>JAMZRA010000002.1:11140611-11339797 GCA_024499935.1 Tyrophagus putrescentiae | reverse complement strand
GCAGTGGCGGCACACGTGCTCAGGCAGTCTTTCCTTGCTGCTTTGCTCATTTTGCGTCAACAGCAGATTCAGTTGATTCAGTCTTTCCCAAATCTCTCCCTTTAATGTCTGACCACCCGAAGACGATGCCTCCTCTACTCCCAATATCCGATCTGTCTTGGATTGCCATTTTCCAAGAATTCACACCGAATGAGCAGATGGTGGCGAGCAAGATGAGTCCACGCTGTGCCGGGCTGGTGAGAGCGGCCAATCGCGAAGTGAAGTCACTGGTCATTACTGATCGAAATGTTGAAAACATACACAGTCTCTACTATATCAAAAATCAAATCAACTCCTATTCTCTCGCCTCCAAACCAGCCATGAAGCCGCTGATGAACGCTCCTGACGAGCCATCGTTTCCCGACTATCCAATGACCACTCGTTTAAGCAAGTGGAATACCTTACAGTTTAGCCATTTACGACGCCTCACTGCTATGACCATCGAGCAGATTACCACCATTTTCCCCGCCGTCACCGATCTGAAGTACATCTACGACGACGTACGCTACTACTGGCACCTGACCGCCCTTCTGCAGCACTCCAATTGGCGGGGCCAACTAAAAAGTTTGATGGTGCACGTAACACCCCAGATGGTCATGGTGGGCCGTGAGCTGATCACCACCATCAACCGCCTCCCTTCTCTGCAGTACCTGGCACTCGACTGGAACGCCGATTGGAGCGGCGACGAGAGCGATGACATCGACATTCCCTATCTGACCATACTCCTCCAGCTGAAGGTAGTGGCCTTCAAGTTGGATTACCTGCAGCCCTTTGCGCCTTCCCTTGAACTGTATGCCACTCGCAATGCCAACCTTCAGATTCACCTGCTCTCCGATGATACCAGTGGTCTGCTCAACCTCAGCCAACCACTGCATAGTCGCATTGTTCGCTTTGAAACCGGTCACCTTCCCTACACTGGTGGCCGGACCGTGCAGCGTCTCTGCAGCCAGCTCCACTCTCTGACTTCCATCTCTATCTTCAGCAATAAGTTAACTGAAGTTGGGCCGCTGTTCACCGCTCTTTCTCAACTTCATCAGCTGGTCTACCTGAAGTTATGGGTAGATTGGAAGTTTGAGGAAGAGTTGCCAGCTCATCGTCCACTAGCTCAGCTGAACGCCTTGCGAGCTCTTGAACTGCGCTTGATCATTGCCTCGCACTTTCCTATTGAGTGGTTCAATCTACCAGAGACGATGCCCAGTTTGCAGAGTCTCTACATTAAGCAGTTCAAATGCTGTAGCTGCAAAGTTCAGATCGACCCTGACGATGAAATTGGAGACTTGTCACTTCTCGCCTCATCGTCAGCTCTAAACTGTTTCCAGTCCTCTCTCTTCGCCCTCCATTGCGGTGTCCCGCTGAGTCGTCTCATCTTGAAGTTAAAGAAAAAGTGCATTTCTGCCGAGAAACTTCTGCTCCAGTCAGCCAGTGAGCCAGGCACTGAGCAGTGTTGAAAGAACACTTTTGTATAATCACTTGCTTTACTTGATAGTTGTAATAAAATATGCTGTCTTCTCTTACTCTTCTTCACTTTCTTACTCATTGTAAACTGCTTCGTCTCTCCCCGCTTTCTTCAATTCAACTAAATGTCTCAGTCCTGATCGTTAATAGTTGGCCCTGTTGAACATTTTATGTCAGTGCTTGATGAGGATCAAATCAGAAGGTATTGCACTGGTTACCGTATTTCTCTTTCATCTGATTATTATCACTACAGAGGGCACCGCTGTTTCTGCTGCATTTTCATTCTTCTGAACACCTGTGCACTGTTGCAGTGGCGGCACATGTGCTCAGTCTTTTCTTGCTGCTTCCTCACATTGCGTCAGCAGTTTCATTTGATTCGGTCTTTCTCAACTCCCGTTCAGTCTGATCAACACCCGAAACCGATGCCTCCTCTACGCCCCCTTCCCGATCTGTGCCTCATCACGCTATTCAAGATGATGCCACCGAATGACCAGATGGTGGCGAGCAAGTTGAGTCCACGCTGTGCCGGGCTGGTGAGAGCGGCCAATCGCACAGTGAAGAGACTGATCATCACTGGTCGAAATGTTGAATGCGATCTGAAGAATCTCAAAGATCAAATCAACCGCTTTCCCTTCGCCTCCAATCCAGCCGTGCAGCAGCTAATGGACATGCCTGGCGAGCCATCGTTTCCCGACTATACAAAAACCACCACCAGTCTCAGCAAATGGCACTGCCTGCAAATTGACTTGACAAAACATATTGGCACTGCGACCATCGAGCAAACTGTCGACATTTTCTCCGCCATCACTGACTTAAAGTACATCACACACTACACTAAGCCCCTTATCGCCCTTCTGAAACATCCCAAGTGGCAGAGCCAACTGACCAGCTTGATGGTGGACTGGAATCGAAGATCTCAAAGACGTAAGCTGATCACCGCCATCAACAGTCTTACTGCTCTGCAGTGCCTGGTCCTTGACTCGTATGACGACACCGACCTTCCCAACTTGTCAATACTTGCCCAGCTGAAGGTAGTAGCCCTCCAATCTTCCAAATTGCGCATCTTCATGCGTTCCCTCGAGCAGTATGCCACTGACAATGCCGACCTGCAGGTTCACCTGTTTTCCGACGATACCGAAGCTCTACTCAGCCTCAGCCAGCCACTGCACAGTCGCATTGTTCGCTATGGGACTGGTTATTTTGGCTACACCCGTCACCATGTGCCCCTCCTCTGCGGCCAATTTCACTCTCTCACTTCCTTCTTTATCTACGAAGTCGGTGTCACTGATGTTGTACCGCTTTTCACTGCCCTTTCCCAACTTCATCAGCTGGTCCACTTGAGGTTGGGAGTAAGTTTGAGGAGTGGCGAGGAGTTACCGCCACCACCACGTCCACTGGCACAGCTGAACTCCTTACGTGCTCTTGAACTGCACCTGACCATCACCTCTCACTCTGAAGTGCAGTGGTTGAATCTGCCGGTGACGATGCCCAACCTGCAGACCATCTATATCGTGAAATTCTACTGTTATGGCTGTCATTTTCAGATCGGCCGTTACACCAATCGAAACTCATCGAAGACTCTGAACTGCCTCCATTCCTCTCTCTTCGCCCTCCATCCCGGTGTCCCGTTGAATCGACTCATCTTGAAGTTAAAGGAAGAGTGCATTTCCGCCGAGAAACTGCTGCTCCTCATTCAGCCAGTGAGCCAAGCACTGAGCAGTGTTGAAAAAACCCTTTTGTAATCACTTCTTAGTTGTTTGATAGTTGTAATAAAATATGCTGTCTTCTCTTACCCTTCTTCACTTTTTCACTCATTGTAAACTGCTTTACCTCTTTGCGCTCTCTTCACTTCAACTCAATGTCTCAGTCCTGATCGTTAATAGTTGGCCCTGCTGAGCATTTTATGTCAGTGCTTCAGGAAGATCAAATCAGAAGTTATTGCACTGGTTACCCTTTCTCTCTCATCTGATTATTATCACTACAGAGGGCACCGCTGCTGCTGCATTTTCATTTTTCTGAACACCTGTGACAGTGACAGGACACGTGCTCAGTTTTCACTTTCTGTTTTGCTCACATTGCGTCAACAGCTTCAGTTGATTCGGTTTTTCCCAGCTCGATTTCAGTCTGATCACCACCCGAAGACGATGCCTCCTCTACTCCCAATTTCTGATCTGTCTTGGATTGCCATTTTTCAAGAATTCACACCGAATGATCAGATGAAAGCGAGCAAGATGAGTCCACGCTGTGCCGGGCTGGTGAGAGCGGCCAATCTCAAAGTGAAGTCACTGATCATCACCGATCAAAATTTTACGAATCTGGAGAGCCTCAAAAATGAAATAAACAGCTTTTCCCTCGCCTCCAAGCCAGCCATGCAACAGCTGATGGACATTCCTGGCGAGCCATCATTTCCCGACTATCCACTGACCGTCTCTGCGCATCTCAGCAAATGGCACTGCCTGGTGATTGACTTGAAAAGACCGATCGACACTGCGACCACCGAGCAGATTGTCTACATTTTCTCCGCCGTCACCGACCTAAAGTTCATCACCCTCAACAATGGGCACCTGGTGCCCCTTCTGCAGCATCCCAAATGGCAGTGCCAACTGACCAACTTCATGGTGAATGGAGATTTGTATAAATACCTTCAAGTAGACCCTAAGCTGATCCCCGCCATCAACGGTCTCACTGCTCTGCAGCATCTGGCCCTCCACTGGGTTAGCGACATCGACCTTCCCGATCTACCCATACTCGCCCAGCTGAAGGTAGTGGCCTTCCAATCGTACGAACTGCAGGCTTTTGTGCGTTCTCTCGAGCGTTATGCCACTGACAATGCCGACCTGCAAGTTCACATCATCTCCGACAATACCGATGCTCTGCTCAGCCTCAGCCAGCCACTGCACAGTCGCATTGTTCGCTTCGGATGGGGTTATCTTGACTACACCGGTGACCAAGTGCCCCTTCTTTGCAGCCAGTTTCGCTCTCTCATTTCCCTCTCTATCGTCGGCATTGCCGTTACTAATGTTGTACCGCTGTTCACTGCCCTCTCCCAACTTCACCAGCTGGTCCACTTGGGGTTGTGGGTAAATTTTTGGAATGACAAGGAGTTACCACCACCAGCACATCGTTCACTGGCGCAGTTGAACTCGCTACGGGCTCTTGAACTGTCTTTGACCATCACCTCTCACTCTGAGGTACAGTGGTTGAATTTGCCGGTGAGGATGCCCCACCTGCAGACCATCTACATCGAAAGGTTCGACTGTTGTGGCTGTCATGTTCAGATCGACGGTTACACTAAAGAAGACTGGTCACTTCTCCCCTCTTCGTCAGCTCTGAACTGCCTCCAGTCCTCCCTCTTCACCTTCCATACAGGTATCCCAATGAATCGACTCATCTTGAAGTTAAAGGAAGAGTGCATTTCCGCTGAGAAACTGCTGCTTCAGTTAGCCAGCCAGTGAGCCATCAGTCAGCACCGGTCAGCGTTGATGAACACTTTTGTAATAACTTGTTAGTTATTTGATAGTTGTAATAATAAACTGTGTGCTATTCTCTTACTCTTCTTCATTTTCTCCCTTGCAGTTCAAACTGCTTCATTTCTCACCCCACTTTCTCATTTACTCATTTCTGATTGTTTCAGTCCTGATCGTTATAAACCGGTCCTCCTGAACGACTGGTTAGTGCTGTCAATGCTCCAGGAGGATCAAATCTGGGCATCGGAAGGGACTGCACTCTTTACCCTTTATTAATGTTCCCTTCTAACTATCACCAGAGGGCAATACTGCTGCTGCATTTGCATTCTTCTGAACACCTGTGCGCAGCGACAGTGGCGGCACATGTGCTCAGGCTTCCCTTTCCTTCCTGCTTTTCTCACACTGCGGAAACAGCAACTTCAGTTGATTCGGTCTTTCCCAAATCTCTCTCCCAGTCGGACCAACACCCGAAGACGATGCCTCCTCTACGCCCTCTTCCCGATCTGTGCTTCATCACTCTATTCAAGATGATGCCACCGAATGACCAGATGGTGGCGAGTCAGATGAGTCCACGCTGTGCCGTCCTGGTGAGAGCGGCCAATCGCACTGTGAAGTCACTGGTCATCACTGGTCGAAATGTTGAATACCCATGCAATCTGAAGGATCTCAAAAATGAAATCAACCGTTTTTCCCTCGCCTCCAGTCCAGCCATGCAGCCACTGATGGACATTCCTGGCGAGCCATCATTCCCCGACTATCCAATGACCACCACCCATCTCAGCAAATGGAACTGCCTGCACATTGGCTTGACCGGGCAGATTGACACTGCGACCATCGAGCAAATTGTCAACATTTTCTCCGCCGTCACTGACTTAAAGTACATCGCACACCACAATGAGCGCCTTGTCGCCCTTCTGGAACATCCCAATTGGCAGGGCCAACTGACCAGCTTGATGGTGGACTGGATAGAAAGTTATCAAAGATGTGAGCTAATCACCGCCGTCAACGGTCTTACTGCTTTGCAATGCCTGGCCTTCTACTGGGCTAGCGACATCAACCTTCCCGACTTGTCAATACTCGCCCAGCTGAAGGTAGTAGCCTTTCAGTCTTTTTACAGCCTGCGTGCCTTTGTGCGTTCCCTCGAGCAGTATGCTGCTGACAATGCCGACCTTCAGGTTCACCTGATCTCCAGTGATACCGAAGCTCTACTCAGCCTCAGCCAGCCACTGCACAGTCGCATTGTTCGCTATGGGACAGGTGTTTTTGGCTACACCCGTGACCGAGTGCCCCACCTCTGCAACCAGTTTCGTTCACTCACTTCCATCTTTATCAACGGAATTGGCATGACTGATGTCGTGCCGCTGTTCACTTCCCTCTCTCAACTTTCCCATCTGGTCCACTTGTGGTTGTGTGTTGATTTCAAGAATGGCGAGGAGTTACCGCCACCGGCACGTCCACTGGCTCAGCTGAACACTCTGAAGGCTCTTGAACTGTCCTTGACTATCTCCTCTCACTCTGAGGTTGAGTGGTTGAATCTGCCAGTAACGATGCCCAACCTGTATACCATCTACATCGTGGAGTTCTACTGTCGTGGTTGCGATGTTCAAATCGACCATTGCACCAAAGACTCTTCACTTCTCCCCTCATCAGAAGCTCTAAACTGCTTTCAGTCCTCTCTCTTCACCCTCCATTCCGGTGTCCCAATGAATCGATTTATCTTGGAATTAAAGGGAGGGCGCATTTCTGCTGAGAAACTTCTGCTCCAGTCAGCCAGTGAGCCAGGCACTGAGTAGTGTTGGAAAACACTTTTGTAATCACTTGTCATACTTGATAGTTGTAATAAAGTCTTCTCTTACCCTTCTTCACTTTCTCACTCTTTGTAAACTGCTTCATCTCTTCCCACTCAGTCTGATCAACACCCGAAGACGATGCCTCCTTTACGCCCTCTTCCCGATCTGTGCCTTATCACGCTATTCAAGATGATGCCACCGAATGAGCAGATGGTGGCGAGTCAAATGAGTCCACGCTGTGCCGGGCTGGTGAGAGCGGCCAATCGCACTGTGAAGTCACTGGTCATCACTGATCGAAATGTTGAAGACCCGAACGATATCGATGATATTAAAAAACGAATCAACCGCTTTTCTCTTGCTTTCAAGCCAGTTATGCAGCCGTTGATGGACATTCCTGGAGAGCCATCTTTCCCCGACTACCAGATGATCACTCGTCTCAGCAAATGGCACTGCCTGATCATGAATTCAACAGAGCAGATCGACACTGCGACCATCGAGCAAATCGTTTACATCTTCTCCGCTGTCACTGACCTAAAGTACATCGCTCCACTGAGTAAGAACATCCAGCTCCTGGTCGCCCTTCTGCAACATCCCAACTGGCAGTGCCAACTGACCAACTTGATGGTGCAAATCATGTACATGTGTAGTTCCGTTGACCTGGAAACTACACATGTATCAGAATCGTGAACTGATCACCGCCATCAACGGATGCACTGCTCTACAGTACCTGGCGCTACACTCTGAAACCGGGGCCGACATTTCCGACCTGCCCATACTCGCCCAGCTGAAGGTAGTGGTCTTCAAATCAGAGGACCTGTCTGCCTTTGTGCATTCCCTCAAGAGCTATGCCGCAGACAATGCCGACCTGCAGGTTCACCTCTTCGCCCTTGATACCGATGTTCTGCTCAGCCTCAGCCAGCCACTGCGTAGTCGCATTGTTTGCTGTGATGATGGGAATTTCTCTACTCCCCTAGAGGTGCCTCATCTTTGCGGCCAGTTCAGCTCTCTCACTTCCTTCACTATTGGGGACATCTGTAAGCCAACTGAAGTTGTACCGATGTTCACTGCCCTTTCTCAACTTCATCAGCTGGTTCTCTTGGAGTTAGGCATAAGTTGGGATAGTGATGAGGAGTTTCCACCAGCACGTCCACTGGCGCAACTGAAGTCGCTACGGGCTCTTGGACTAGGCATGACCATCGCCTTACACTCTCAGCTTGAGTGGCTCAATCTGTCGTGGACGTTGCCCCACCTGAAGACCATCTACACCGAGGATTTCGAGTGCCGTGACTGTGCTGTTCATTTTATCAGCTGGCGCTGCTTCGAAGACTTGTCACTCCTCAATTTATCTTCAGTTCTGAAATGTTTCTCTTCCTCTTTCTTCAAACTCCATTGCGGTGTTCCTATGAATCAATTCATCTTTCGCATGGGTAAAGAATTCGTTTCGGCTGAGAAGCTGCTGCTGCTCCAGTCACCCACCACCAGTCAGAGTTAATGAACTTTTTTTTTGTAAAAACTTTTCTTACACTAAAAGTTGTGCAATTAAAGTATGCTGTGTCCTCTTGCTCTTCCACTTTCTTTTAGAGTAAAAACTGCACTCATCACTTTCTGCAGCAGACAAATGGCAACCAGACAGAGGGCTACCCAACGAACTTCGACAAAAGAAGAAAAGAAGAAAGATCTTGACTGTTTTCTTCTGAAACTGTACATCTGCGACCAATCAAAACTCAGATGCGCGGCAAAAGTGGAAAGAGCACAACTTTTTTTCCTTTTTTTCTTCCATCTGACCACTAAACCAATGAACGCGCACACTGTTGCACCGATGCATGGTTAGCATGCAGTGCTCTCAGCTGTCAGTGCTCTGTAATGCATGGTAGTCCTCTGTCTACAATGCCGCTATAAATCTCCCCCGCTTTTTAAGGGAGAGTGAGGAGAGGAGAGGATAAATATTTAGATGAGAAACAACTGAACGGGAGCAAATGACGCGAGCGATTATCAGGCGTTTCTTTCAGACGAATGCAAACGATAGGCAGCGAAACGGCCGCAGAAAGCAGACGCCGAATATGAACACTGGAAGAGCACTGTTTTCTCTCTCTCTCTCTCTCTCTCTCTCTCTCCCTGATCATCGATGATTGCCAAGTTCGGGTGGTGGTGGTGGTAGTGCTGATCTGAGATGATGCCCATTTGCAGGGAGCACAAAACGGCAGCCAGTGATCGAGCATCGAGCACATCGACCTTGTCTTACTTTATTTTGCTTTTTCGGCTTTCACTTTACTTTTTCGCCCACTACTGAGGATTACTGTCCTGTTCATTTCACTGACACCGCCAATCGGAACTGCCGTTTTCGCTGCTGCCTCTGCTGCTGAAAAACGATCCATTTAACTTTTGCTTTCATGCTCACTTTTTGTTTGTTGCGGTTCATTCACTCAGCTGTTGTCACTCTCCACTTCAGCTGCATAAGGACGGAAGCCCTTTCTTTTGCCTTTCTCTTTCTTTTATTTTCAAAAACAGGTTCAGTGGCTTTCAACGTTCAGCAGCAGAAGCAGTTACAACAGCAATTTGTCGCAGTGTTTTCTATTTGTACTACAGCAGCAGCAGTTGTCACCGTACAGTAAAGTTCGGCAAAGTCATCGTCGGTGGCGGGTGATTGTGCAAGCAGCAGCTGACAGTCAGAGTCAGACTTTGTCACCACCACCTTGATCGCCAGTGTGTTCTCAACTGCCAACAAAACAATATCTCATCTCGGCGTCAGATTCTGTTTGCACACACACACACACTTTCTTTCCTTACCTGTGTCGACCTTACCTCACCAGCACCACCACCGACAAGTCTCAATTTGCCTAATTTTGCACCTTCTCGCCAGGACTACTACCTGTCCACCACCGTAACCGTAAGCTGTAAGCTGTCAACTTCAGTGTTCTTTTGGGCACTACTGTTTTTCTCTCTCTTGCAATCGTTGTCACCCCACAGCTGCTGCTGCTGAAGCCAAGCAAGTGTACAGGTGTACGACAGCAGCGAAAGTCAACTTTTGTTGGGAAGCTGAAGTGACACTGTCTGCCTAACTGACAGACTCGATTGGCAGCTAAAGCTGGCGGTCTTTTTTCTCCTCCTTCCCAGTTTTTTCTGCGTCTGCCTCTCTCTCTCCTTCTCATTCAGTGTCTTCATTCATTCGTGCTTCTTCACTCGATTGATGATGGTGACAACCAGCTAAAGAGTGCACAGAGTACAGTTAACGGCTTCTGCAGTACTCGGTTAGTGTGTCGTCGAGTGTGGCGCCAGAGTGGTGAAGGAAAAAGAAGAAGAAAGAAAAGAAAGAAAAGAAAGAAGAAGCATTCAGTGGCTTCTTTTCACTTTCGTTGGCACTGACGGTGGTGACGGCGGTTGGCTCAACCGTTAGCTGGCGGTAGTACTACCAGTAATTCGGTGGCGCCAGAAGCAGCAGCAGCAGCAGCTCCAACAGAAGTCTCTGCAAAATCAGCAGAAAACGAAGACAGCCGTACTTCTTCTTCTTCTTCTTCTTCTTCTTGTGCTGTACAGCTACTTCAGCACTTTACTGTCGGCAAACAGCCTCACAGTGATTCTGCTCAGCCTTCGTCTTCGTTGAAGGGAAGAAAGAGAGCAAAACGATGACAGTGAAGTAGAAAAGTAGAGCAAGCAGTTTTCTTTTCCCTCACAACTTTCATTCTCTAAGAAGAAGGCCTTCATTATTCAACTGCATCAGCTTCAGACGCATTTTGAGCATATCGAATGGGGTAAGTAGATCCACTTACTACTGCTTTTTGCATTCACTGTCAAAAAAACAAACAATCCCTTTTTCTCACATTTCACACCTTTCTCGTTTCAGCGGCAAAAGCAACAACCAAAACAGCAGCAGCAGCAGCAGCACTGAATTCTCGCTGGTGACCATCACCGCCGTCGTCCACCACTACAACGCCGACACTCAGAAGTGGATCGTCGTGGGCCCCGCCCGCGTCGGCATCTACCACGACACCGAGGCGAACTCCTTTCGCATCGTAGCGAGGCGAATCGGAGAAGAAAGTCATGAGGTAATTAATCATATATCTCAATTATGTTTAATTATAAACCACCTCCCTCAGGTGGTGGCCAACTGCCCGGTGGGCGAGACCTTCTCCTACAACGAGTCGACGCCCTCATTTCACCAGTGGAGGGACCAGGTGGTGGGACCAGCTGTTTCTGTTTCCGGTCCTAGTCCGGGTCCTAGTAGCCGAGTGCTGGGCGTCAAGTTCGGCAGCACCGAGGAGGGCGCCCTCTTCGCCGACACCATCCGCCGCATTCTGGCCACCTTTGAGAGCGTCCACCGGATGATGCTCGAATCGGGGGCGGCGGCGGCCCTGGAAGATGGTGGTCATCACCCTCACCTTTATCACCCGCAGAACTATCATCACAACCATCAGTACAGCCAGCAGCAGCTTCCGCCTCAGAATCCACCGCCCCCAGTGCCCGGAAGTAGTAGTAGCGGCGGCGGCAGCCAGAGCAGCTCCTCCAGTCTCTACGGCGGAAGTGGCGATCAGCCGCCACATTTTGCCGCTGCTGCTGTTCTTCAGCGAGGAAAGCCCGTTCCACCGCCACCACCTCCTCCCTCCTTGAATGGAGGATGCCAGAAAAATGGAGGAGGTAAAAAAGAAGTTTTTAGTGATGTTTGAAATATCGAAATCTTTTTTCTTTAGGTGCTCCAGTCAACGGTAGCGGCAGCGGCAGCAACAGCGGCAAACCAGCCATCCAGCCGAAACCTGGCTTTCTCAGCGAGATGGAGATTACGCTGGCAAGACGAAGAGCAAAGATTGAGGCCGCTGATGGAGGTGGTGGTGGCGGAAGTGAGGTGGAAATTAGCCTCAACGGAAGAGACCACCATCAGCCAGTACTGCCGATCCTCAGCCGAAAGAACTCCACTTCAGAGCAGTTGAGCACCTTTGCACCTTTGAACAAGCCAGTGTAAGTGCCAATTTGACCAAACTTTTACCAAACTCTCGCTGATCTGCCTTTTCGAACTTCATCAGAAACGGCCTCCACCCTTCCAACAGCTTCTCGAATCCCAGTTCGCCGAGCATTGAACAGCAGCAGCCAATAGGAGTCAATGGCAGTCCTCAGATGATGTCACCGCTGGCCATTGAGAAGCTGAAGCAGGAGATTCTGGGCGAGATTCGCCAGGAGTTTGCCGCCTTCAAGGTGGAACTGCTCCAAGGTAATTGTTGGAATTGTTGATTATAACTTGTGCACTTTTTTTCTGACCATAATTTTTCCCCATATAGTGATCAAAGAGCAGATGAGCAGTCATTAGAGTCTGAAATGAACTTTCAACTTTGTTCTCCTTCACCAAGTTTTTTCCTCCTCTTCATCAACTTCTTCTTCTCTTCTTGACTTGACACAAGTTGGCAAAAGTATTTGAACATCGCATAAGTTAACTCGTCATCATTTTTATCATCTTCACCTGTATTTCATCCCCATCATCATAATAAATGAGCAAAATAAAAAACTCCCGTCCTTAAAGTCTGAGCGGCTTCAAGCCGAGCTTGGCACGAAGGGCGTTCGCTTGGGCAATTTCGTCGTTTTCGACGTTGGCCGCTGCTGGTTTTTCTGCCTGCTTCTTAGAGGACTTCTCTTTGCGCTCCTCTCTGTTGCGACCTCGATCTCGGGTGTCAGGTGAACGGCTGCTGCGGCCTCCTCCTCTTCGACGATCATCTCGGTGGTCTCGGTGGTGACGGCTGCGGTCGCGGGAGGTTGATCGCCTGCTTCGATCTCGATCTCGGTCGTAGCGAGAAGATCTTCTATGTGGTGAAAGGCTGTCTCTGCTGTCTCGATGACGATGATAGTCTCGCCGGCGGTGGTCTCTGTCGTCGAGATCATCCCTATCACCTCCTCTTCCTTTTCCTCGACCTCTGTCGGCTGATCTCGAGCGACGTCGGGATCGTGAGTCCATGTCGCTGCCGCTTGAGCTGCTCCTCTCTCCGTCTTCCCTTTCCACCTCCTTCTTCTTCTCTTCATTCTCTTCGTCGTCCTTTTCTTCACCACCCTCCAGTTCGAGATCTTCGTCAATCAGGCTGACCCGCTTCTCCAGCTCGCCGTTTTCGACGTGCAGAAAGCGCTTCGTCAGTCGCGGGAGGATGACGTCAAAGACGCGGTCTTCGCGCAGCAGCATGTCCACAAATTCGTCCATGTAAATGAGATCAAAGGCTGAAATGGAAAATAAATTGTTTATGAGATCTTTGCAAATCTTGCTCAAACATGTTCTACTTACTGCCCATCTTGGACATTCGCCGCAGCTTTCGGTAGTCATTGTACAGCGGCTCCAGGTACTTGTACACGTCCAGCGAGTTGCTCGTCAGGCGAAGGTAAAAGGCGCCCAGAGCGCGTATGTACCTAAAGGGAAGGTTGACAGTTTAAAAATAAACAAAAACTAACCAGTTTAAACTTGAAAAATGTAAGCACTCACTTAAAGTTCTCCTGCCTAATGAACTCGATGATAATGTCCTTCTCCGGCTGCAGCTGCAGCAGCTTCAGCGTCAGACAGAGGAAGGGCGTCGGCTTGATGTTGCCACTGTAGATGCCGCCGATGTAGCGCAGATCGGCGCCCTTGTCGACCACCAGGTCGGCTGGTAAAGGAAAGAGATAATTGGCATTGAAAGAAGATCAACAACAAATAAATTAAATCAAATCAACAGACCTGAAAGGGCAAAGCAGTCCTCCTTCCAGTAGCGGCTCTCGTAGATGCGCGTGCGAATGATCTTTTCAACGAGGTACTGCGGATTGGTGCCGTGCACCGTCACCGCCTCCTTCACCGTCTTGTTGGCCATCAAATGGAGGTGGTTGTTGTTGTTGTTGAAGTACCAGAAAGAAGAAAGAAATCCAACAAAACAAAAAACTGACAAGAGTTTGAAAAGCGTGTTTTTTATTTTGATTTTTTCCCACTAAAATCACATCAGCGCAAGCCGTTGCTATCAAAATAGACACACGTGCAAGTTTTAACTTGAATTTTTCTCACTAGAGGGCGAACGCTGTAAGGCGATTTTTTCTCGATTTTTCATTTTTGCAAAATCCAACATTCCTTCAAAATTCTGTAGATCTAATTTTTTCCTCCTCATCATTGTTAACCAAAACTCTTGGTTTACTATCTTCTTCAGCTGTTATCATAGCCAGATGGTGATCATACTTTGGCAGAACCAGCGCCTGAATGCAGCGGGCGGCAAAGCAGTCGCCGATGATGTTTGTTGGCGTCCTAATGCGCTCCATAATCCATTCAAAGGCCATCACATAGGCGAGCACATCGGTGGCGTTGTCGATGCCCAGCACGGCGGCGAATGTAATGTGATTGACGATGACAGATCCACCTGAAGGGGCAGCTGGCAGGCCCATGGACATGACCACGGCGAAGAGGCTGACAGAACAGAAGAAGAAGAAGAATATTCAAGCAAATGTTCACCCTATTGCATCAATTCGAAAAAACAACAAACCCCAGCATGACCAAGGTGAAAGGGTCCACATGAACGCCTTTCATTTGGGCCACAAAGAGCGCCACCATCGGGTAGTACATTGCCGTCCCGTTCATATGGAGCGTCATACCTGAAAAGCGCAAAAATCGAACCACCATAATAATTGAACTGCTCAATTTGAAATGCAAATTATCATCATCAACTTCACTTACCTAAGGGCAACACCGAGCTGGCAATACCCTTCGCCAGGCGGCCCTCTCTCGTTTGCATGCACTGCATGGTGAAAGGCAGTGAAATGGCACTGGAACAAGAGCCCACCGCCACCAGAATCGCCGGCAGAATGGTTCGATAGAGGCGGAAGGCGCTGCATCGGGTGAAGAGGAAGAAGACCAGCGGGTAGAAGAGGAGAAGGACGATGGCGAAGGCAAGCAGGAGGATGCCGTAGAAGAGGACCAGCTGGACGGCCACGTCGCCGATTGACTTCATCTTCAGCGCCTCAGTGAACATCCAGCAGAACATGCCCGCCGGCATTAGCCTATGTGAAATGATTGGAAAGATGATTGAATTTAGAAATTGCAGCAGAAGCAGCTGTCAAACGTCAAAACTGTTTTTTCCCCACTTTGCCTCAACAGAAAGTCCATGCTGCTGTTGACGATGGTCAGCGTCTCGGTGAGCAGCTGCCGAACGGCGGCCGTCTTCACCGGGCCCAAGTGCTGCAGGAGCATCCCCAACGCCAACGAGAGTGAGCAGATGCCGAGGAAGTTCGCCTTGAAGGAGGGCGTCGACCTGGAGATCAGCTTTGGAAGAACCTCTTTTTCATCCGAAGTTGGTGTTGGCCAGACGACCTCGGTGTGCGTGAAGCCGGTCATGAAGAGAATGGAGACGACGTTGTCGGGGACGATGTTTCTGGAAAAGAAGGTAGTTGATCAAAAGTTCTAAATCCTTCTTTTCTGTGTTATCTAAACTTTTATATTACAGTATGACATTGTAGACCATGTCCGTCCGCTCGGTGTTCTTCTCCACCTGACTTCTTAGCCTCTCACCCTCAGTCGGAGCTATCAACCTGCTTTTCGGGACACTGTCTACCGCAGCTTTAAAATCGGCTCCAGGCTGAAAGAAGGCCATCAGCGAGAGGCCCACAAAGACGGTGATGGAGGAGAAGGCGATGAAGAAGATGAAGGTCCACATTAGAAGCCGTTTTGGGTCGATGGCCTCATCATCGTTGACATCATTTGCCACCGTCTTTACAGCGCTTCGATCGGAGAAGAAGCCTTGTTTGAAAAACAAAAATGGTAAGTGATTCAAAGTTTTTCTTTGTTAAAACTTACTCGTCGAAAGCGAGGCAATGAGCAGCGGAATGATGAGAATGAGAAAGGCGCGAATGAAGAGAATACTCGGCAGGCTGAGGTAGCGCAGCAGATTTGGGTCCACCTCCTGGTCGGGGCCCCAGAAGATGGCCTTCACGGCGAGGCCCACCAACAGGCCGGCCACCACGCCGATGATGGCCTTCAGGGAGGTCTGATTCTCATACCAAAAGACGGCCAGCTTGGCCCTAAAAGTGACAGTCATTTTTGGTGAATGATTTTTGGTGATTTGTTCTTGTTGACAATCTGCAAGAGCAGCCAAGTGTTGATATGCTGGCATTATGTGTAGCTGTACTGTCTTTTGTCAGTCGGCAAACAATATCTCTCCCTTTTGAAATACTAACCTCGAATCTTATCAGCATCTTGTGATACTTGTGATACTTTTCTTTTCACCGAGTGCAATTGAGGGGCTTGCACTTGATTGACAAATTTTGAGCAATTTTCTTTTCACTTTTCATTTTACATTTTGATTGAAGATCGGAAGTGCCGCCGCTGTTGCTGTTGCTGCTGCTGCTGCTGCTACCGCTCACATTGATTTTCTCCTTCTCCTTCTTCTTCTTTGACAAGCTAATGAGGATGTCATTTAGCGTCGATGCAAAACGATTGACGCTGATTTCACTTGGCACTTGGTGCTCTCTCTTTCTCCCTCGCACTACCAGCGCACTACCGTACAGTAATGTACGGTGACATCTTTTCTGCTGTCTCCCTCTCTCTCTTTTCCGACTTTGACAGATCAGGCAAGTCAGACTTTGCTCTCCAGGTTGTTGTCAGCAGTGCAATCGAGGTAGTCTGTCTGTCTTCATCAACAGCAGCAGTGCAAATGTTTTTGCTATCTTTTTCTTCCTTTACTTTTCCCTCATTTGCTCTCCATCTCTAATTGACTAGTCATGTCAGATGTGTTTATGTTAGGAGATGTGTGCACTCCAGGTTTCGCATTTTTTTGCTTTTCTTATCAAGCGACCTGCACCTTGCAATTTGTCATTGTTTGTCAGTTGCTCACTGTCTGAGTTATTGAGTGAATGTTTTCGCAAGGTAGGGCAAATTAAAAGATAGAGTAAAAAGAAGAAAGAAAGAAGGAGATAAATGTGTTGTTTTTGGCGAGCGAGTTTTTTGTATCCACTTTTTTCGTTTCATTTCATTTCAACTAAGTGGTGCCGCTTTCTCTGGCTATTACTTGGCTTGTCTTTGACAGCAAGCAGTGCTTTAATGCAAGGTGATTTTTTGTGCCTTTTCTTCTTCAAAAAACTACTTTAGTTTCTGTTTGCTGTTAGCTGAACCGGGACCGGGTTTGCTTGTTTGCTCCTGCTTCTGCTGTTGCTGCTGCTCTGAAACGCACTAATTGACAGACAGGCACATCTTTCTGGTGCCTACACACACTTTTTTATTTTACTGTCGGACTGGTTTAAAGCAGTCCAGAAGAGAGCTGTCCAACAGCAGATCTCGAAAATGAAAAATTTTGCCAAAAAGAATGCCAAATTCAATGATGATGATGCTGCTGCTGATGATGAAGATGGAAATGCGTCAACGGAAGCGGATGAATATGTGCTTTTATTGTTATTATTTAGTGTGTGTGGGCCAGTGTGTACAGGAGGCTTCAAAGCAGCACTGAATCTGCAGAGAGAAAAAGAGAAAGAGGAATCTCTGGTACACACCGGTAGAATAAACAATCTCTACTGCAGCCGGTGCTGATGCTGCTGATGCTCGAAGTAATTACCAATTACTAATTAGGCCGGCGGCCGGGGTGAGCTCGGCGAAATGTAAAGAAATGATTAAATTAGTGGAATGTGTGTCCTTCTGTGTGTGTTTGGTGCTGAGGATTGGGCATGAAATGGGGTGGAAGTGGAAGATAACTGAGGAGGAGGAGGAGAAGGGAAAAGGAGGGGAATGATGACGGCCACGCGGCAGTCCTTGAAGCACTTGATGCACTGTGTGTTGGCAGAGGCGGTATTCATCAATGAAAAAAATTGCAGATAGCAGCAGCAGTGGAACAAATGACAAAACATGTGCAGGGCAGAGGAAGAAGAATAGTGGCAAGTGATAAAGGATAGAGGTAAATATAGAAATGGATAGAATAGCTGTACAATAGGTGCTGCTGCTGCTGAAATATTTCGTGGGAAGGACCACGCTTGCGCCCACGAGCTTGGACTGCAGAATCAATCTGTTGTGTGCGGCGCAAAAGAAAAATATGAGGAGGAGGAAGAGATAGGAAAATTGAATAAGAGGAGAGAAAGAGCGCGAAGTTCCAACATTGATGAGGAGACGGGCAATTCAGCTCGGCATTCTCTCTCTCTCTCTCATTTGCAAAGCTGAACTCGTGCAGTGCGCTTCTCAGCTTTCATATTATTTTCATCGGCAGGGCAATTTAATTTTTGTGTGTGCTTTTCTACTTTACTTATTCTACTTCTTCTTTTTGTCTCTGATCCTGCTCACTTGAGCAGGTGATCTTATCTATCGTGTTTTGCTTTTTCTTTATCTCTTTTTATTGTTTGCTTTCTTGATTTTTCCTATCTACATCCTATGCACATGGTTTTGCATTACATGTAATTGTACAGTTTAAGACAAAGCAGTTCAACATCAGCAGCAGCATCAGTTGAAGCAGTAAGTAAATATGCTTAAAACTTTTATCCCCGTTTAGTGTGTCACTCACTAGCTAGCTAGAGCTGTGTCATTAGTCGAAACGTAGAAGAAGAAAAAGAAGGAAAAAACTTTAAAAGCTTGCCTTTTCACGCTACTCTGCGCTACTCTTTTCCTAAGCTAATTGAGGGTTTAAAATGGCTTTAGTTGTGCTTTTCAGTTTTTTGAACTGAACTGAGAATGTCCTTTTGTCTTGTTAGATTTAAGATGCATTTTCTTCTTTTTAATGTAAAATATAAAATAATAATACCCAGATCAAATGCTTAAAAATTCGGTGCATTTTGTTTTTTCCCCAGCAAAGCCAGCCAAAGAATGTTGTGCAGGAAAGTGGTCATGTGTCTCCAATGTGTCCTCTCTCGCCCAATGTTAAATGTTTGGTGGTCGCTTGGTAGAGTTTACCGTAGTCACTGAGTGATCTAGCCTTCCTCCCAAATCATATCGCAATCAGGGTGCATCATCGTTTCCAGTGCTGCCATTTGTTGCTGAGCGGTCTTCTCTTCCACAAGAGAAATTCAGCTCGTTTTTATTATTTTAAAAAGTTCCTTTCCGCTAAGCTTCTTTTGTGCCCCTGCTAAATTACATAAAGAAGCTACAAAACCGTACAAAAAGCAAATATTATACGATTGCAATTTTTTTGCTCCGTAAGCACTGCTGCTGAACGAGCAAACACAAACGGGCAAATTTGCTATGCTGACTGCATTCAGAAAAGAGGATCACACGGTTCTTTCCTTCTCTTTGAATGCTTGATTTCTAGTGTCTCTCTTTCTTTCAGTTTCAGTTTCAGTTTTTCTAGTTGTTTCTCCCATTTTCCCTCTCATTCTCTGGTCATCTCCTGCCTATTCCTGCTGCTTGATAATTCACGCCCGTTCTCTCGTTTGAGTTGTGTCTGCTGTTGCTGCTGCTTCAGTAATTAGATAAACATAAATAAATTTCCATTTGAATGAAAGTGAGAGGAGGTGGTGGTGGAGGAGGGTGAGGGTGATCTGAGGGTGATAGGAGGTAGATATGCATGTTCGTTCGCCTGGTTGATTTGCTACGCTTCAAACATTCATCTCTGTACGGTAGCAGCAGCAGCAGTTCACCCGGTACGGTGCTAGCCCGAATATATTAGATTACCACCACCGCTACCACCAGAGACACACTAAGGGGAAAAAACGAAGAATTGGGCACCGGTGCCGAATAATCGAACCATTTTCTCCTCTTCTCTTGTCCTGAGCGAGAGAGTTATCTGAGTTGTGAAAGAGAAAGGGAGAGAGAGAAAGGGAGTTCAATGAGAGAAAGGTAAATATTTGTAGGCGCCTCCATTTTCTTCAATGGCGCGAGAGTGCTTTTTTCCTCTTCCCATTCTTTGGTTCGGTTCGATGTGTCGGTTCAAAAGCTGCCGCTGAGTTTGGGTTTGGTTTGAGTTTGAGGAACCATCAGCGCCTAATCCCACAGCGTGTAAAAGAATTGCCCCCGACATCACCGTCGCCGCCACCACCTTCTCTTCACGCTTCACCAGCAAATCAATGCAAGAGGATTTAATAATATTTGCACAGACCAATTTGCTGCTGCTGTCGGTGATTCCTCGTAGCCGACATCGTTGGAGAATGATTTATGGCTGTTTATTTGTACAGCATTTGTTCGGCAAGGAGGCACACAGAGAAAAGAGAGAGATTGCAGCACGTTATATTTCAGAGCTCGTGCGCTCGTCAGAGTAGCAAAAATGATGTTTTTGCCTGCCGATTTCTCATTCTCCTATTTTTTCATTTCTGATTGCTGATTTCTGATTTCTAATAAATATTCGCTCATGATGATGATCATCAGCTTTTGACGAGCAGATGCTCTTTCTCTCGTCTTTTGAACTTTTGAGCACTTTTGAGCACTCAATGCTCTGAAACTCAGTTTTTCCTTTTTCCTCCTCCTCTTCTCTCATTCTTCGTCACGGACTAATTAGTGGTAATTAAATTCTCTTCCCCTCTTCCACTCTCATTGCAGGCATTCATTTCAATTGCCCATCGTCATTAGTAGTAGAGGAAGAAGGTGGTAGTTATTCAGCTAATGAAAAATGCGCCCACACGCACAACAGTAGATAGCAGAGATACAGACAGACAGACGGCAAACAGACAAACTGCGGACAGCAAACAGAGAGAATGATCGCCAACACTTTATAATGGACAAATTGAAAGTACTGAAGTGCATCGCTAAAGTGTGAACTCAAACTGAAAAACTTTGGCTACATTGTTTTATCTCGGTCTGGACAGTTTAGCCTGTGTGACAGTGTACTCATTATCATTGCCATTACCGCCAGAACAACTTACGACAGCCACCTTTATTTTCTTCTTTTCTTCGCTCTTTTTGCCGTTCATCAATTAGCAGTAATCATAATAAATTAGCGAGAAATGAGGCAAATTTTTTTCGGGCCTTTTTATGCTAATGGGCGCTGAGTGAGTGAGTGAACAAAAGTGAACGAAAGTGCTGCACATTTCATCAGAAATTCGTGTTTCGGCGATAAGAGTGCAAGGAAGAGCAGCAGCAGCAAGCTCTAGTTTTGCATTCCCAATTAAGCAGTGTCAGTATCTTGTTTAATTGCCTGACTGATACACAGTGTATGTGTTTCTAGGACGATTACCCCTGGCACCACCAGTGCAACCTCGACCATCTGTGACGAATACCAAATGATGATTTCCCTAATTTTTTCTTTTACAGTTCTTTCAAAGAGTGCATTGACTAAAGAGTGGCCAGAGGAAAAAAGGGATCAGCAACAGCAAAAATGACCACCACCAAAAACCTACTCTCATTTGCCTTTTTCTTGTTCTTCAATTTTAATTCTTGAACCAGTTTTACTGAAATCTGAAAAAGAACAAATTAAGAGAAATGTCGGCAGTTTCCCCGGCCAACTCGATCACCGAAGCTTCCGTTACTGAAGCAGCAAATAAGAAGAAGTTGCTGGACGGTGGCGGTGGCTGTCAGCTGATCAACGTCAACATCACCAGCTCCTCACCACCGGACCGGGAAGTGGGCGACTGCGAGGACAGTGACGGTGAGAATGGCGAGGATAATGGTAACAGTAATCACGACGAGAGCAGTGAAAACCTTCATCAGCCAAATCAGCAGACCACCAACAACAGCAACAAAACGATGTCCATCATTCGAGCAAACAGTGCCTCCCATGGAAGTCGGGTGAACTCCGCCAACAGCCAGGGGTCAACTTGCGGTGGTCCACAGGGAAGTACTACTACTACTACTACCGCTCGCAGTCAGTGCAACTCGCGCAAGTCCTCCACCATCACCTTCCAGACGCCGGACATCAAGCGACCCAACTCGACGACGGGCATTCCCACCACCTCAGGCCTGCTGCCCAGCAGTCAGTCGCTGTACAACAGTTTTGATCAGCAGAATGAAAATGTGCTTCAGAATCACCACCATCACCACCATCAACAACAGCAACAGCAGCAGCAGCAGCAGTATCACTACGGTGGAAATCAGCAGCCTCAGCAGCAGCAGCAGCATTATCAACAGCCTCATCAGCAGAACCATCCTAATTATCCGCGGCAGCAGCAGTTTATTCAGTACAGCGCCGATATCGATAACAATTACCACATGATCGGCAACAACTGTGGTCCACAGCCGCAGATAGTGGACGCCGAGACGCCCGAGCTGGACCTTTTCTCTCCCGGTTTTGGCTTCAACCCAGTCCGAGAGAAGGCCGCCTCGTTGACGCTGCCCGACCCAAAGTTGCACCTTCTTCGGAAGGGCTCCTCCAACCCTTTTCTAACTACCTCAAACAGCAGTCACAGCGGCCAGTGGAGTGGTAATGGTGGAAACAATGGCAACAACCACAACCACAACAGTCTAAACTACAACGGCAATGGCAATAATCCCAACTACCACCATCAGCCGCACCCAAATCACCAAGGTCACTCCCATCCTAATCAGAACCACCGAACTGGCCATCGAAACAGCAACAGCAGTGCCCAGTACAACCCATACGCAAATCAGTACAACTCCCAGTCGAACAACCAGCAGTCAAACAGCGCCTCCGTCTCGCCGGGACAGTACAGCCTGCCCAGCGGCGGTCGCACCTCCATCATCCTCAATGGAAACATCCTGCACTCCATTTCGCCACTTCCACCGGGGCGACCTCCTGCTCCAGGAAATAGTGGAGGCTGTCTAACGCCAACAAACCTTTCAATTCACGTTCAGGACGCCAGCCAGCTGACTGGAAGCGTCAACTTTGCCGATGTTCGCTGTCTGGCCACTCCTGGAGGAGGAGGAGGCTGTGGGAGTTCGTTGAAACCTCGAGGCTCGACGATGTCTACGATGACCACCACAGCTCATCGTTCCTCGTACATTGGCGACGACGAGCACACGCACCTCCATCAGCAGTACCTGGCCACGACGGGCCGGAAGGATACCATCATTTCGATTGGACGTAATCTGCAGATTCAGTTTCGAAGTCCGTCGACGAGTGGCCTGGCCTGGCGGTACC
The DNA here is from genome assembly GCA_024499935.1 of Tyrophagus putrescentiae. Classification (NCBI taxonomy): domain Eukaryota; kingdom Metazoa; phylum Arthropoda; class Arachnida; order Sarcoptiformes; family Acaridae; genus Tyrophagus; species Tyrophagus putrescentiae. Next base: position 11,317,132 of record JAMZRA010000002.1, on the reverse strand, counting down.
GGACGCGGCTGGAGAAGTTTCTCCTCTTTCTCCTCACCGCCTTTGGGGTGATTGCCTTCAGTTACTTCTTTATTCCCATGCCTAGTGAGGAGGGTAAGTGGTGGGGGTGATGATAACAGGAGTTGTCAATAAATTATCGTGTTCATTTTTTTGTGTCAGACCTCTCTCCGAAAACCTGCACGACGATGGAGTGCGTCAAGACGTCCGCGTCGCTTCTCAACGCCATGGACCTCTCGGCTGATCCGGTATTTTCTGCCGCCTTTTTTCGTTCATTAGAAAATAGTAATGGTGACTTTTATACTTTTTTTGAACTTCAGTGCGAAGACTTCTTTCAGTTTGCCTGCGGCACCTGGGTGAAGAAGCACGTCATTCCTGAGGACCGCTCCAGTCTGAGCACCTTTGAGGTGATGGCCGATGATCTGCAGATTATACTTAAAGGTAAGTGAGTTGAAATAAGATGATATGTAATGTTTCTGCTTTTATACTCGTCAAATTACAACGGCGTGTCTGAATAATAAACTGTACTGTTTCTGTACCTGACCAGACCTGCTCGAGCAACCGCCAAACAATGACAACAGCGCCACACTGAAGGCCAAGTTCTTCTACAAGTCATGCATGAACGTCCGTGAGTATTCTTTCATTTTTCTTTTCCATCTTTCTTTTCCTTCTATTCAAACATTTCCAATTTTTTTTATTATTTTGCGTATACTTTGTTATTCTGAATGAATGTAGTCACATCATCATTTTATCTATCTTTTAAAGTTTGAGCGTTGCATCTTTCTCCTTCATTCTCTCCAATGTTCAATTTTTCATGAGCTCAGCATTGCACTACACAGCTACTTCTCAATTAGGTGTCCACTGCTTGTTAGCAGTAGTGAAGGAGCGAGGAAAGATAGGTTTCAGGCAGATGTAAAGTACAAAAATGAAAAAAAAAAATCCAGAGTGCACCTACCTACCTACCTACCTCATCATTCAGGTTGGACGGTGCAGTGATTGAGCGAGCAAGGGAAAAAAGCGACCTTACCTCGGAAGGACTCTAATTTAAATGCAAACTGCTGTTTCTGCTGATGCTCTTTTCTCCCTCATTACGACCGCTAATCCGGCCACTTTCAGGCAATAAATAGTGCAATTTTAAATTTTTTCTTCGTACTGCCACACTTTGATTGAACACACATTCGTTTGATGGGTTATGATGGTGCTGAGCACTGTGTAACTCGGTAACGAGTAGAAGGGAAAGAGAGAGAGAGAGAGAGAGAGAGAGAGAGAGAGAGAGAGAGAGAGAGAGAGAGAGAGAGGCAATGCTAATGGAATCAGCACTAGTGATCACCATGATGATGCTCATCCAGTGCATATTTCCGCTTTCACTCTCCCTTTTTCTTTCTTTTTTGCTGTTGCAGCAGCACGCACTAACAAACAGGGCAATTTACGTATTTGAGTGTGTGTATGTGGATGTGTGTACATTGCTGTACGACGGAGGCTGAACACACACACAAACACAGAGCAAAATTGAATTGAATTTGATTAAGACTGTACCGACCACCACCACCACCACCACGGCTGCTGTTCTTTTTTTCTTTCTCCAGAACAAATGGCCCTTGAAGAGAGCAGCAGTTCTTTTTCTTCTGCAAACATCAAATATGTGTGCGTAGTTTCTGCTGGCCACTTCTTTTTTCTTTTCTTTTATCCTCTGCATCTCCATCATCATCTTCTGCTGACCACTGTTTGTCGAGGATTCAGAATTCAGGATACAAGGCTTATTAGTGGTGGTGGTGGTAGTGGTGGTTGTGTGCTCTGTGTAGCAGAAGAAGGCTGAAGAGGAGGCCCAGATCAGCCGAAAGGCATTTTTCATTGAAGTGCGAGCAGCAGTCTAACCACCAGCAGCAGCAGCAGCAGCATCCAAAGTCCAGCCAACCGAGGATGCACTTGAGCAGAGCACTGGAATGCGCGCTTCACTACACTTTTTCTTGGCTGCTCTCTTCTTTTTCTTGTGTTTTAAAAACACAGCAACCAGCAGCACCACCAGCAATTAAGCAGGTACTCTAGGTTCGTTTTTTGCTGGTGCTGCTGCCGCTGCTGTTGGTGCTTCTTTCGCTCCAGTGACGCTCTCTAAGCTGCTGCTGCTGTCGGTTTTTTCTGGTGAAACCCACTGTTTCACAATAATAAGGCATGGATCGATTGGTGGTGGTGGTGGTGGTGGTGCGAGCGCGTGATCTCGCTGCGGCTGCCACTCTGTTGATGTTGCCTCCGCTGATGTGCCAACATCAACCGTGGTGGTGGTGGTGGTTAACCACACTGAAAGCATCACTATCAATGGCTTTTACATTTTCTGGAAAAACGGGAAAGAGAGAGGGTCGGTGAGCTCCGTCGGGAGCTGCTGCTGCTGCAGGAAAACGGCAGTGATGCCAATTTAAAGTCGATTGCTACCACCACCGTAGTCGGTGACACACAATGCACGCACGGCACTTTACGGGGGCGATTACCGTTGCTGCCGCCGTTGCCGCATCTGTCATTCAGCATCTTTGCAATTGTACTTCTCTCCCTCTTTCTTTCCCTTTAATAATGCATTACACTGTTGCCACATTTGATTTGCAGCAGGAGCACACATCCAAGTTAAGTAAGACGTCTAATATGGCCCCTGGTGAGGACCAGCAGAGCAAGAAGATGGTGTAGAAAAAGAGGGAGAAATTGTTGAGCAAACGTCCTAGTGTACAACTCAAAAAATTTAGTGGCGGTGAAGTGGCCACAGGAGAGTTGAAAGTTGTTGAGCTATTGTTGAGCAGGCATCTCTTGAATGCCTGCAAATGGCCTGACAATTGGCCTCTTGTGCCTTCTTGATTCCCCTTTTTTCTTTTTTCTCTTCCATTCTCCTTCAGCACGTAACGAGTGCACGTTGGCAAGTGTTTGCGCGAGTTTGCAAATCGGAATTATTCAATTGACTCCCCTCTGTCACTCATTACTCACTGACTTATGGCCATCACCTACTACTACTTAGACACTCAGGCACTATTTTGTGAACAGACTGATCGCATTATCAAAGTGATCAGGAGTGTGTGACTGCGGGCAAATTTAAATTTGATGTTTTTTTCTCTTTACCATTTTATCCTTCAAATGGTGTATTAAATTCAGTGCCAGCAGGCAGAAAATACTTTACATATTGTTTGATTGTTGAACAACTCAGCTCAAACGTTGCTATTCTAAGCTTTTTAAAAGGAGCACTTTTTTCACAATAATAAAACCACTTCCGTTCCTATAACCACACATTTGCATAGAAAAAATTGAAGCCATCGGCGACGAGCCAATTCGCGAGGTGCTCGACAGCGTGGGCGGCTGGCCGGTGCTCGACCGCAACTGGGACCCCGATGCGGTGCACTACATCAAGCGGACCTCATTTGCCGGCATTGCCAACAATCCGGGCTCTTCCGGTTCGGCAGCCGTTTCCGTTTCCGCCTCCACTTCTGGCTCTAGTTCTCCGATCACCTCGGCCAAATCTTCCTCTTCTTCCTCCTCTTCCTCCTCCTCATCCTCATCCCAAAACTCCCCCGGCTCTTCTCCCTCACTAAAGCTAAACTCCCGACGCTCTTCAAAGATGCCCCTCACCATTGAGAATCTGCTGGGAAAGATCCGCGGCGACTACAACCAGCCGATTATAATTGAGCAGTACGTGGGGCCCGACGACCGCAACTCCTCGCACAACATTGTCCAGTTTGACCAGACCAGCTTTGGGCTGCCCAGTCGGGAGTACTTTCTGAAGGAGGGGCCGAATAAGGAGAAGGAAAGCTACCTGGCGCTGATGGTCGACGTGGCGGAGCTGTTGGGGGCGGACCGGGCCTATGCTACCGAGCAGATGGCCAAGGTGATTGACTTTGAGACGGAGCTGGCGAATGCGAGCATGCCCGAGGCGGACCGCCACGATACGAGCGCTATTTACAATAAGAAGACCATTCAGGAGTTGAGGGACGCCGTGCCGGAGTTCGATTGGATGGCCTACCTGAGCAGCTTTATGCCGCGGGAGGTGAAGTTGGAGGATGAGGTAGTGATCTACTCCATTGCCTACTACCGGGCGATGGGGAAGATTCTGGCGAGGACGGCTCGGCAGGACAAGCGGGTCATTATCAATTACGCCATTTGGCGGCTGATGAAGAGTCTGCTGCCCTTCCTGGACGGCGAGTACGGCGTACGGCGAGCAAAGTTCCGCAAAGTCCTCTTTGGCATCAGTGCCGACCGAACCCGCTGGAGTCAGTGCGTCGAACTGGTCAATAAGAAGATGGGCATGGCCGTGGGGGCGCTCTTCATCCGCGACAACTTTGATCCGAAGAGCAAGGAGATCGCCATTGAGATGATCCACAATATTCGGCAGGCTTTCAATGAGCTGCTGTTGGTTAACGATTGGATGGACGAGAGTACGAAGGTGTTGGCGGTGAGTATTATTTAGGTGATCGTTTCAAAGATAGAGTCATTTTTTGGTACTTTTTGGACATGAGTAGAAGGAGAAGGCGGACGCCATCAACGAGCGCATCGGCTACCCAGATCTGTTGACCAATCCGATTGAGCTGTCAAAAGAGTACGACTTTGTAAGTGTGATTTGAGAAAATTTTTTTCTTTTTTGTGACATTTTTTGCCATCATCAAGCTTGAGGTGCACGAAGACAAGTTCCTCGAGAACATCATCAGCGTCTTCACCTTTGAGTCGCACAAGAACCTGATCAAACTGGGCACCTCGGTGGACAAGGACAGCTGGACGACTGATCCGGCGGTGGTGAACGCCTTCTACTCGCCCAATAAGAATGACATCGTCTTTCCGGCGGGCATCCTCCAGCCGCTCTTCTACTCGCACTACTTTCCCAAGTAAGTCATTTAAGTTTTAGCTTTAAGCTTTTTTACAAAAACAAATCAAAACCAGATCTCTAAACTACGGCGGCATTGGCGTCGTCATCGGCCACGAGATAACGCACGGATTTGTAAGTGCAAACTTTGACTAGGAAAAATAGTTTCTAAAATTAACATTTTGAAAAATAGGACGATCGTGGCCGTCAGTTTGACAAGAATGGCAACATGAAGCAGTGGTGGAACAATGCCACCATCAAGCGTTTTCGTAGTCGGACGGAGTGCATCATTGACCAGTACTCCAGCTACGTCCTCGAGGACATTAGCACCAATGTCAACGGAAAAATGACCCAGGGCGAGAATATTGGTAAGTGATGATGGTCAGCAGGCCAACAAACACTAATGAGCAATCATCTGTTTTCCATCTGTTTGTTTATGATGCAAATCTGGGCACTACTCTCATCATCATCATCATCATCAGCGTAAGCAATCATAATAATAATAATTTTTGCCATACAGTTTGTTTCCTTATCAAATTTTTTCTTATTCCTCACCTTTTCAGCGACAATGGCGGCGTGAAGGAGGCCTATCTCGCCTTCAAGCGCTGGGAGTCGCAAAACGGCGTCGAGCCCCTGCTGCCCGGACTCAATCTGACGCACGACCAGCTTTTCTTCCTCAACTATGCCCAGGTGAGTTACTCTGGTTGGGGAAGAAATTAGTGAAAAGGTTTAATAAGAATATTCTTCTCATTTATCGCTCATTACGTTTCGTTTCGCTTCGGTGACTGCAATTCTCTGTGTTCTCTTACACTAGATCTGGTGCGGCTCCATGAGACCAGAGGATGCACTAAACAAGATTCGCTCTTCAGTGCACAGTCCTGGTCCTATTAGGTAAGAAAAACATTCTAAGGTTTCCAGAAATGAATCTGGTTTTGATTTTTTGTTGTTTTTCTTTTCACCTTCACCTTTCCTATCATCATCATTTTTTTTCTTGATCATTATCATTATCACCTACAGGGTCCTTGGACCGCTGTCGAACTCGTACGACTTTGCGAAGGCGTACAGCTGCCCGGTGGGAAGCAAGATGAATCCGGTGAAAAAGTGCTCCGTTTGGTGAACTGCTGCTGCTGAACGCATCAATGAATCAGTGTGCTGCTGCTTCTGTTTTTGCCGTTGCATTATTTAGCATCTGCACCGAAAAGCACTGGTGTGTTTTCTGTTCTGTTCTATGGATACAAAAAGTGTCTCTTCTTCAGGGGTGGGAATCGAGTCCACTTTTCCGTTGTAGCTACACAGCCAACGTTACGCGCCTTCTAGCGTTGGCTGTGTAGCTACAGCGGAAAAATTGACTCGATTCCTACCCTTGCTCTTCTTTTTTCTTCTTTTACTCTCGTATCCTTTTTGGAAAAAACACAGAGATGCACTACTTTGGTTTTTCTCAAAGAAAAAATGTACTTTTTTCATCATTTTTGCGGCAAATTTTCTCTGGATTGTAGTAGCTATTCGGCTTTGTTTATTCCTTTTGTTTTTCCTCTTTCTTTTTGTTAGTTTCTGTTTCTCACTCTCACACTCTCTCATTGTACTCCACACACTCTATCCACACCATTCATTGTGCATAAGATGATGACACCGACACACACTTGACTTGTACTACTTATCATCCACTTACTTGCTATGTTAAACAGGGAGGGGCACACTTTATCACACACACTTTATTCCTCATCATAATCAAATATTGATTCCTCATTATTAAAAGTCTATAAACTATTACAACACAAGAAAGCTAATTGGTGTTCAAAATCATCATTTTTAATTTCATTTTTTAAGTTTTGACAATTTGGGTCGCCTGTCGTGTCACTCTTCGCTCATTTCGGTCGTTGAGAGTTTGATAGTGCTGTTGCCGTTGCTGATCACTGCCACCTTTTTCCGAGAAAAGAGTTGGCAAAGATGTGGTAGTTGAAGTGGAAGCGAAAGAACCCACTGAAGAATTATCATCTGTGGAAATCGCTTCTCCGCTTTGACCTCCTGCGGAGACTTCCGCCGATTCAATGGCCGTCTCATTGCCGCTGTTATTTGACGCCGAAGACTCGGCGGTCAGTTCTGGTATTGCCTCTTCAGCAGGAGGCGGTGGCGGGGCACTACCCGGTGTGGGAAAGTTTAGGCCGACGCAGGCTCCATCGACGCACTAGATTGTTTTTAGATTAAAAAGTTTTAATTAATTTAAAGTTTAGAAACCCTTCATCAATTATTTACTCTCGCCTGATACGGCCCACAGCGGACAAAGTTGGGCGTCACATTTTCAGTGTAGGTTATCTTGCCGTTCATGCGATCGATGATGCGACAGTAGGTGCGGCAGAGGTCGCCGTTTAGATTCTGTCACATAATAGCAAGCAAGCAGGCACCGGAAGTAGAATTAGCGGATCAGCAGTGGCATCAATAATATAATAAATTAGCACAACAAAGTAAGTCGTTAGGCGGATTTAGTCGGAATGAAATGATATCCTAAGGATACATGAAAAAAGATGGTCGTACCGTGACTGCATGCGAGCGAACGCCCAGCCCATTGTGCAGCTTTTTGCAAAGGTAGTGGTCAATATGGGTCGGCCAGCGGACCATCTTCGGAATGAGCTCTGCAGGAGGTAAAAAGAAAGTGATTAGACCAGAATTTGATGAATCATCAGAGGCAGGCAATAACTGCTAATAAATCTAATGTTTGAAGTGGAAAAGCTGTCACAGCAGTGGAAAGGAAAAACCACCCCCTGTTGCTTTCTATTTTAACTGAAACTATACAGGTGTGCTCAGTGCCAATGGCAAAATCCTTGGAGAGAGGAATATGTGGTCTACTGGGGCTGCAAGCCCAGAGGCCAGAGGACACAGAGCACATGTGTTCACCGTCTCTTCCTCTTCCTTCTTCACTTGGCACTGAACAGCAGCAACCACAACTTTTCCTTTTTCAATCTCAACTTTTCTTTTCGTCATTTCTCATCATCTTCTCTTCAACCCAAACATCATGCCACCTCGTCGACCCCTCCCTGATCTGGTGCTCATTGGGGTGTTCAAGCAGCTGACACCCAACAGTCAACTGACCGCCAGCAGAATGAGCAACCGATGTTACCTGCTGGTGCGCGCTGCCAATCGAAGGGTGAAGCTGCTGAACATCTCCGATTATCACCATGAGTTTGCCATCAGCCCCTTCAATTTCTCGTACAAGTTTAACGACTCACATTCTAATCAATTTGGTGTGTTTTCCGGCCCTCCGGTTAATCCGTTAATCAGCAAGTGGAACCGCCTAAAGCTGTCGGACACAAAGAAATTTGATATATCGACTGTGGAGCGCATCGTCACCATCTTCTCCGCCGTCACCTCGCTTACATTTTCAGCCACATACAATGATCACTGCGAGGAGCTGATTGCGCTGCTGCAGCAGCCCCAGTGGGCCACCCAACTCACCAGCTGTGCGCTTTTTCCAGCCGTCCGGAAGAGTGAGCAAGTAATGCACCGCCTGACAGCCATCATCAACGCTCTTCCTGCCTTGCAGCACCTGGCCTATGACTGGTGGAGTAGGGAAGTGTCGGATGGAGAGCCGGTGAAACTGCCCGAGCTGACCATCCTCTCCCAGTTGAAGACCATTGCTGTTCACTCTATGCCCAACTCAGTGCTCTCAGCCTTTGAGCGGTCCATTGATCGTCACGCTGCCGGCAATGCCGACCTGCAGGTGTATCTGCTCTCCTGGAGACATCAGCGCATCTTCGGCGATCCTCAGACTTTCAGTGAGTCCTTTCGCAGTCGCTTTGTTTGCTTCCAAGGACTCCCTTTTTATCTCGCCGATGTGCCTCGTCTCTGCAATCTGTTTCCCAGGCTCACCGCTTTGCCAGTTTACGGCATTAAGCCCGATCAGGTTAGGGCTCTTTTCAGCGCTCTTTCCCGTTTTAGGCAGCTGACTAGCCTTATGTTGAATGTGCAGTTCAATTTTCCACGAGAAGGGGATGAGGAGCCTGATACACTGCCGGCTTGCCCCGTTGATCAGCTGCACTCGGTTCGAGTGCTCACCCTTTTAGCGCCCAGTGCATCTCACGGTCAGCTGCGGTGGCTCAATCTGCAGTGGTCATTACCTCACCTGAAAACGCTCATTGTGCAGCATTTTTTCTGTAGAAGTTGTAAGATCAGCCTCAGTTATAATTTTCGTCAGGGAGCTTCCGCTTATGAGTTCTCCCAAGCTTTGTGTTGCCTTCGAAAGTCCTTTCTCAAAGTGCACAATGGAGTTCACCCCAGTAGGATCTTCATTCAGACGGATTTGTATAAGTATCGCTCTGCAGAGGAGCTGCTGCTGCTTGCCACTGATGCTGGACAGTGATTTTACCAACAATTCATTTCTGTAAAACTATTTTTTTTTGCCAAAAATTATATGAATTGCATGCACTTTTGTATTTCAAACATCACTACACATTTCATTTTACAATTTTCAAAACTAGGGGATCTCCAGGTGTTCACCGGAAGATTTTGACTGGAGCGAGTAGAGGCGCCCCACCAGAAAAACAGAAATTAGAAAAACATTCTAAGATTGCCAGAAATGAATCTGGTTTTATTTTTTTACCTTCACTTTTTCTATCATCATCATCATTTTCTTGATCATGATCATCACCACCATTGCCACAGAGTCCTTGGGCCGCTGTCCAACTTGTACGACTTTGCGAAGGCGTACAGCTGCCCGGTGGGAAGCAAGATGAATCCGGTGAAAAAGTGCTCCGTTTGGTGAACTGCTGAACTGAACGCATCAATGAATCAGTGTGCTGCTTCTGTTTTTGCCGTTGCATTATTTAGCAGCTGCACCGAAAAGCACTGGTGTGTTTGTGTTTTCTGTTCTTTGGATACAAAAAGTGTCTTTTCTTTTTCTTCTTTCACTCTCGTATCCTTTTTGGAAAAAAGCAGAGATACTACTTTGGCTTTTCTTTTCTTACAAATGAAAGAAGAAAAAACAAACAAAAAAATGTACTTTTTTCAACCACTGTCTCTTTTTTTTGCGGCAAATCTTCTCTGGATTGTAGTAGCTATTCTGCTTTATTTATTCCTTTTGTTTTTTCTCCTTTTTGTTAGGTTCTCTCTTTCACTCTCACACTCTTTCATTGTACTCCACATACTCTATTCACACTATTTATTGTGCATAAGATGATGACACAGACACACACTTGACTTGTACTACTTAACCTCCATTTACTTGCTATGTTAAACAGGGAGGGGCACACTTTATCACACACACTTTATTCCTCATCATAATCATAATCAAATATTGATTTCTCATTATTAAAAGTCTATAAACTATTACAACACAGGAAAGCTAATTGGTGTTCCAAATCATCATTTTTAATTTCATTTTTTAAGTTTTGACAATTTGGGTCGCCTGTCGTGTCACTCTTCGCTCATTTCGGTCGTTGAGAGTTTGATAGTGCTGTTGCCGTTGCTGATCACTGCCACCTTTTTTCGAGAAAAGAGTTGGCAAAGATGTGGTAGTTGAAGTGGAAGCGAAAGAACCCACTGAAGAATTATCATCTGTGGAAATCGCTTCTCCGCTTTGGGTCCCTTGCGAAACCTCTGCCGACTCAATGGCCGTCTCATTGCCGCTGTTGTTTGACGCCGAAGACTCGGCGGTCAGTTCTGGTATTGCTTCTTCAGCAGGAGGAGGTGGTGGGGCACTGCCCGGTGTGGGAAAGTTCAAACCGACGCAGGCTCCGTCGACGCACTAGATTGTATTTTAGATTGAAAAGTTTTAATTAGTTTAAAATTAAAAAACGTTTCACCATCAATTATTTACCCTCGCCTGATACGGCCCACAGCGGACAAAGTTGGGCGTCACATTTTCAGTGTAGGTGATCTTGCCGTTCATGCGATCGATGATGCGACAGTAGGTTCGGCAGAGATCGCCGTTTAGATTCTGTCACATGATAGCAAGCAAGCAGGCACCGGAAGTAGAATTAACGGATCAACAGAAATAATAAATAAATTAGCACAAGAAAGTAAGTCGCTAGGCGGATTTAGTGGGAATGAAATATATCCTAAGGATATCAGAAAAAAAGAGATGGTCATACCGTTACTGCGTGCGAGCGAACACCCAATCCATTGTGCAGCTGCTTGCAGAGGTAGTGGTCAATATGGGTCGGCCAGCGGACCATCTTCGGAATGAGCTCTGCAGGAGGTAAAAAGAAAGTGATTAGACCAGAATTTGATGAATCATCAAAGGCAGGCAGTTCATCTTTCTCAATCTCAGCGCCAAACTAATCGGATCATACCCACTGGATCGCAGTGTACAAAAGCAGCTGGACTGCTGAAAACTAAGAGTACAACAACAATCAAGGAAAAAAGTATTTGGTGGGGATGATCGTAATGGCTGCTGGGCTCCATTCTGCTCGGTAATTTGCGGGCAAATGCGATACAGCCTCAGTGTCTCTGCTGGTGGTGGTGGTGAAGGTGCTGGGCAGATGACGTAGATGATCTCTACCGAGTATAAATACTGGTAGTATCATGGTGGTGAAATATTGAAAAGAGGAGAAAGAGAAGAGAGGAGGAGACCGGACAATGCAGGCGCAGCGAAGCAGATTAGCACTCTCTTCAGTGTGCACCTCGATCTGCACCGATGGCACCATTCAGTTTAGTTCAGTTTAGTGGCAACAACTGTCAACACAACACACTGTGCTGACCTTCTTCTTCTTCTTCTCCCCACATTGCAGTACCCATTTTTGTTTCTGATAGATAGATAGATGACAACAGCAGTGGCAGTGCTGGCCTGGCCACCTGGTCAACAAGACAACAACACAAACACACAAGTGCTGAAAAGTGCTTGAAATTGGTTTTTACAGTTCAAAACATCTGCTGTTGCTAATCTTTTTGCTGCCACTTTTCTCGTTCTTTCGCTTTTGTTTATTGTTTGTCAATAAATACTGCATGTCAAAGAAGTGAGTTGGTGAACAAAGAAGCTGTGTGTGTGTTAATTTAACGGGATTGACAAAGATTAAGGTAATGAAAAGAGAGGGAAAAAAGAAGGGGCAATGTAGTGGTGATGATGATGGGGAGGAGAAAAATTATTTACAAATGGTGATGGGAGAAGGGGTGGTCAACAAAATATAAATTAAAAAAACCTAGACTAAGTAGAGGGGATGGTGGTGATGGTGAAGTGGGCGTGGGGCTACTGAAGCTTCACCGGGTCAATTCTTGTGCCCTTCTTCGCTGATGCTGCCCAGGTACTCGGCGAGATGACTGCTGCCGCTGACATAGAGCGAAAGTTGAGCAACCGAGGGGCGGTGTCCTTGCCACCCTTGCCGCCTTTGCTGGCTACAAATGCGTCGCCGTAAATGTGGCCGCCGTCCAGGTAGCTGAGAAAGTCGCCGCCGTCGACCACGTAGCCGCTGTTCAGCTGGCCACTGCCAAATTCTGACGAAGTGGATGAAGAAGAGGAGGAGGTGGACATGGTCGTCAGTGCCGAAGAATCCTTGCCGTCATTGCCAAAGTCCACTTCAGGTCGGAAAATGTCCTAAAGAAAAAGGTTTGTCAAAAATTTTAATCATAACTTGTTACCATGCTTACCTTCCACGCCTTGCCACCCCTGAGCACCTTGGACACCTCAAAGAGCATAAAGAGAGGAATCATGGCCACCGAGGAGCCGGCCAGCGCGTAACCAATGTACTCCGTCCACAGTGGAAAGGTGTAGTCATTGTAGCGGACCGGCTGCAGCTTCGAAAGAACCAGACACAGAATGACGGCAATCACTACCGGGCAAATGTACTTGAACATAATCTAAAGAAAAGAAGTTTGTTAGAGCTTTTTATCGCGAAAACCGCTATTTCCACTTACCTTCCAGTAGAGGCGAGGCCAGACGTTTCGGCCCAGCATGCGGCCAATGTTGGCCAGGTGGCGGTCAATGCCGTAGACCCAGGCAATGGCCACTACCTCAGCGATGGCAATGGCAAATGCGGAGTACGGGACAGACCAGCTGTCCATCAGCTGGAGAATGTAGATGCCGGCCTTAAAAAGAAAAAGTTCATAAGTTCGAGCTTGGACAAAACTCCCCAAAAACCAGCGCCGTTCACATACCCCAGTACACATGGGCAGACCGCAGAGAAACATGATCAGGCAGACAAAGGCGAGCACCGTCAGCTTGCGCTTCTGCAGCTTTTCCGGCCAAAAATCGACCAGCGTGCTGACAATCGTCTCGGCGACGGTGAGAATGGTGCCAAAGCCGAGGGTGATCAGCATCAGAAAGAAGACCACCGACCAAAGGGGAGCGTAGGGGAGGCGAGAGAGGGCCGCTGGGTAGGCGACAAAGGCGAGGCCGACGCCCTGGTCGGCGGCCTGGTCAATCGGCTTGCCAATCGCCTTCGCCATGAAGCCAATGACGCTGAAGATGGCAAAACCGGCGTAGATGCTGGTCAGCGAGTTGGAGACGACGATGAGGAGGGAGTCGCTGAAAAGTTAGAGAAGTTAGAAAAGAAGTTTCTAAAATATCTTCAATGACTTACTTCATGGTATTATTGTAGAAGTGGTTGTAGCTGGCCAACGTAATGACGCCGCCCATCGTAATGGAGAGGCTGAAGAAGATCTGCGTGGCCGCATCCGCCCACACGTCCACCGACTGAAGGCGGGCAAAGTCCGGTTTGATGTAGTGGAGAATGCCCTCCATGGCGCCCTCCAGCTGAACACCATTGACCAGCAGAGCGGTGATCATCAGGTAGGGAAAGATGGCCGTAAAGTAGGAGATTTTGCCCAGGCTCTACAGATAGAGTAAAGCAGAGTTAGCAATCAAGCAGTTTAAAAACGACTTTTAGTTTGAACTCTCACCTTGGTCCCCAGCGACAGGCCAAAGAAGACGATGGTCCAGGCGGCGGCCAGGCTGATCACCAGGTGAGGGCGAAAGCCGCCTTCCAGGTCGTCGATGCCGGTGGTCATCTGCAGCACCTGGTGGTAGAAGAACTGCTGACTGGGCGACTGGGTGGCATTGGTGGTGATAATAACGCTTCTGGTGATATTTCCCATCAAGCTTGAACTGTTTGAAAGCAGTGTGTCATTGCTCTGAAAGAGGTGATCATCTTTGTGGTGGTGGTGGTGATTGAAGCAGGCCTCGGTGTTCCAGGCGTTGCCGCAGCCCGACCAGGGCAGCGAGGGCAGAGCGGTGAAGGAGGCGTAGAGGTAGTAGAGCGACCAGGCGACGATCATGTTGTAGTAGATGCCCACGTAGAAGTTCATGAGGAACATCGCCCAGCCGATGCCCTTGAAGATGGGCGTCAGGCGCCAGACTAAAAAAATCGAAGTTAAAACAAGAGTTTCTAAATGGGTTAGTCAACAAAACCAGTACCTTGAATGGTGCCCAGCGAGGTGTACTGGCCGATGGAGGACTCAAAGAAGAAGAAGGTGAGGCCGAGGAAAAGGAGGCTGAAGAGATAGGGAATGAGGAAGGAGCCTAGAGAAAAAAGGTTGAGATTTGCAAAATAGAACTCAAGGACAGCCGAACACTTACCACCGCCATTTCGGTAGCAAAGGTAGGGAAAGCGCCAGACGTTGCCCAAACCTGCAAACATAAACAAAAAAAGATGATGTTTCGCGTTTTAACCAAAACCCAAAACAAAAACAAAAACAAAAACCAAATCCCATGATCAACTTACCAACAGCATAGCTGAGCGCCGTGAAAAAGTACTCAAACTTGTTGTTGAACTTGTCACGGTCGCTGCTGGCGCCGGTGGACTTGCTCGCCTTACCACTGCTGCTGCTGCCGGTGCTGATGGTGCTGATGTCTACGGTCATCTTGCTGATGCTACTGCTGCTAAAAACTCAAAAACTGAGTGGACACTAAAAACGAAGCAGAAGTTGAGGAAGGGGTAGATGAATAAAAGCGGTGGATGAAGCCAAAAAAGGTAGAGATGAAGTTCATTCAAAGCAAATGTCGCTAAAAGAAGAAGAGGAAAAGAGATGACAAAAGAGAGAAGACCAGATTGCGTGATGAAGATGATGAAGACAAGAGCACTTCAGCCGGAGCAGTCGACGGCGACTGACGAGCAAATGGGCAGCAGCGATCTGAGCACCGAGAAGACCTGGTCGTTAAGTACTGTGACAATGTGCTGCCACCACTTCCACTTCTGCTGCTGTCAAAGGATGAGCAGACGCCGAAAAACGAAAGTTCAACACTGATTCGCTGATAATGGAAAGCGATGATGAAACACTTGCTTCTGAGTATTTTGTCAACTGTGATGAGTACACACTACTCAATGATGAGGTGATGATGGTGCATCAGGTAGCAGTAAAGGGGTGACTAAAGTGCATAGTTCCGAGTGCACGTTACTCTCGGCTGGCTGGCTGGCTGATTGGCTCAATGAATCGACTGACTGGCTGCTGCTGCCTCACTGGTCTCGCACACACAAAAAATTGACAAAGAGTTGGCGGCTCTGCTTCACGGAACTTAGCTCGAATTAAGCTGATGCTGATGTTGCTGCTGCGGTAGCCACTGAAGGATAACACGAAAGCTGCTGCCTGTGCACACTTCGAACGCCAAACGAGAGAGAAATTAGAGAGAAAGAGAATGCTGCTGCTGTTTCGACTGCTGATCACCGCTGCCGCCGAACTGAACTGTCTGATGATTGAGCGCACACCGCTGCCAACCTCTGTGTTATATATCGATCATCCCCGTCGGCTTCATCATTCAGCAGCAGCAGCAGCACACTGAAGAACAAACAAAAAGCAAACGACAGCAGCAACAGCAGTTGCAAATGTAGTTGCAGTTGAAATTGCAGTCACTGTACAGGTACAGCCGTGGTGATGTAGTGGTAATCGGATTTCAGTCTCAGTTTTTAGTATCAGGAGTTCCGCCTCAGGAGATGATGCTGTTGCAGCAGCAATGAAAGGATAAAAAAGAAGAAAAAGCAATAAAAGAAGGAAGGTGTACTTTCCTTTTCTACCTTCTCTCCTGTTGTTTGAAGAGTTGATGGTGAACTGAGGAAGAGAAAAAGAGAGAGATGGCAAATGAGATGGTGGAACAGCGATACTGTAAAAATGGCGATAATCACAATCACATTTTCAGTTAGTGGCGCCCGGCTCGCCCAGCTCGACTGCAGCTAATCAAACACACACTCGCTCACACATACCAAACTCTTCACGCCCGGTCACTAATGAACAAATCGTGGAGATCAGGCTGCTGCCTCCTCCTGTCACAATGCTGTTCACCTTCATTTTTCTACAGTGTGGAAAACTACCCACCTGGTGGCCAGAAGATGATCCTGGGGAAAAAAGCTCAAGCTAAAAAACTGCTAGAATAATAATGCTTTCTGTTTTTTCCAAGTGCACTCGCTTTGTTTCAAGTTCAACTCCAGTACCGAAGTTGTCACCCAGTTCTGGTGCACTTCTGGCGGGCTGCTGTTTTGGTGCATTGTTCCTGTTTTTCAGTAGCAGTACAGTGTTGACAATTTTTCTCTTTCTCATTCTCATCAGTCATCAGCTGTCAGACAGTCATTCATTCACCTTTTTTGTTGTTGTTGCTGCTGCTGCCACTACCGTTGCAGATGTCGGACACTGAAAAAGAGAACGAAAACATGTGCTCTTGTTTTTGACAACATGTTTTTCTGTGTTTTTCAATCTTGTCCAAAATATCCTTCCCAAAAGTTATCAAAACCTTTTTTTCACCAAATACCCTCCTTTTTAGAGGTCATCCGAACTTTTCAGCGTACATCTCATCTCTTTTCTTCTTTTTTGCACCTTTTCTCACCTTCTTTTCTTTTCTTTTCCTTCTCTACCTTTACGACAGCTTTATTGCTTTAATTAGTACTTGTTGATTATTATTATTATTAAATCAATTTTACTTTCATAGCAAGAAAGAGGTAGCAGTGGCGTCGATAGGTTAATTAATTCAGCAGTGTAGCAGTAGTAGACAGAGTGCAGTAATCACAAACAGCTAAAAGTCTTTAGCAAATTAATCAGCCTTTGATCACTTTTTAACATTTTATCTCTTTTGTAACATATTCATTGTGCGTATCAAATAAATAAAAACTTGTTGTCAGGCAGCAGCATCAGCATCAGCAGAACATCGTCATCATCCTCATCAGAATTGGTCGTGGACAATGTTATTCTAGGTGCATCATCACGTGCAATAGCAGTAAATATTCATATCACTTCACTTTTTGTTTTCTTTAATCCGTAGCATAACTTTGCAAAGAATCGCGTAAATAAAATTCACAGTTTCTCAGTACTTTGTCTGTGACATTGACTTCCAGCAAGCAGGCAAAACATAGAGTATCACCGGCTAACTTCCCCCTGTTTGTTTGTCTGTCTGACTGACTTTAGTGCAGCTTGTTTTCATTGCCAAATGGCAATCTTTCTCAATTGATGACTTAGCTGGCCGACTAACTTTTTTTGCATAAAATTTAACTTTTTAATGAGCAATGAAATGTGAGAGAACGTGAAATCATCTTTCGCAAAGTCGAGCAAGGTGTACTATTATTGTCTGCTAATGATTTGATTAATGATAATTGCAGAAAGAGGAGGGGGAGAGGGTAATGTTTGCAAATTGAGTTTACCCATACAGAGGCGATTGCACCTCAAGCAACTTTGCCTACGTCCAAATTGCAAAGAGAAAATTCTGAGGGTCAGTTTTTGCTCATCATGTAATCTTATGCTTTATTACGTGAGAATAAACCTGCGAACAGCTAAAGTGAAAGTGAGAGCAATCAATTCTAACAGTAGTGAATAAAAACAGGGAAAGAGGATGAAATCTCTTTTTTCACTTCATTTCTCATATTCTTTCATTTGAACATGTAACAGCGTAGGAGGAGGCAACACTGAAGCGTAAAGAGTGCCGGCTTTTACAGAGAGGTAATTACATAATGGACAAAGAATATGATGAAAAGTGGAAAAGTCAATTTAACGCTTCAGAAAAGCAGTTAAGCAGCTACAGATGCAGTACAGAACCTTTGCATTGTGCGTACACTTACGGACTCGATTGCAACTTTTTGTAGCTTTTTTGTTGTTGTTTTCAGCAGCAGTGTTGAGAAAACAATGTGTATGGGTGTTTTTTCCATTCAGTTGATTGAATTTAACTGGAGAAAAAACAAAAAACAAAAAGACAAACAAACGCTGACAACTGTCGTCAACTGCAACAGCTAAAAACTAATCAACTAACTATAGCTGGCTCTCGATGCTTGTGCTAATCAGCTGCAAATTACGAAATTACTTTTTGTCAAGTTCTCTGAATTATCAAAAACAATACAGTGAAATTGAAAAAGTGTGACTCAGGCTCAGGCACTCTGAATTAGATCTATCCTGGGCGCGCAAGCTCGATTATCATTGAACGCGCCATCACACGCCTTGACCTACCTCGAGGAGCCGTTCTTTCTTTTTGTCAATGCCTTTCGAAGCGCTTTTCAAACAAAAAGCGACCTGTTTAGCAGTGTTCTGCCTTCTGGCGATGACAGTGGTTAGTCAACTCTTTCCACTATCTATCTACTATCTATCAGTTTTAGTTTCTATCAACGATTGATTATTATTTATCCGTCCGAACAACGACAACGACAGCAGTCTAAACATCATCACCATCATCATCACTGTGTGTTTGTTTGTTCAGCAGCAACGGCAGCGACGGCGAGAGAAATTGGGCAATGTGAAAGTGGACATGGAACACAAAAAAGGACATCTCTTTTTGTTGTTATCACCACCATTAAATGGTGGTGATCACGAACAGCAGACTGGTAGACCTTGGTATCCGCTGAAGCGCTCAGAATGTTCAACTCTTTCTTTCTCCGTGGCAACTACTCAGTTCAATGCAAAGGTTGCTGCTGCTAATTAGCCGAAAGCTGCCAACAATGGAGCTGCTAATCGACACGATTCGCTGGGTGAGGAGGAGGTATTTGCGTACCGGGAAGATGAAGGGAAAAGAACGAGAAGGTATTCACCTCGGGTACACACATCAGTGGAGTTTAAAATAAAAGTAACATTTAATTACAATTTTAATTGCATGCTATGAGTGGAGTTTAGGAACAAAAAAGTAGGGGTGCAAAGCTCTGGTAACTAAAATGCAACAAAATCAAGTGCTGCCTGCAGAAACCGAAGAAGTCGAAGTTGTGGCTGAAGCTGAAGCTGAGGAGCCGGTGGTGACCATCTCGACGAGCAGGCGAAGTCGGTCAGCCAGCTCGCCGGTGCTGCGGGCGGGTCCTTGCCGACGAAACCGACCGGCGACCTTCTTGGCCACCGCCGTAAAGAGGTGGGCGGTCAGCTCGGTGACCTGCCACTCGACGATTGCCCGCTGGCAGGCCTCCAGCAGCAGGCGGTCCTCCTCGATGGTCCACTTTCGAGAAGGAAGACTGGAGGTAACTTCTTCAGAGATCACCTCCTCAGTCTCTTCCTCCCCCTCGACAGCCTCCTCCGCCACTGTCTCCTGGTCCTCCTCCCGAAGAACGTGCTCCACCAATTGGACCTTCTTCACCGAGCTGTTGTACTGGGGCACGTAGAGGCGGCCGCTGATGAAGCGAATGGAGCAGGACTCGCAGTGGCTGGTGATGCGTTGATCAGTTTTAGAAGTCGTCGAAGCTGAAGCTGAAGCGGAAGTAGTTGGCTGATCATCGCCGCTGATGGTCACTGGTGGTGGCTGATCGTTACTATTCGATGGCACTCGATGGTGACACCGCCGACAGGGACACTCGCTGGTGCCGTACAGCTGGTCGGCCTTGCCCAGCGGCACTGTGACTCGCTCAAAGCGAGGACGCTTTTTTGACTGATGATTATCCTCATCTTCAACTTCTTCAATTTCTACGCCTCCTTCTTCTTCCTCTTCATCGTCCTCATCCAATCGAAACTCCTCAAAGTCCTCCGGACTGGCGTACAGACAGGCCGGTGGGGCGTCGTCCAAAAAGAGCGTACTAAACTCATTGAGCAGCAGCGTGTGCCCGTTCAGACTGCGCCCCACCACCGCCTTCATCTTCGCCTTCATCGCCGCTTCGATGTTAATGGCCGAATTCTGATCTCCATTTTCCTCCTTCTGCTGCTTCATCTGCCCAATCTGCCGCAGCGACTTGATCAGCCGCTGAATGGCCCCCCGCTGCGTCCGCTTGTTGTGGTAGAGGAAGCCGAGGTAGAGCTCGACTTGGCGGGTAAAGTCCAGCACTCGGCGCCAGTGCAGGTGGCGGAAGGCCTCTCCGGCGGCCGCCGCCTGTTGGTAGCTGAGAAAGAGCACCACCATGTCGATCAGTTCGTCAATCTCCGATAGGGCAATTTTGGAATCGCTATTTTCAGAGCACGACCGCTTCAGCCCGGTCAGAAAGCCCCGAATGCCCTGGTAGAGCTGGCGAGCGGCGGCCAGGTCGGCTGAGGCAGCATTCTTCTTGCCCTTCATCTTCTTCTGAACTTCCATCTGCGCCTGCAAACTGACGAGCCGGCCCAGAAAGTCAACGTACGCCTCCCCGCCCAGCACCTCCTGCGCCCGCTTGAGGTAGTAGGCGACAAACTGCGCCCGACACTGCTCCTCCTCCGCCGAGTGCTCCACGCGGCTCGCCCTCTTCCGCAGCAGGTACAGCGTCGACTGGCGCTCCAGGGCGATGGCCCGCGATTTGGTGATCTTCTGCGGGCCGGTCAGCTGCTGGTGGGTCGAGGAGGCTGCTGCTGAAGAGGTTGTCGAGTCGTGGTGATTACTGCTGCTGATAATGAGGCCTGTCGGGCCCGGTTGCTGACCGCCGTACAGCTGGCCATCATCAGCGCATGCAGGTCGTGCTCATCGTGTTCGTCGTAGTCGTCCGCCAGTTCGCCAGCCGCCTCCTCCTCTTCGATGACCTCCTCCTCCTCCAGCTCCTCCTCTTCTTCCAGTTCCTCTTCCATGGCCATCATCTCGGGGCCGTCTTCTGCGTCCTCCCCCACCTCCTCCTCCACCTCCTCCTCTTCGATGATAAAGTCATCACTCTCCGGAGCGACAAACTCCTCGATAATGTCGTCGTCCTCTTCTTCTTCTTCACCCTCGGCCACTTCTTCCTCTTCCTCCGCTTCTTCTTCCTGTGGTTCAGAAGGTGAAGAATCGGCAGCTTTTGGTGGCAGAGGAGATGGCACTTTTTCCACTGTTGCTTTAGGGACATCATCAGGTGGTGATGATGATGAGATTTCAGTTTGATTGCCATTGTCGCTATTGCACGGTTGATCATCTTTTTCCTGTAGTTGGTGGTCATCACAGTTTGAGGGCTCAGCACCCTCTAAAATAAGGGCGTTCACCTCGTCCTCTTCGACGACCTCCTCTGCTGAGGAGGGTGAACTGCTGCTGGAGCTGCTGACGCTGGGTGAACCCTCATCATCATCATCACTATCACCACCATCAACACCTTCAGCTTCAAAGGTGTCCGTTGATTCACCACCACCACCATCACTACCACCACCACTAGGACACGGAGAACTGAGCACTGCACTTCCACTACTACTTCCACTTTCGTGCCCAGAACAGCTGCTGGAAAAGACGTACACCTCGACTCGGTCGTCAAAGCGAACGCGCTTCGTCGGCGGTAGGAGATCATCAGATGCTGCGTCTGAAGTAGTTTCCAAAGTTTTTGGGGAGGACTTTTTCAGCGAAACACTTCGATTGCGCCTCTTTCTCCCCTCTATCCTTTGCTTCTTCAAATCGAGCAGATCGTTCATGGCCGCTGAGTTTGTAGCAGAAGTAGTAGTAGTGGTAGTAGAAGAGGTAGCAGCTGTTGTTGCTGCTTCAACAACAAAGCTGGAAGAGGAGGAGGATGAGGATGAAGGAAACGGAAGAATGGGCGTCATGTGGGGAGCAGGAGTTGCTGCTGTTGCAGTTGTTGTTGCTGCTGCTGTAGCTGCTGCAGTTGCTGCTGCTCCTGTTGAAGTTGCTGGAGTTGCAGTTGAGTTTGGAGTGAGGAGGAAGTGTCAATGGTAGTGGGTGGCAGTGTGATGATGGTGTACCCTGGCTGGTGGTAGATCACCTCAATCGGCATCTGGGGCATCATCACCGTTGCAGGTATTGCCGGCTGAAGTGGCCGCAGCTGCTGCTGAGGATTCTGATGTGGTGCTTTTTGTTCCGAAGCAGCAGCCGGCGGCGGCGGCTCCAGGACAATCTGCAGCTCGTCCTTGTCGTCCTCCTTCTCGCGGCGGCGAAGCCAGCGCGGCGGCCGCCTTAGGCTGCGGTAGACGTCCCGTCTGCGGGTCCTCGAAGCCGGCCACCGGCGGCAGGCGGCCGTGCTTCAGGTAGTGCATCACCGGGTTGCGGGCAATCTCCGCCAGAGCGTGGTTCCTCTTCTCCGCCAGCTCCTCCTCGGTCAGCTCTTCAATGCGCGCCAGCTGCCGCCGGAAGTACTTGATGTGCAGTCGCAGGCTGGTGGCGGTCTTTGAGGGCAGGAACTTCAGCTCGGTGATCAGATCGAAGAGGGCGCGAAAGGCGCGTTTTGCAGTGGAGCGCCTCTTCTGCTCGTCCATGGCCAGGGCGAGCAGCCAGTCCTCGGCCAGGCTGAAGTAGGTCTTCTTCGCCACTGCCAGCTGCTTTTTGTCACCTTTCTGCTCTTCGGCTGCAGCTCCGTCTTCCGCAGCTCCCTCTTCGCCATCTTCACCCTCCTCACTCCTCCTCGCCTCACATTTAAGCTGTGGCAGCAGAGGAGGCTCGCCGATGAGGAAGCGCTTTGAGGGAAAGGCCCAGTCAAACTGGAAGATATCACGTCGCGAGAGGATGCTCCGGCGAAAGAACTCCGATATGATTTCGATGCCTTTGCTGCTGTTCCGTCGTTCGGCCTTCACAATCTGCGGGCCGCGGTCGGAGAGGAAGGTCAGAGCGGCGGAAGCGGGCACGCCTTCAAAGGCCAAGTTCACCGTACAGGCGGTGCCATTTGAACGGCCATCCGCAATCGTCTTTTCAGTGCTCTCGGTAAACTTGGCCAGCTCGTCTAGCATCTGCTTCGAGCCTTCTTTGAGAGACTGGTGCTCCGCATTGGTGGAGGCCAGCAGGTGCGTTTGCGTCAACGCTTGAAGGTGAAATGCAAGCTGACTTTGAAGGGTTTTGCCCTGTTCGGCGGTAAAGTAGTCCTTGTTGACCGAGACGTCGGCATCTGAGCTGGAAGTGGCTGTTGAAGCAATATGATCAGCGGCAGCAGCAGCAGAAGTGGAGGCAACGCTCTCCGGATCAGTGAGCAGCTGTGGTTCATTGATGAAGCTGAGGTACTCGCTCAAGTTCAGGTCCTCGTCTTCAAACTCTATACTCTGCAGGTCTTTGATGATATCGTAGTCGGGGTCGATGTTCGGATCATCAATCTCCTCCTCAAAGAGTGATGATGTAGCAGCAGGAAAAGTTGCAGTTGCAGTTGAAGCAGTTGTTTCGAAATTGGTGTTAGTGTTCGCATCCGAAGTTAGGTAGGAAGGCAGAGAGGGCAGCGGAGATTGAGCAGGCGGCGGGGCCTGACCCGGGTGAATATCACACAGGGAGTTGATGAAGGTCTGCCAGAGAAGGTCGTCATCCTCGTCCATGCTCATCTTTGCCTTAGGATGAAGTAAAAAGGAGATCAAAGTAGAAGTCAAAAGTTGGAAGACGAAAAACGAGGGAAAATATTGCTCTTGAGAAATCATGCGCGTCTGTTTGCACCTCTCTCTCTCTCCCTCAAAACGTCAACAAACCACCGAGGTGCACGTAGCCCGCTTTTGGCAGTGCCAAAAAAAGCTTTTGGCAGCATCACTTTGTGTCACTGTGAGCATCTCTGCTTCTGCTGCTGCCAAGTTGCTTCCACTCTTTCTTTCTCTCTGACGAGAAACTCTTTGTTGAAGCCTGTCAGCTTTCAGAAGAAGTTGTCTCAAAAAGAACTCTTAAACTCCCAAGTAAGCTCAAATCATGGACGAGAAGGACTTACCACCAGCACCGCCGCTGGAGTCCACTTCGGCCAGCTCCAGCAGCAAAGAGAATGACGGAGAAGAAGAAAAGGCAAAGATGGCTCAAGCTGCAAACGCCTCAAGCTCAACTGAAGAAGAAGAAGGGAAGTGGAAAAGTCACTCGAAGCTTCCCCGACCTGCCATCGATCGTCATGGAGTACATTCTGGCGCACTTTTCCTACTATGAAGTGCTGCAGATGCGGCTCATCTCTTCCTCTTGGAATGATCTGATCAAAGGTAATATTAACTTAAGCCTGATCAATTTAGAAACTGATCATTCTAATTCTTATTGATCATCCTCAGGGTACCTCAACAAAGCGGACGAGGTCTTCCAGCACAATCTCGCCCGCCACAACGTCCAGTGGCTGTCGGTGAAGGAGGTGATCAAGGACTTTAAGCAGCCCTCAGAGGAGGTGGCTCCCATCAACCGGAACAGCAGCAGCAACCTGCTGAAGAAGCCCATCGTGCCGAAGATGTCGCCGCGCTACCACCACTGCGCCTGCTACCTCAACGACTCGATGTACATCTTCGGCGGCTGCATAGCGCCCAACACCGCCTACAACGATCTCTGGCGCTTCGACATGACCAGCAAGCACTGGACGCGGATCATCGCCGCGGGCACACCGCCGCTGCCGCGCATCTTCTGCTCCTTCACCCCCTACGAGACGGCGGACGAGGCGACGGGCGAACGGCGGCAGTACATTGTCCTCTTCGGGGGCTTCCTCTTCGATGAGAACCTCGCCACGCGAGACCGCCTCCTCTGGAACATTCACCTCTACGACATTGCCGAGAACCGGTGGACGCAGCTGCCCATTGGGCCACTAGTCGAGGAGGAGGGCAGCAAATCGAACCAGCAGAACCAGAACCCGAACCAGAATCAGCAGCCATGCCAATCACAGCAGCAGCAGCAGCTGCTCCTTCGCTCGGGCAACCACTCGGCGGTGGTCATCGGCGACGAGCTGATCGTCTTCAACGGCCTCCGCTACGTGTCCACGCTGGGCTCGGGCCCCGCCTCAACCCTCGAAAGTGAGGTGCCCTGCAACCACGTGTACGCCTTTCACCTGCGGGAGCACTGCTGGCGCCGTGTGGACGGCTGTCCGGCGGACCAGCCCGGCCACCACCACCGCGTGTCGCCGCGCAAGAGCGTCCGCTGTCCGCTACACTTTGACATTCGCTCGACGCTGGAGGCGACGCAGCCGATGTGCACCCGGCGGAAGGCCGCCACGCAGACGCCCGTCGCCCTGGACGCCCACCACATTCTCTACATCTGCGGCTGCAGCAGCAACGTCCTCTTCATTGGCGCCTTCCTCCTCACAAGGGAGCGCTGCCACCAGTCTGACTGTGAGCTCTGTCTGAAGAAGGAGGAGGAGGAGGAGGAGGAAAATGAGGGTAAAGAGGAAGAGATGACGACAAAAGAAGAAGGTTTGGACAAACAGCAAAACCAGGAGGCAGTTGTTGGCGACCCGAAGAAGCAAAAACGAGAAGGAAAGGCCCAAAAAAAGGAAAAGACGGACGACGACACTCGCTGGAAGTGGGCGAAGGTGGAGATCTCCAAGGAGGGACTTGACTTTGAGTTTACCCACGGCGTCGAGTTTTGCAAGGTTTGTATGACTGGTTCCTGTTTTTGAGTTTTAACTTTAAAACTTCATTTTTTTGCAGGTTGGCAACATGATGGCCTACCTGACTGCCAAAGACGTGGCCGTTCCGGTGCGACGACATCCACCACCACCTCCGCCTCCGCCACCACCAGCGAAACCGAAACCATCGCCATCCTCTTCACAAAGTTCACAACCTACAAAATCTTCAACACCTCCTCCTCTTCCTCCTCGTTCTCAGTCAGCTCCATCAACATCCTCCTCTTCCTCTTCTCTCTCCTCCTCCTCTGAATCAGCAGCCAGAGCGGCCTCCGTGGCGACCGTCTTCCCTCCATTCCGCCGCTGCACCACTTTCGCGGTCCTCCGCAGCACGTGAACTCGCACGCCAGCAACCGGCAGCTGCTGCGGGAGCGGCGCATCGAGTCGCTCGACTACTACCAGCGCCAGTTTGAGCAGCTCCACCCCCAGCAGATGAACCAGCAGCAGCAGCAGCAGCAGAACCAGCAGATACTGAACCAGCAGATGCTGGTGGCGCAGCTGGAGGTGGTGGTGAGGGCGGTGGAGAATGGCCACTACCGAGACTACCTCAACCGGCGAGAGGAGCAGGAGAACGCTGCAAACGCCGCAGCCGCTGCTGCTGCCGCCGCCCGAGCCGCGGCCCCGGCACTGCCCGTGCCGGCCGTCATTACCCGCTACTCCGACTCGACCACCGTCCACCGAAGCTCACTGCAGCTCAGCCTGCTGGACATCTCGCGGGTGATCACCGAGCGGCGCATCGAGCGCGTCCGCCAGCGCCACGAGATGGACTACAGCGTGGTGCCGGAGGCCCTGGCCGCCTACTCCCTGGTGGCCGCCCCCAGCGGGCTGCTCCTCTTTGGCGGGTACGTGGTGAACACCAATCAGCCGGGACAGCACAGTACGCCCCGGGACGTCTACGAGGCGGCGGTGCTCAATGAGGGCCCGGCCGTCTCCAGTAAGCTCTTCATCATCGCCTCCAAGCCGGAGATGCGGCTCTATTAGGGGTGGAACCCAGTTGCAATCATCAACTCTACCAACTAGTCACTGAAGAGGATGGATTCTATTTGTAGGCTGTAGTTGTTTTAGGTGATCTTTCTCGATCAAGAAACTGTAAATATGTAGAGTACACCAGCTCGAACTGTTTTTGTAGACAAGTGGCGGCATTTATATTCTTCTCCTTCTCTGTGTTGATCACATCCAAGCAATGTATAAATTGAGTACCATTTTCTTTGTTCATGTTCATCAGTGTGTTCAGGCTTTGGCGTTGTAGGCGAGAGAGCGCTGGTTGAGCGGATTCTCCGGCGACTTGAGCCAGTCCTTCTTCAGCATCTGCTTCAGCTGCGAGAGACGGAGGTTGGAGTTCTCCGCCTTCAGCCGCGGCAAGTGCTTCTCTTCGAAGGCGGTGTAGGCGGCCTTCAGGCGGCGTTCAGGGTGGCGGTCCAGCTGTTCGGTGTCGGTGATGCTGAAGAAGAATTTGTTAAAGATTAGGTGAAACACTAAATAGAACACTCACCTGAGCACGGAGATGGCCTCGTCAATGTTGCGCGCCTCATCGCCGTCCACCTCGATTCGATTGACGTTCTCCGTCACCTCCTGCTCGAGGTGCGTCGGCTCACGAGCTTTAGCTTCCTTTTCTTTCTCCTTTTCAGTCTTGCTGATGGTGCTCGCAATCTGGGCCCGGGTCACCTTGGCCGGCTTGGAGGCGGCTTTAAGGGCGCTGCTGCTCACCGCCGCCGCCAGCTGGGTGGTCTCCTCCTCAAGAGCGGCCCGGTTCTGCGCCTTCCTCGCCGCCGCCTCTGCCTTCTTCTTCTCCGCATCCGCTTTTCGGTCCATCTTCCGCGAGATCAGCTTGTCATCGTCTCGCCACAGTTCGTCCTCCTTCGCCTTCGCCACCTGCTCCTCCTTGGCCTTGCGGACGGTGTCCTTGCGCGCCTTCGCCTCGACGGCCTTGCTGTTCACGCCTAGGTTCTTCTTCGGCATCTTCTCCGGTCGCTTCTTCACTTGCTCTTGATGTTAGAGTGACGGGAAGTAAAGGGCATAATTGTTGATGCTAGTTCCTGGGAAGGAAAGGGTGCCTCACAGCTGTTAGCCGGGCTGGATCAGATTTTCTTGGCTGAAGTTTCTCGGTGTGTTGACAGCAATAGCAGCATTGTACAGCTGGCCAGAGGAACAGTGCTGCCCTCTGCAGCACTGCCACAGGCTGAAAGAGTGCTCCTCGCTTTGCTGACCAACACTGAAAGGCTGCTTCGATGTTTACACTTTTGTTCATCAGTTTCTTTCTAAATGCCTCGAAGCACTAGAAGTCAAAGTCAACACCCGTTTTCTCCTGATAATCAGG
The DNA here is from genome assembly GCA_024499935.1 of Tyrophagus putrescentiae. Classification (NCBI taxonomy): domain Eukaryota; kingdom Metazoa; phylum Arthropoda; class Arachnida; order Sarcoptiformes; family Acaridae; genus Tyrophagus; species Tyrophagus putrescentiae. The sequence goes on along the minus strand of JAMZRA010000002.1, from coordinate 11,289,498 downwards.
TGGAGCCCACCACCACTACCACCATCACCACAAGGGCCTCTGCCAATATGAGCAACCACTTCAACCAGGAACCACCGACGTCAACATCATGTCAAATCATCAACATGGAGTATCGTACTGAACGCAGGAAGATCATCGCCCTGCTAAAGAACTGGCACGTCCGAGTGCAGAACAAGCTGGGCTTTGACGCCACCCTTGAGGAGGTGAAACAAAGGTGGACTCGCTTCCTCGACATTGACCTGCTGATGGACCTGGAGGAGCTGGAAGAGGCAACAAACAAAAACACCAGCAACAGCGAAACAACACAAACTCAGACGCCCACCACTAGTCAAATCAATGAAATGTTCAAAGACGTAGTCGCCTTTTTGGAGGCAAGGCAGCCCTGCGGATCGAAGCTCTCGGAAAGCGACCACACCTACCACTACCAGGGCCACTCACATTTGGAGCTCCAGCCCAATCAGTCGAACCAAATCAATAGCAGCAACAGTTCTTCTCGCCACATTACCACCACCACCACCACCGAGCCGCATTCCACTCTCCGATGAGGTGTCCAAGCAGCTCCAGGAGACTCACCAACGCCTGAAGGAGTACTTCGAAGGCAGCATCCGCCGGCTGGGCCGGGGGAAGCAGGTCTGCCGAAAGAAGGTGCTCATCTCCTGCAACTCCTTCATCGCCACGGCGGCCGTCCTCGGCCGAGCGGACACCGACATCGACCTGGTGGACCGACTGTTGAACGCCCTGGCGCCGCCCATCACCGCCGCCGAGCTGCTCTTCATCGACCGGCGGCTTTCGATCCTCTCACAGCACCTGAAGGAGGCGGCGCCCGCCCTGGTGGCGCCCATCACGCCGACTGAGGTGAGCTGGGAGCGCTGCTACACGCAGCAAGGGCGGCCGATGATCCAGGTCGACGGCTACCTCTTCTACGTTTGTCCGCGGCGGAAGAAGGCGGGCAAAGGGAGTGCTACTACTCCTAAGAAGAAGAAAAGCGGAGACAAAGACAGCGGCAAGAAGGGCGACGAGACGGTGAGCTACTTTCGGTGCATCACCAATCGCAAGGGCGCCCCCAAGTGTCCGGTGCGCATCAAGCTCAACTGCCGCAATGAGATTGTCTTCCAGAATGGCCGCCAGCACTGTCACCCCCCGGTGGACATTACCCGCTACTCGGAGAGGGCTGACCAGCGAAAGCTGAAGGAGGGTGATGATGATGGTGGTGGTCATCACCAGGCGGAAACCGTCCTCTTATCATCATCCTCCGACCAGTCATCCTCGCAATGAGAAGAAAGTCTGTCCTCATGAACTTCCCTTGATCTCTTTCTCTTCGCTGACTCAACACTTTTAAAATAACCTTAATTTTTGTTTTTATTAAAATTGACTTTTTTAACTTTTCAAATTGGTGGGCAAAGTTTAAAGGAAAGAAAGAGGTAAAGATTGAGAACATAATGATATCAGTTCAGGTTGAATAGGAATAGAATAAATACAGTTCAAAAAATATATAGACTCTGGGAAAAATAGGTTAATAAAAGGTAGGAAGGGGAGTGGTAATAATACTTTGATTTCTTATTCTTCTTCTTGCGAACCCGTTTTTTTCGAGTCAGCATCAGCATCAAATGCTACAGGTGCTCGATGATGACGTTCTCGTCGATGAGGAGTGGACCACCGCTTGGACTATGTACATGTGTTCGGTGGTGGTGGTGATGGTGCTGGTGATTATGATTATGATGGTTGTGTGTGGTTGTGCTGGGAACTGGGAAGCGACTGAAGCTGTGGTTGCATTTGATGAAGGTGATGAACGTGGTGTTGATGGTGGTGGTGATGGTGAAGAAAGTTGATGGTACCATCACCACCACCGCCAGTGACCGGATGGGTGGCCAGGTGGACCGCTGGACGGTTGTGCATTTGCTGTTGTTGTTGCGGTTGTGTGTTGTTGTTGTGCGCTTCGCAGTTGTTGCTGTTGTTGATTTCGGTGGTGATGGTGATTGTTGACGATAATCTCGTAGTTGGGATCACCATCCTCCTCCTCTTCCTCCACGTCATCATCCGCCCCTCCTCTCCTATCCCTAATTCGACTGTAGGCCGCCTCGTTCTTGATCGTCTCATAGGCGGGGCTGTTGTCGTCGTCACCGGCACAAGTGCTTTCTGCCGGAGGAGGTTTCACAATCTCATAGGCGGGGTCGCTGCTCTCGCTGTTGTCCAGGACGATGGCCTCGTAGCCGTAGCTGTTGTCGTCTGATCCGCCGGCAGCAGCAGGAACAATTGGCGGCTTCTCACTCCTGTCGACGACCACCTCGTAGCCGGGGTCCTTCTCCTCAGGTGAAAAAGGATCCGGGTGGGCTGGAGGCGGCGGCGGCTGCGGTGGCCTCTTTGAGCCGGCCTTCTTCGTCTTCGAGGTGATCTTCTGGTAGAGATGGTCATTTTGGGGGTTAGGAGAGGTTGGTCGCCTTTCTTCATCACCGAGTCCATCATGCAATATGGTGTTGTAGTCGTGCAGGTCGGCGAGGTTGTGGTGGTACTGATGACTCGGGTGATGAGGAGGAGGGTGATGGCTGTGGTGGTGGTGGTGATGAACAGCACCGGAAGAGGAAGAAGGCGTATCGAACATGATCGTATTGCGGTACATTGCCTTTGGCTGAGTCGAGTGCGGCAACGGCGGTGGAAGGGGCGGTGGTGGTGAGTACCTTTGCAGTGCGATTGGCTTTGAATCGTTGTTTGAGCTGTTTGAGTTTGAGTTTGCCGCTAAAGAAGAGGATTTGGCGTTCTTTGCCGGCGACTTGACCACCATCGTGTAGAGGTTGTTGGCCTCGGAGGGAAGCGGCGGCACTGGAGACTGAGGAGGAACTCGGTTGGGGTTTGTCCCCAGAGCCGACCTCTTCTTGCTCTTCTTGTCCACAAAGGAGTACACCGGGCCGCCGTTTGCCACCACTCCTGCTGCTGCTGCTGAGGTTGACGCCTTTGAAGTTCGAAAACCTCCGCCACCACCAACTCCCCGAGAAGTGGAGGGCACTGGCTCGGCAATCTTCGAGTAGGTGGAACTGCCACCAGAAGCATTAGAGGTGGCAATCTCCTCATAAAACGAGGACAACCGCTCCTCCTCTTCCTCCACCTCATTGTAGTGGTGCTCAAGATTGTTGGCGTCGCGGTTCCCATCGGCGAGCACTTTCGAGAGCGGCTCCCGCACGGAGATGGTATTGTAGGAGATTTCTACCTTCTCACCGCCTTCAGCACCGTTTTGAGGTTGCGGTGGTGGTTCAATACCGCTGCCATTGCTGCGAAGCTGTAGCCGGAGAATGTGCGCCGGTTGTTGAGGTTGGGGCTCCAGTTCGTAGGCGTTCACCTCCTCTAGGTGGTGGTGGTGGTTATTGCTATTGTTGTTGTTGGAGATCATCACCGACTGGCGAAACTGACCGGTGGGCGACGGGTGGGGGTGATATTGCACTGAGGGGGGAGGATCAGGATGAGGAGCCCCTCTGCCGCCGTCCACCGAGTAGTCGTCGGTGTCGTTCTCCGTAGAGGAGTCCACCGTGAGGTGGCCATTTCGAATGCGAGCATACGGGTGATTGGAGTCATTGGCTGCGGCTGCTGCTGCATTTACCGGTGGTGCATTGGCCACCGTGTACAGCGAGTCGACGTCGTCAGTTGAGGTGGAGTTGCTGAAGCAGCAGGAGGGAGGAGGTTGGTGCTGCTGCTGTTGCAGCTGTTGTGCTAAATTCGACTGGTCAGCACCGGGAGCGGGAATGTCGGGCAGGGCTCGGTTCGCTTTCAGCTTGTTGCAGGCGCAGCTTTCGACGACGGTGTCACCATTAACTGCTGATACTGCTTGAGCTTGCTGATTGCTGCTTGCACCACAGTTGCAGTAGCTACTGCTGCTGCCCATCCGGTGATGCTGCAGTTGCTGGTGGACACTACAGCCTACTTGAGCATTGGCTTGTTGAGTGTTGCTGTTTGCTGGGGGTGATGAGGAGGAGCCGGGCGAAGAGGAGGAGGCGTTTCCGGCCACTCCCATCACCTTTCCAGCAGGTTGCGTGGTGATGACGGCGAGGTGATCGACATTGGTGGGAGGCACTGGTTCGACGTGGTTCGACGTCGTGGTCGGCAGGTCGTGCGAGAGAATGAAGCTGCGGTGCTTGCCGCCGAAGGCGCTGCGCGACTTCGACTTGGGATTGCAGACACAGGTGACCAGGGCGACGACGAAGGCGACCAGCAGGGCGGCACCGTAGAGGGCGGACAGGCGCCACCACTCGTCGTCGTCGTCCGCCACCGTTGAGCTAGTTGCACCATCGTTGCTGATAATTAGCATCATCATCATCATCATGGTGATGCTTCCTCTTCTGGCTAGGTTTCGTTATCAGTAGTATCGTCGTCGGAGCAGCTGCTGGTACTGTTGTTGTTGAGCTTCTGAAGTGCATTATTCAAGGGCTCAGTTTTGCTGCTGGTTTTGAAGTCTTCAAGTCTTTTATGGGGGTGATTTACTTGCTGATGTTACAGCTGTCGCTGGTTCACATTTCATGCTGCTGCTGCTGGTGTTGTGATCACATGGTAGTGGTATCGGGAGCTGAGCAGGGGGAGATCAACAAACATATCAACACGGAAGAGCCGCCGATGGATGATCGACACTGACAGATGGTCTTTCTTCAGCTGCTGCTGCAGTAGTTGTAGCTCTCCTCTCAGCAAACAACACAGCAGATACACAAACATCGAGCTTCGGTGGCCAAAAGAGTGGCCAACTGAAACTGGGAGAGAAAGAGCGAGATTTTAATTTGCAGCAGCTATCTCTTCTCAGCAACTCGGCGTCGACATCTGTCGCCGTAAAGGCAAAGGAGGATTACGCCAGGCCAGAGCCAGCAATGTGTATATCCTTGAGGCCAGAGTGTCGGAATTTCAAAGGGACGAGGACCTAGGACCAAGCTTCTGATGATCTTGAAGTTCTGTCAAATACAATTTAGAAATAGAACTCCTTTGGGCCATGTTCTATTTGTCAATCACAAACATCATTTCCCATTAATCCAGTTCAATTGTCCTCGAGGAGTATCGATACTTTCGATTGTTAGAGATCACAGAGAGTGTTTTCGCAGATGTTTCTCGCTAAACACAATTTTTTTTGCGTCGCTTGCTCCTGAAACGACTTCTACTACTTCTGCTTCTTCTGCTGTGGCTCGTTGTGTAACACACACGTTCACTTCAAGCTCCTTTGCACTTCGAGGCAAAACTGCATCTCATCCATCGTCATCATTACCATCACCACCATCACCACCTCAACACCTCAGTGACCTGGATCTCCTTCCCTTTCCCTCTCCTCAGCAACCTTTTTATCTACTCTTCCTCTCTCTTTCCCTCTCCATCTCATCACCACAACAACCGTAGCACGCTCAGCTCAGCTGTTTACCTCACCTGCAGCCGAACACCCTCGTGTGCTTCTTCACATTACTCATCACTTTCACACCTAAAGCCAGTCGGCTTCATATTTCTTCTATTTCTTCTTCTACTTCTACTTCGTAATCGCCCGATTTTAGACCTCTGACCGACCTTGTCTGCCTGCCTGCCTGCCTGCTACCAACAGTGATGGAAGGCAACAGCGATATCATCGACAAGTTGAAGGTACGAAACGTGCGGGGTAGTGGGGTGAAGAGACCCCACCAAGGATATTCTATTTTCTGGTTGGGTTCGGGTTCTGTAACCACCTTTTGTGTTTCCCAAACATTAGGCAAGTGTCATCGCCAAGCTGGAGGAACTGGACCCCAGCACCAATCGTGGTAAGTGTGATGATCAGCAATCCTTCCATTCTTTATCAAAATTGACTGTGAATCTTCTCCTGTTTAGATGCCACCCTCATCGACTACATAATCGTCATGATTGTGAACCAGAAGAGCAAGTTCGAAATGAAGCACAATCTTTCCCTCTTTCTAGGGAAGATCGTCGATGAGTTCGTCAACTGGCTCTTTGACTACCTGGCCACCACCAGCGAGCTGAAGGTGAAGACGGCCAGTCCGACGGCGGCGGCGGTGCTCAACGCGACGACATCGACGAGTAGCAGCAGCAGCAGCCGAACCACAACCAAAAACTCTCCTAAGTCAACCAGCAGTCCTAAAGGTAAATGAGGCCGACATTGAAGACTTTGCTTTTCTAGCATATCTAACTGATCTTTTTTTTAGAAACTGAAAAGTCTAAAAAGAGCGAACCTATCGCCGATTCGAAAGCCAACACTGCCACGATCACCAACGGACACAGCAGCAGTAGCAGCAGTCAAGAGGCGACGAGCAAAGGTGACCCCAGCAAAAAGTCCACCTCTAGGCGGAAACTCAAGTCGGCCGTTTCTGCCTCCTCTACTGATGACAAAGAAACAACGGCTGAAACGGGGGTGGCCACATCTCCTGTCAACACTACCAACAACAACAACAACAGCAGCAGCAGCACTGCAGATGCTACCACCAACACGACAGCATCATCTCCCACCAGGAAAAATGGAAAAGTGGTGAAGAGACGGCCTGCAGCGGAAGCAGTGTCGTACGCCAGTGGCAGCAGAAAGCGGACACAGTCAAACTCCGCCACGACTGACAACATCAACGACGAAGAAATGGGTGGCGGCGGCAGTGGAGCCAAGAAGAGCAGACAGAAGAAGGCTGCTGCTGATGACGATGAAGAAGACGTGGAGATGCTGGGCCTGGATGCCGATTCGAAGGAGAACAACGAGACGAAGTTTCTCATCACCTGGACGGCGCCAAGGACATGTTCAAGGACACCCAGGACGGCCTCCTCCTCGACGAGGACTTCGACCCGGAGCTGATGAACGAGGACCTGAGCAACTTTGGGGGCAAAAACTACTCGAAGAACAGCGGCAACGGCAGCAGCAATGGCTCACCGTCAAAGAACAACCACCACCACCACAACGGCGTCAGCCACAGCCTGGCTGACATGTCGGCGATGATCACGGAGAGCAACGGCGGCGGCAACAGCAAGTCGACGGAGCGCTGCAAGTACTGGCCCGCCTGTCTGAACGGCGACCAGTGTGAGTTCTTCCACCCGGTGACCAAGTGCAAGTAAGTTCATTACTTTGAAATTACTTTTGTTTTGACCTTGTTAAACTAATCGAACCCCACTTATTAGCAACTTTCCCTACTGCCGCTTCGGTGACAAGTGCCTGTACATCCACCCGACGTGCAAGTTTGACTCGTACTGCACCAGGAAGGACTGCAACTTCATGCACACCGCCAAGGTGCGCGGCCCGCCCATGCACCAGATGTACCCGAGCACCGTCAGGCACCACCACCCGATGATGATGTACGGCGGAATGGGCATGGGCATGGGCATGGGCATGCCTCCCATGAGCACTTCCAACGTCACCTGTAAATTTTTTCCCAACTGTATGAAGCCTGCCTGCGAGTTTTTCCACCCGAAGGTAAGTGGTACTGCTCCTTCTTCCCTGTAATAGGTGCAAATGCACTGATTCTTTTCCGCTTTATTGAATCAGCACTCGAGCTAACCTATTTTTTATTCCTTTTTCTTCTTCCCCTGCCGCTGCCGTCGCCGCCCACGCACACCTTTTGTGCCTTGCTTAGGTTTGCCACTACGGAGCTGCCTGCACCTCGGTCAACTGTCCCTTTGTGCACCTTCCATCGCAGGCTGTAGCTCCTGTTCTTCCGTCTGCTCTCGCCCCCGCTGCTCCCACCGCCGTTGCTGCGCTTCACACCTCAAAGTTCAAGTGGTCCTCGTCGAGGAAAGCGGCCGCCGCCTCTGCCATGGATGAGTTTTAGCAGGAGGCCCATTTTAACCAATTGAACAAAACTAGGCCCCAGCAGAAGAGAACAGCGGTTTACTTGCTCCACAAAATTCGTCTCTTTATCCTCCTTTTTCTTTCTTCGTTTCCCTCTTCTGCTGCTTTCACCACCACTTCACCACCACCACCACCACAACGTGATTTCGTCTTTCTCTCGCGCGCTCCCGATTTGTTTCTACTCAGATTTGCTTCGGTTTGTACACACACACACACTCAGATTACACACCACAACACACACACACAGAACCATTTTATTGTAGAAAGTGCCACACACATACACACCCAAACTCACACTCAGACAGACAGACACGCCCACACACACACACCATTTTGCAATTAAAGGAAAACCTCTCTCTATTATCGTTTTAATCACACACACACAATATCCCCCGCTTTAGCCATTCAGCCAAGAGAATGGCTGCGGCGCGTGTTCCATTTTTCCTTTCAGTGAAAGAAGAAAAGAAGAAAAGAAAAGAAAATGAAGCAAAAGAGGCAAAGGAAGACGCAGAGGAATTGAGCACAAGTCAAGCGTGTGCTGTGCTGTGCACTTGTGTGCTTAGGAGCATGTGAGCACTGAGAATGAATGAAAGAAGAGAGGAAGAACGAGGAAAGAAAGAGGAAGGAAGGAAACGGGGGAGAGTGAGGGAGAGTGGGGAAGAAAGAATCCTAGAGGGCAATTGGACAGAATATTCTTCACTTTCTTCACTGCTGACGCTCAACTGGAGGCCAAGTGAACAAATGTCGTCCAGCGACGGCGACGGCGACAGCGGCCACTTGCAGTGATTGCCAGTGAGTGAGTGAGTGAAGACGAACACCTCGCTCTCTCTCTCTCTCTCTCCGTTTTCCTTCCTTCACTCTATCCGATAATGAGAATGTCCGGAGTCCGGGAGGGAAGAATGAGATCGTCGGTCAACGACGACGACGACGACGACAACTGCGATCAAAGAGAGTACACACACACACTCACACACATTCTGTTGGGCGCACCACTTTTCCGCCTGTCGATGACGTCGATTCTTCTCTTCTCTGGATTCTCTCATTCGCCGACGACGACTACGAGGCCGCGTGATGACGTTCACGGAGGCAAACGAGCAGCAGCAGTGTACTACTGTGTCACCAGGCCATGAGCTTATTGAACTTTGGGCGGCTTTCTGCTGTTGTAGTTGCTGAACTCGCTTTCCTTTCCTCGCTTTCTCTCTCCTTCTACTTCTCCGGGCTCTCTGCTCTGCTCCAATTCGCAAGGCACTACAGTGCGGGCAGGCAGGCAGGCCATTGGCTTGCATGCATGTCACACACTTACTCACTCACAGAATTTTGCTCAGACAACTCGGGCACACACAGAATTTTAGATCGGTAGAATTGAGTTGAGTCGTGGGTGGCTGGCTATACAGACTGGTAGTGCTGGCTGACGTCAGCGACGTCCTTTCACCACCACCACCACCACCACCCAAGTCCTCTTTTCACTCCTTCCTTGTCTTCACTTCTTCAATGCTGCTGCTGCTGCTTCGGCAACATGAAAATTCTTGCCTACTTTTTCTCCTCTTCAATTCTTTCCTCCTCCTCCTGGCTAGCCTTCGTTAGCCCTAGCAGCAGCAGCAGCAGCAGCAGTAGACGTACAAATATGCTTGGCCTCAAAAAATTTTGTTCCTCTTTGCGCCTGATTTTTTGCTCTTGTTTTGTTGCCGTCTGACTGTGTATGTGTGTATGTGTTCATTCAGCGGCTGATCTGAAACACTCACAGACTGTACAGCGGCTGCGGCGGCGGAAAATTCTCTGCCTGGTCGGCCTCGTTCTACCAATTTCGCCTCTCTTTCCCCTTTTATCCGCCTCCACCACCACCACCATCATCATCATTTGTTAGCACTAGCTTTGAGCTCATAAGAGAACTCCGAATCGCCGAACTGCTGAAAAAGAGAACACCGCTTTTCTCTTTCTTCTCTCTGTCTGTGCCGACAAGTGGGGGTGGTAGAAAAGTGGAAGTGAATGAGGGGAAAATATTTAGAGAAGGGGATAAACACTGGGTAGATTGGGCTAGATTGGAATGGATGGAAAGTTATGAACAAACAGAAAAAGTGAGTGTGTGCATGCACTCCAATGCAAACTCACAAACACGACGGCTGCAGCAGCTTTAGCTTACACAACACACATCTCCAGCGGCACAACTGAACAAACAAGTCTCCGCGTTTTTACTCTAATAACAAATAACAAAAGCAAGGGGAGCAAAGACAGCAGCTTTCATATCAAGGCTAAAGGGAAAATTTTGCTTGGTGGACCGAGATTCGAGACTGGACTAGACTGGACTGGACCAACTGGACCAACTGAACCAGCAGCAGCAGCAGCAGCTAAGCAAACGAACAAGAGAATTATCCCACTTTTCGCCCACACACATTGTGGGAAAAGAAAAAGAAGAGAGGAAGAGGCACGGCCGCTGCCGCCGTCGAACTGGGTTTGATAACCCGATTCAGCCTAGTTCAGTTCAGTACTGCTGCTGAAACGGGAACATGCTGTCGATCGGCGGCGGTGGTGGTAGTGCCAGTGCTAGTGACTCTTCTCTTTCAGTCATCCTCGACGAGGAGGACGTCAGTGCGCCAGTGCGGCGCCCTAAACTGCAACGACAACGGTGCAGCTGCTGTAGCAGAGTTGGGGAGCACAGTACAGCTGCACACGCTACCACCACCACCACCGCCACTTGGAGTTCACTCACTTTTCATCGACTTCGGAGGAGGAAGAAGAAAAAGAGAAGAGAAGAAGGCACTAACATTGCCAGTGTGCCTTCTCTTCTTTTTCCAATGCTGTAGTGCTTTAGTGCGGGCCTTGTTAGCTGCTGCTGCTGCTGCCTTGCTTCCTCGGCTCGTTGCTCTCATTTCGGCGACGACGGTGGTGGTGGCGGCTGATTGGCGTGAGCTACTCTCCAAAGAAGAAGAGAAGGAAACAGGGAAGGAAGGAGGAGAGTACAGGAGAAGAAGTGTCTCAGTAGAGTCTCCCGCGTTCTCTCTCTCTCACTTAGCAAGCGCGACCAGATTTTTCGCCTGCTTTGGCTGCCTTGGCTGCTGCTGCTGCTGCGGCCGATGTCGATGTCGTTGTCGTTGTCGTGTGGTCTGAGAGCTCACAGTGAGCTCAGCTCAGTCAGTCAGACTTCGATATGAGATGATGTTAGCGGCGACGGCGGCAGCAACGACGGTGGTCTCTCTTTCCTTTTCTCTTCTGTTTTCAGCACCACCACCAGCAACAACATCAGCAGCAGCAGCAGCACTGGTCTGCTAGGCGGTCTGTCTGTTTTGGTCTCTGTCTGAGTGTCTGAGTGTGTGTGTTTGCCGTCTGCGCTGTCAGTGACAGTATCAGTTCGTCGGTGGTAGTCAACACAGTTTGTCCACTGAGAAATAACACAACAGAAGCAGCAGCGGTGACGATGATGAATTCCTGAAGAAGAAGAAATCGGCATTCTTCAACTTTGATTTTAGCGCAGAAGTGGACAGTCTAGTGATTGACTTCGGAAGCTCTACTAGTTTTTATCAGCAAAACCTGCATCCTCGCCCGTGACAGGATCAACAGCAGTGGCAGCAGCAGCAGACGCCTTTCCGCTGTCATCACCTTCAGTGCTCATTCATCATCAGCTTCAGCTTCAGCTGAATTGCACCATTGGCCTTCTACAACAACGACGATCACCAGCACAACGACCATTACCATTACCATTACCATTCATCCCATTCACATCCACCTTTTAGGTGGTGGTGGTGGTGGTGGTGGTGCTGGCAGGGCTGGCAACTTTGACGATCGTTCCGCGCCGTTTGCAGCAGCAGCAGTTGTAGTCACAGCAGCAGCCGCAGCAGAAAAGCCGTGGTAGTTGCAGTGGTTGCAACGACGTTCATTGGCGGCGGCATCACAAGTCGAACGTCAAAAGAACACACGACTTTAGCTTCCAAGCAACTTCAAAGCAACACTGGCGACACTGTTTGTTTGTTGTTTGTTTGTTGTTGACGAAAATCACATTCAAACTTGAAGCTCTTTTTTGCAACTTCAAAACTACTGCTGCTGCCGCTGAACTTCAAATGATGATGGCAGCGAGGATCATCAGCGGGCGGCAGTGATGGCAGCGGCATTACCTTGCAGAAGCAGAAGCAGCAGTAGTGCTTGTCAATAAATTTTATTTAGCTTTACCAAATTTAGATATCACTGCAGCTGACACATACAAAATCTCTCTTCCTCCTTCGGCTGATCAGTTTAATTTTAGTCTCCATCTCCATCTCTTCAACTCACGTCATCACCACAAAATGTGTTCCCCTGTGCCTAAGAGCAGCCGCGGCGACAGCAGAAGCAGCGTCGCCTCATTCTCAAAAGTCACCTCAACTTCCGCTTCTGAAGCTCCTCAACTCCAGTGACCAGCAGCAGCACCTTTTCAACTTTACCTCCTTCTTCACCCTCAGCTCAACTCTTTTACCTTCACTTCACTTCAGCTCATTTTATCACCTCATCTCTACCAAAATGTTCCCGTACAGCACTTGCATGCGCTTCAACAGCCGCAAGCGGAGCTCCACGGACAGCACCACCGGCAACTTCCTCCCCTCAGAGTGGACGCTGGTGCAGCACTTTGAGTCGGATTCGGTAAGAGAACAGGCTGAACATCTTTTTCTTTTTCTTCTTCCTCCTCCTCCTCTTCTTTCATTAGCTCAAACAATGGCAGGAAAGCCAGTGAGTGCACTGGCGGCGGCGGTGATTTACAACCCATATGGGTGTTTGTGTTTGTCTTCTTGAGAAGGAAAAAGAAGGAAGAGAGGTAGAAGTACCACCACCTACTTTTAGTCGGGCTTTCCTCTTTCAGCGGCAGCAGTTGAGTGCACTCTGCAGCTGCCGTCATCGTCGCCGCCGCCGATGCACAAACACACAAATCTCGGCAGCAGCGTAAACTGTGAGAGAGAAAGAGAATGAAAGAGGGAGAAAGACCGGCTGCCTTTTGTACAGTTAGTCACATGCACTCCGACGGCGTCGGCGGCGGCGGTGATATCAGTCAGTCGGCGAACAGCTAGCCTAGCTAGTTAGTGCTAGTACTCTCTCACTCGCTAGTCGAGGAAGGCAGTATAAATAGCAGCAAATGGAAACACTCACTCACACTCACACTTACACTCACAATCAGAGCCAGTCAGTTAGTTTCAGACACATCATCTTTTGTGTAGTAGTACGTCTACTAGCTTTTAGTTGTAGTAGTGGTGATAGTGGTGGTGATGATGCTGTAGTAATCGAGCAGTCAAACTGCCAAAGTTTGGCAAAGTCATCGAGAGTATCAAATATCTAGAGCAGCAGCAGCAGAGTAAGTGTCGTAAATAGAGGGACCAGTGCGGGGCTGAAAAAAGAAAGCCAGTCAATGATGATGATGCCGATGATGATGATGATGATGCAGTCGTCAGTGGTTGGATACAGGGTCATCTTCCACCACTACCACCACCAAAAAGTAGCTGACAGAGTAGGTCTCTCAATTTCCTCGGTGACCAGGAGGAGAGCGAGAAGCTGTGTCGCAACAGCAGCAGCAACTCTGCTGTTGCGACGTCGTTGTCGAGGTGCTCCAACGACAACTTCAGCAGATTATGAATGGCAGGCAGGCAGGCAGTCAGCTTGGGAAATCAAATGGCTGAAAAACTTCAGTTGAAGTTGAAGCTGAAGCTCTAAAGCATCATCTGACAAGGCTTTTGAGTTTTGTCAATTGTCCTGTCCTGCTACAGCAGCAGCAGCAAAGCCGCCGTCGTACACGTTCGATGCTGCTGCTGTACAAGAGCGCTCTTTGTACAAGAGAGCTTCGATTGCGGCTACGGCGGCTAAAGAAGAAAAGAGCCTACTTCGGTGCTCTAATGAGCGATTAATTGACACTAATCGGCTTACGACGCAAAGATAGACAGACAGACAGACACTATTACAAGAGCAGCTAACTCTGACAGCTTCTTCGGCTGCTGCTGCTGCTGCCGCTGATCACAACCTAATTGCCTGGTCAATCAATTATTCATAAACACTCACACACACGCTCGCACTCATTCATTCACTTTCATTCACTAACTTTCATTGCACTGATTGGTGAGCAAGAGGACTCAATCTTTAGGTGCTGCTTTTTTGGGCACAGCACGGTGGTGGTGTCATTATACAGATTCAGTGCGCTTAGGTGCTCAGGTTTTTGGTGTAGAGGTACTCACTCAGTAGTAGTAATGGTGGTGGTGGTGGTGAAGAGCTGAAGAGCTGATGAAGCTCAGCTCCGAAGTAGAGCTATTGCGCTAAATGTTTCATGAAATCCGAGTGCGGCCGCTCTTTCCTCTAATTCTCCTTTCTCTACCTTTCCTTTTTCTCGTCTTCATTTTATTCACTTTCGTTTTTGCGCTTTTTCCTCCTCTTCTTCTCTCGTTTGTCCAGGGAATTGCGCCCGCCTTCATTAGCATCACCTCACAGGACGACCAGACGTTGTGCTTCAACTGGAGTTTGGGTAAGTAGTGGTAACTGGTGGTCTCCACTGGTTTAAACTGCCGAAAGATGTTGACGAAAGATGTCACATCAAAGGAAAAAAAAAGAAAAAAAAAGAAGCAGCAATGACGTTGATCGGTAATTTCATTTTCTCTTTCTTCACTTTCCTTTCAGATCCTGAACTTCGGCGAGAGTCGCTCGCCTTCGCTAGGCTCGCTGGCGTCCAGCGTTGAGCGTAAGTGCACTCTTTGAATCTTTTTCTTTTTTTTTCAAACCTAATTTCAACATTCAAATCTTTTTCCGTTTTCCCCACAGGCCGCGAATCGGACGACGGAAAGAGCGTCACCCTCTTTCTGACGCTGCGGCGGAAGAGCCTTCAGGCGAGCATCCACTCGGAGGCGATCTCACTGCTCGACCCCTGCTACTACGGCATCACCGAACGCTACCTCGCCCAGGCCAGTCGCTGGAGCTTCAACACCTTCTCCCTGGACCTGTTGACCGGCGGTCACTCCCTTTCCGCCCTGCTGATGTACCTCTTCAAGCAGTACCGCTTCATTGAGACCTTCCAGCTTGATGTCATCAACGTCCTTCGGTGCTTCTGTGAGTAGTGAACTTTGAGGACTTTTTTCGAACTTCTTTTAAACTCCTCCTCTCTCACTCTACCTAGATCTTCTGGAGAAGGGCTACCACGACACCAATCCCTACCACAACTCGGTGCACGCAGCGGATGTCACTCAGGCGATGCACTGCTTCCTCCAGGAGGAGAAGATCAGCTCTCAGCTGACTCCAATGGAGGCGATGGTCGCCCTGCTGGCCGCCGTCTCCCACGACCTCGACCACCCCGGCGTCAATCAGAGCTTCCTGGTGGCGACCAAGAGCCACCTGGCCGCCCTCTACAACGTATGATAATGATGATAAGATTACGCTTATCAACTTTCTGATAACTTTTGCTTTTCTTGGCATTTAGAACTTCTCCGTG
Source organism: Tyrophagus putrescentiae (assembly GCA_024499935.1). Lineage (NCBI taxonomy): Eukaryota > Metazoa > Arthropoda > Arachnida > Sarcoptiformes > Acaridae > Tyrophagus > Tyrophagus putrescentiae. The sequence goes on along the minus strand of JAMZRA010000002.1, from coordinate 11,274,313 downwards.
CTCGAGTCGCACCACTGGCGCTTCGCCCTCAGCTGCTTCTACGAGTCGCACATCTTTGACCACCTCTCGCAGGCGCAGTGGCGCGAAATTGAGTACCTCCTTCAACATCTGATCCTGGCGACCGACATTAGCCGCCAGGGGGAGTTTCTGGTCAAGTTTCGAGGTGTCGTCCAGCCGGGCAGCGGTTTCTCTCTGGGCAAGCTGGAGGACAAGCACTTTGTGCTGCAGATTGCCCTGAAGTGCGCCGACCTGGGCAATCCCTGTCGCAGCTGGAAGGTCAGTCAGAAGTGGAGCGAGCAGATCTGCAATGAGTTCTACCGTCAGGGCGACTTTGAGCGGCAGCTGGGACTTCCGGTGACGAGCATCTGTGATCGGACGGCCATGACAATCCCCAGTATTCAGACTGGTGAGTTTAAGCTTTTGTTAAAAAGTTTAAGTTCTAAAAGTTTGTTCCCTCAGAGTTCTTCACCAACATCGTCCGACCGCTCTTTGAGCTGTGGAACGTCTACCTCGACTCGAAGCTCAGTCGGCAGCTGCTAAACAACCTCAATTTCAACGACTTTATGTGGAACACGTTGGCGAATGAGGGAAAACCGTCGCTGAGCAGACAGAGCTCTGGAAAACAGCAACATCAGCAGCAACATCGTTGCAGCAGCGTCGCCTCCGACAGATCAGAGCTGAGTTCGGCAGCGACGGCGGCGGAAAAGACCGGCGGCAAAAGTCAGCGCCAGTTGCTGCAACAGCACTTTGAGAAGTTCCAGAAGGGTTTTGGCACGCTGAAGCGCTCCAAATCGCTGGTGATCATCAGCAGCACGCGCAGTTTGCCCGCATCGCTGGACGCCGTCGCGGCGGAGTTGCTCGCCGAGGCGAAAGCGGTGCGAGAAGCGGCAAAGAAGGCCGAGGCGGAGGCGGAAGCGATGGCTCTGGCTGCTGCTTTATCCTCAACAACTTCAGCAACGGCGGCACCAGCTACCAAGAAGTGCATCAACGGGTGCGGAACGCCTCCGCTGGGAGGTAGTGCTAAAACAGCAGCAGAGATTGCCAGGCAGCACGCATCGGCGATTGTTGTTCGAACTGCTGCTGCTCTAGAGCAGCAAAGTAAACAGGAGCTAGATGAAGATGAGGATGATTTTGTGGCAGACCGTTTCAATGATGACTGTGGGGCGATTCTCTCTACGCCAGCTCTGCTCCTGCCCAACTACTACATTGAAAAGGTAAAAAGAATTTTGTTTATTTTAATAAATTTTTTTCTAATATTAATTTTTTTCTTGTAGTCGTACTACAGCTACCACCGACGCGGCTCTGCCCCGGGCTGCATTGACATTCGCAAGAATGACCTCACCTCAAACAGCAAAACCGGTCAGCTGCTGCTGCTGCGCAACACCAAGCTGAAGGCAAACTCTTCGGCTGCCAAGCGACGATCCTCATTTCCGGCGGTGAAGATGGCAGTCGCTGCGGGAGATAATCTGGGCGCCAAAAAGTCGGGCAAGTGTCGACCACCAAAGACAAGTGCCAACTCTTATCGAGCTGCTGCCGCCGCTGTGGGAGTTCCTCCTCCCGTCTCTTCGCTCTTTGACATGCACACCTTCAGTGCTGTTCACCATCTGCAACATCACCACCAACAACACCATCTTCACCACCCTCACCATCATAATCCCCACCATTTACCGTACCAGGTGATCCTCGCCAGTTTGGGCGCCAACACAGGCGGAGGTAATGGAGGAGGAGGTAATAATGGAGGTCACCTCAATCAGCCTCGCCGTCGCTCAGTGCCACAGGACGTCTTCATTCGCTCGCTGACCAACTACACTGCCTAATCACTACCATCACCATCATCACCCCATCACCACCGTTTTCATCCCCACCAACCTCCATCCATTCTTTTACCAATCAACCTCATTCAAACCACTACCACCACTTCCTTCCAAAATTCCTTCCTACTTTTCCTCTTTTACTCTATTACTAACTTTTCAACTCTCTCTCAATCCCAGCTGACATCTCTCAATGCAGCTTTGTACCTTCTTTTATCTTAATTTTAATCCTATTTTATCTTTTACATCTTTTTCTGAGCTCAATCTTGAATATGATGATTATAAAGCCGCCTGCGATGACCTATTCCCAACTTCTCCTCCTTCAATCACCGTGAATAGCACTTCTCAATAGAAATCCTAATAACTGCTTCAATCTTCTTTCCTCCTTCTTTTCTCTCCACCATTGCTCATCATTGCTCTATTGATATACTCTCTCTAGTCCTGAAGTCTAGAAGTGTCCCACGTATTAGAATGATTGCTTGAATGCTTGATTGCCATGCCTGTTTGCTTGTTTGATAATATCCCTTTACCTAACTTTACCTTTACCTTCTTCTTTTATTTACAACCAGTGTGTGCTACTATTCTCTATGCTTTTACCCCATCTCTCTCGTTTGATTGTGTGACAAAACGTTTGAACTTCTTTACCTTCTTTTTATCCTTTTTCTTCTTCAAAACACACCTAAGACACCTAAACGTGATGCTCAACTTACTCTCTCTTTCTCTCTTTGCTTATCTTACCCAAAACCTGAAAAACTCGCATGATACCAACACACACATACACACACACACACATAAACACACTGACTCCTTTCTTTGATTCTGATTTATTCCTTCTTTTTCTTTTGCTACAATTTATTTACACTTTACACAGTTGATATTGACAACGGAAAAAAATCCCCCATGATACCCATGCTGAAACTTGGGCCCTAGAACATTCTTTTCATTTTATTTCTCTCTTCTCTTTTTGCTTACTTCAACTTCTGCTGCTGCGGCCAATCCTATCCTACGTGTTCTTCAACTTCAACTTCAACTTCAACTTCAACTTTTCTTCACTCTCAGTGATCACTTTGGCTTCTCTTTACCTTCTTTTGTTGACTGTTTTATTATTATTTACCTGATTTCTTCTTCCTCTTTTTGACTTTATTCTATTTACCGCTCTTTTCTTTTGATATTTACACTTTATTTCTCTCTTTCTCTCTCTCTTTTCTGCTCCTCGTCAATGTATACAGGCAAGGAACAGTTTACTACTGTTATAAACTGAAAAAAGACAATAAAAGCGCTGTGTTGCCACCCCTTTGTTTAAGCTTCTTAGCAAACACAAAATAGTCAAAAGCAGAAAAATGCAAGTTTAATTAGTCAAGTTTGTTTCACAACCATAGAGAGAAAGATAGAACATTGAGTTTGTACTGTTTGCAGAAAATGCCGACTAGGTAGAAATTGCAGAAAAGGTAGAGAGAAGAATAGTATTCATTCAGTCATTCACTTTGTCGTACTAATAAAGCACAAGTCACAACCAGATTCGTAGAGAAAGAGAAAGAAGAAGAAGAAGTTAAGCTTGAAGTTGAGATAGAAGAAGTTAGATGATGATGGTCACCACAAACACCTTTTTCGTAGAAGTTTCAGTACTCCGGCCAGGCGAACCTCCTTCCGGCCAGCTTGTAGAAGTACAGATTGTACGGTCGGTAGAACTTGCGCAGTTTCCGTATTACCAACGGGTGAATCTCCGGGTGCTTGCGACCCTTGTTCTTATTCAGGCACCGCTCTCCGATCTTATCATCCACTCCTCGGATGCAGTAGAAGCCTTTGGTGGTGTTGTACACAAAGTTCTCCCGACTGATCTCATGTGGAAGGCCGAGGAAGGTCTCAATCTTTGCCAGCTCGGGCAATGGGTCGTAGACGAACTGGTCGCCATCGACGACGTGCAGCTGCTTTTTGGGGAAGAGCTGGTGAAAATAAAAATTGTTAAAATCTCAATTTAGAACTCCGACTTTCAGCTCTCACTTACCTTAATCCATCGTGCAAAGTAGATGGCGTAGAGGCTGATTCGAATGCCCTTGTAGTTGGCGTTGATCTTCCCACTGGGCAGGAGAATCTCCTCCTCGAAGCTAGGCACCAGGCGGTCTTTCTTCGCCCGGTTGCTGGCCAGCTGGGCGTAGTCGCTGATCAGGCGAGTGACCGGGTCTCTCACTATGAGGATGATCTTGATGGTGGCGTTCATGGCGTGCAGCCGCTCCGGCGCCGCCTCCGTCACAAAGTAGGCGGGCGTCTTCTCGATGACCACGTCGGCGCCCTCCACTGAAGGCGGCATCTGCTGGCGGTACCAGCCCAGGCCGAGGGCGTATCGGGCGTCATCGTCGAAGAAGTGAAGCTCATCGGTCACTTTGCGAATGCGCGGATGGGTGTCGAGAAACTCCAGCAGCGCCCGGGTGCCGCACTTTCGGGCGCCAATGATGATGCAGTTGGGCAGGTGCTTCGAGAGGGAAGTGCTGCTGCTGCTGCTGCTACTAGGTCCGGTGCTGCTGGAACTGAAAGAGCCTCCTTCAGAGGTTGAAGAGGTAGAGAGGGAGTTTGAGGAGGTGGAAGAGGAAAACCAGTAAGTTTGATTTAGCGCTTGAGAGTTGGACATTTGATGATCGCTAGGGAGAGGGAAAAGAGAAAAGTTAAAACACAAAAAAATTCATTTAATGAACTTACCATCGACTGGACTGTAGACTGGTAGTTGTGGGACTTTTCCCATCAGAGAGAATCACCTTCGGCGAGGTGGTACAGGTAAGCTGGCTGAGATCGGCCACCAGCAGCAGGTAGAAGGCAACAAAGACGGCCAGGCTGAGCAACACCACCAGGTGGAAATTCATAGAGGAGGTCTTCCGCTTGCCCTTCACCAGGTGCTCGGTGCCTCCGGAAAGGGGGAACATTGGGCATCGACTGAAAATTGGAAATTAGTTTTAGAAATGGAGAGAAAAATAAACAAAACCGTACCTTTTAGTGAACCTGCTGTACAGTAGGAGCTGCTGAAGGTAGTGGTAGGCAAAGTCCAAGGGGTGACGACAAGCGGACTGTGTGATGATGCCTGTGAGCCGCCTCATTGCGTGCCATTGATGTGCTGTTCAGTTTTGAAGTTGGAGGATCAGTACTGTTTGAGTTTGAGTTTCAGAGGAAAAAAGTGAGTGTGTGGGTAGAAATGCTGATATGACAAAGATGATATGTGTGTGGGCTAAAGTGTAGGTAAGTGGGTAAGATTTGCGAGAAGAGGAAGTGTAGAAAAGTAGACAAAAGAAGAAAAGGAAGAAGATCACAAGAGAGGACAATTGCTTAAGAGATTAAGAGAGGATTCACAACCAGAAATTCACAACCAGATGAGAAAGAGAGAAGGAGAAAGATTCACAACCAAGAGTGGCTTAGGTGGGGGTTTTACTTAGGCAAACATTTTGATAAGGTGAAATGATATGTCGAGGAAAATGGACTTTTCAGGACATTCCAAGCATCTCCATCTACACAGCAGATTTTGCCTACAACTACATTCTGAAGAAGTTTAAGGAGATCGATGAAGAAAAAACGAGGTTTGCAAAAAGAGGTCCTCTCTTTTCTAGAAAGAGAGCTCGGCACCGAGCACCGAAACTGAGCTGACACCTCAAGTGTGCCACTCTGGGATTCCCGACAACAGTCAGCTCACACAGCTCAGCTCAGCTCACTCACTCACTCATTCTGGATTCTTATTCTCTCTCTCCCTTCCCGTCTCTCACTCTCATTGACATGCGCCAGAATTTGTATTGTTGGAGCTGTCGATCCAAAAGCAGCGGCAGCAGCAGCAGCAGCAATTGTGTGTGCAATGACTGCTAATGAAGCTGGCTGCCAGACCATTTATTTGCGCCACTAGCACTACAGTGGCACCTCAAAGCTACCGTACATCAAACGGGAGAAAGCGTTAGTTCAGAAGCACTTAGTTGGACGATTCTTCTTTTCCTCCTCCTTCTTTTTCTGCTGCTGTGGTGTTGGTGGCGGTTTTCTGCCTGAGATACTCCACTGTCTTCTCGACCTGCATGGACAAAATAAAAACAGCAGTGGTGATCAGTAATGGTAGATTAAAGTTTGATGAGCACACGTACCTCGCTGAACCAGAACCAGTCCGGCTGGAAGACCAACCGCGAGATAAGGGACATCTGCTCCACCGGGTAGAGGAGGTGCAGGTGAAGGTGGCCGATGGAGTTGAAGGGCGGCCAGTGGAAGCCCAGTCTAGAACGAAAGAAAAAAGTGGATGAAGAAGATGGACGGCCTCATCAATTAGTCTGTCAATCAATCTTCGCTAATGTGTTTGTGCCTGTCAACACAACAGTCAAACACATGGAAACAAAACAAAGGAGAAACAAAAGTAGAAATTAGCAGCAAAAGAAGAATTTACCTCAGTTTTTGGGTGTCAAAGCCGGCGATGTTTGTCTGGCCGTAAGAGAGTGCAACGGACTTCATCTCTTCAACTAGGGTTGAGATAAGGAAAAGCTGTGTTAGTTGAAGATGCGATGTCAATTTGGAGTTGTTATTGTTGAACCAACTAACTCATGGGAAGATGGCTACTGTCGAGGTACTTCACATTTGGGTAGTGCTCCCGTGGAATGACCAGATAGTGGTGCTCAGTGGCCGGGTGAATGTCCTTGAAGAGCAGGTACTTGGCGTCCTGGGAAGTGGAAGTAACAACTGTCAAAAAATGCAAAAATAAAGCAAAACAAACCAAGCTTACCTGAAAGAGAATGGCCAAGTTCTCGTGATTGCAGAAAATGCACTTTTTGACAGTGGACATGGCTTCTACTAAGTGAACTTAAAAAGGGTTTCCAAAGTTGGTACTCGAAGCACAGGAGCCAATCAATCTCGGTACATCGGCGTCTGTAATGGATTGCAGCAGAGAAGAAAGAAAAGAAACCTGACGTCTGAGCAGCAGACAACAACAAACTTCAGCACACAGCTGCTGCTGCACTGCACAAAAACACACACACACACAAAGAGTCGATGATGCAATAAAATGAAACCAATTTTTATTGAACTAATATGTACAGATTAGAAAGATAAAGAATGCTGATGATCAAGCAGACCACTTAGACAGCGCGTCTCGACGTGCGTCGTCTGACAGGCGGCGGAGCAGAAGCGCAGGCCGCAGACGATGCAGGTGTAGGCACCCTTGAAGCCGCAGACGTTGCAGAAGTGCCGCTTGATGACCGGCGTCTCAATGTTGGGCAGGTAGGCGGCGGTCGTTTTGCTGTGCTGTTGTGTGCTGTTGTTGCCCTTCTTCGCCGACATCTGCCGCGTCATCAGCGTCAGGTAGTTGGGGCCCTGATTACGGGAGTCCTCCTCGATGAGGGCGTTCAGCGTCATCAGGCGAGTCCGAGGCAGGGTGTACCGCCGGCCGGAGGAGACAGTGGGCGAGGTGAGGCTGCTCTTGCTGTTGATGTCCTCGAACTTGGGCGCCTTCTTGTGCATCACCAGGTTGGCGTGCGGGTCGTCGTGGAAGTTGTCCCGCTCGAGCTGCTCCAGCTGCTGACGGTTGCGGCGGTTTCGGGTGCTCTCATCGAGGATGCGGTACTGCTTTCGGGCGAGGGAGACTCGCGTGCCCCCGCCGCTCTGTTTGCTTAGAGATTTGGACATTTTAGAAACTAATGAATGAATGAGTGAATGTTAGTTGGGATAGTGTTCGGATGATAGCTTTAGTTGACTTCAATAAAGGAGAACTGGTCCATCAGATCGTCAATTTTGGTTTTCAGCGTCTCGATGATGTCGGCGCTGATGAGGAGGTGCGTCGCGTCGAGGTCCTGCAGGACAAACTTCTGGCCGAGGGCTTTGGTGTCGTCAAGGTGGAGGAGGAACTGCTTCATCTGCGGGTCACAGGTCACGACGATGCCGGGGAGGATTTGCACCATTGCTAGTGATCATCAGTTGATCATGCTTCAGACGAAGAGATTCTTTGGAGCCGATGAAACGCAGTGTTTTTGTTGAAGAAAAACGTTTTGCGAAGCTGTTACGTTGAGAATGAATGGGCAGCGCGAGGCGAAGCGCCGCAGTCGCAGTGGACGTTCGCCAAACGTTGGCTGCTTTGTTTTGATTTTGATTTTCATGCCGCCGGTTTGAAAAAAGTCAAATAAAGAAGAAGGTTTCTAGTTTTTCCTTGCCACACCTCCTCAACCGGGTCAAGATGAGGTTAGTAATGACAGAGATGTATTCAAAGAACTCCTCTAATTAATCTTCCCTCCCTAGGCTCAAAATCGACGACCTCGAGGTGCTCTTTCCCTACAATTACATCTACCCGGAGCAGTTTAGCTACATGTGTCAGCTGAAGAAGTGCCTCGACGCGCGGGGCCACGGCGTCCTGGAGATGCCCTCGGGCACCGGAAAGACGATCTCCCTGCTCGCTCTGATCGTCGCCTACCAGCTGAAGCACCCGCTGAAGCTGAAGAAGCTCATCTACTGCTCGCGAACCATTCCGGAGATTGAGAAGGTGGTGGAGGAGCTGCACAAGCTGAACAACTACATCGCCGAGGAGAATGGCGGAGCGGAGAGCGGCATCGTCGGCCTCTGTCTTACCTCGCGGAAGAACCTCTGCATTCACCCACTGGCCAGTCGACAGAAGGACGGCAAGGCGGTGGACGGGATGTGCTACAGTATGACGGCTTCGCATAAGCGGGCGAAGAACAGAGGCACTTCGAGAAACGGAAACGGAGAAGAAGGGGGAGACATAGAAAGTGCAGGTGAATCTCGGGACCTCGAAAACTGCTGCACCTTCTACGAGCGCTTCGAAGAGGACGGCGGCGGCGAATCGACCCTGCCCGCCGGCATCTACAACATCGACGACCTGAAGGCCTACGGCCGCCAGAAGGGCTGGTGCCCCTACTTCGCCGCCCGCCAGGCGCTTCCTACGCGAACATCGTCGTCTACAGCTACTACTACCTCCTCGACCCGAAGATCGCCGAGCTGGTGAGCAAGGAGCTGACGAAGAACTCGGTGGTGGTCTTCGACGAGGCGCACAACATCGACAACGTCTGCATCGAGTCGATGAGCGTCACCATCAACCGCCGCCTGCTCGACAAGTGCTCCGCCAACATTGACCAGCTGGAGACGGCCGTGGCGGGCATCAAGTCGGCCGACGCCTCCAAGCTGGAGCGGAGTACCACCGCCTGGTGGAGGGCCTCTACGAGGCGTCGCAGGCGAAGAAAGCGGACCTCTTCCTCGCCAACCCGTCCTGCCGGCGGACATCCTTACGAAGCGGTGCCCGGAAACATCCGCACCGCCGAGCACTTTATCCGCTTCCTGAAGTACCTGCTGGAGTACGTCAAGTCGCGGCTGCGTGTGCAGCACGTCACCACGGAGAGTCCGGCCGCCTTCTCAAGCACATCTACGACCGAATGGCCATTGAGCGGAAGCCGCTCCGTTTCTGCGCCGAGCGCCTCCGCTCGATGATCCGGACGCTGGAGGTGAACAACATCACCGACTTTACGCCGCTGACGCTGCTGTGCAACTTTGCCACGCTGGTCAGCACCTACCTTCGCGGCTTCACGCTCATCATTGAGCCCTTTGAGGATCGGACGCCGAACGTGCCCAATCCGGTGCTGCACTTTAGCTGCCTCGACGCGAGCATCGCCATCAAGCCCATCTTTGAGCGCTTCCAACGGTGGTGATCACCTCGGGCACGCTCAGTCCGCTGGAGATGTACCCGAAGATGCTCGACTTCACGCCCGTAGTGGCGGCCACCTTCACGATGACCCTCAGCCGGCAGTGCATCCTCCCGCTGATAGTCACCAAGGGCAACGACCAGGTGCCGATGACGTCGAAGTTTGAGTCCCGAAACGACGCCTCCGTCATCCGCAACTACGGCGCCCTGCTGGTGGAGCTCTCCGCCGTGGTGCCGGATGGCATCGTCTGCTTCTTCACCAGCTACCTCTACATGGAGCAGATCATCGCCAGCTGGTACGAGCAGGGCATCATCGACTCGGTGCAGAAGAACAAGCTGCTCTTCATTGAGACGCAGGACGCCGCGGAGACCAGCCTGGCGCTCTACAACTACGTCAAGGCCTGTGAGAATGGCCGAGGGGCGGTCCTCCTCTCGGTGGCCCGCGGCAAGGTCAGCGAGGGCATCGACTTTGACCACCACCTGGGGCGGTGTGTGGTGATGTTCGGCATTCCCTACGTGTACACGCAGTCCCGATACTGAAGGCCCGGCTGGAGTACCTGGCGGAGCACTACCAGGTACGGGAGAATGACTTTCTCACCTTTGATGCGATGCGCCACGCGGCGCAGTGTGTTGGCCGGGCGGTCAGAGGAAAGACCGACTATGGCATTATGTGCTTTGCTGATAAGGTAGGTGATTGGTTTTGTGAGTTTTTGTTTGGTTTTTTAACTTTTTTCCTCTTTTTCAGCGCTTCTCCCGTGATGACAAGATGCGCAAGCTGCCGAAGTGGATTCAGGAGAATATGAGCAAGGCGGTGCTCAATCTGAGCATTGAGGAGGCGGTGCAGATCTCGAAGAAGTTTCTCCGGCAGATGGCTCAGCCCTTTTCCAAGGTAAGTGGTAATGGGAGGTTTGATTTATTGAATAGAGCTTGACAAGATTTCATTTTAGGACGACCAGCTAGGACTGTCGCTGCTCACGCTGGAGCAGCTCAAGGACGAGACCCGGCAGAAGAAGATTGCGGCGAAGGTGGAGCTGCTCAAGTAGTGCAGGCAGCAGCAGTAAGTGTCATTGAGTTGAGTTGAGCACTGTACAAAATATCATTTGTTACACATTTTATTTTACCTGTACTTGAGAATAAAGATCAGTAATGGCGAACTTCAACTTCCATTAGGTTTTTTGTTTTAACTGTTTCAAGAGGCGGCAGCAGCACTCAAACTCGGTGTTTTAACTTTTCCTTTCATTTTAATGTTGAGTGATGCCACTCTTTCTTGGAGAATGAAGAGCAGCACTCCACTAGGAAAAGTGGTGATCATGCCGGGAAAAGTGTGCACTAGTTTATTTGCTTGGTAAGTGCTGTCAGTGCTTACGAACCAGCAAACAGATAAGGACACGCGATCACTGTCATTACAGTAGGAGTAGTAGAAGTATTATTACTTCCATCATCCCTTTCCATTTGAGCAGAGTGTCCTCTTCCCCTTTTCAGGTCATTTGCACGCAAGTGTCTTCTTCTTCGACTTCATCTTCTTTTCCAATTTCCATTTCCAGGTGCTGCTGCTCTTCATTGTTTGCTCGCGCAGAGTAAATCAATGCGAGCGTTTTGGCGAGCACACTGCTTTTTAGTGCTCTGAGTACACCTGGCAAAATAAAGAGAAGGCAGTGGACGAGGTAAATTGAAGAAGTCGTCAGACTTTGATCTGATCGACTGCCTGCACACAGCACAGTCACAGCCTGAATGTGAATTGGACGGTAATTGAGGACGAAAAAGAAGAAAAAGAGGAGAGAGATGAGAGCGGATGGATGCAGTGAAAGATAGGAGAGGGACAATACCATCTTCAGCAGTGGTGGTCACTGACGCATTGAGGTCAGCCGAAGCCGAAGCCCAAGCAGCAGCCAATTTGAATGAGAGTTTAATAAATAGTAAGTAGTAGTACTCAGTACACAAGTTGGAAGTTGATGGAAAAACAAAAGTGAATGTGTGTGTGTGTGTAATGTGCTTGCGCTTGTGTGTGTGTGTTTTCGCTAGTAGCTGCTACTAAGCACACAAGCACATTACACTCATGCTATGGTAACAACGGTAAGTATCGGAAGGGGGGAGGAAAATTGGGGGGAAAAGAGTGGAGGGAGATAATGGAGATCGACGTGGTGATATTGTGTTGTGTTGTGTCCAAGCTCACAGTGTGGCCAGTCAGGCAGTGTTACGGCGATGACAGTTAGCCGGTCATTGCTTTCGTTTTTTTCTTCTTCTTTTCAGTTGTCTTTAGCTTTTTCCAATTTTCTTTTCTATCGGCGGCGGCGGCTTCTTTGACGTGTGGTGACTTTGATGGTGTTCGTGAGTTCGTGAGTCGTCGTCGCTTGTTTGTCGTCTCTTGTGAGGACCTGCGGTGATACAGTTGATGTGGTGGTGGTGGTGGTTGCTGCTGATGATGATAGTGATGATGATCGCCACCACTGTTTTGATGGTGTCCCATTTGGTGGGTAGTTCCAATTATCGTGGTGGTAAGGACTGCCACTGACCATTTGATGGACCTTTTTAGGAGAAATCAGTGGTTAGTTAATTAAAAACAGTACATTAGTTTATCTTCTATTGCTACCTCACGGTAGATTGGCTTGTGGTGAGTATGAGAGACGAGCTCGGCATGTGAGGAGTACGCCCCTTCACTGTCTTGGTGCCCCTCCATCATTGGACTAGAGAATCTGGTCGAAAAAGATGATGAAAACAATACCTTAAATTGCTGACCAAACTTACGTGTTCCAGCTTAGGGTAATCGGGTAGACGTTGCCCTCGATGTGAACCATTGTCGGTTCGCCATACTGCTGCTGCTGCTGCATAAACTGTCCGGGCACATTGAACACCTGTTGCTCGTGGTGATGAGAGATGACCGCCCCCTTGATTGGGTTGCCCTCGCTGCCCTCCTCAAAACTTCCTCCCCTTCCTGAATTGCTCATATAGCCAGGGTGAGACATAAAGTTCATCGGTGGTAGCATAAAGTTCTGCTGTTGTTGTTGCTGCTGATATTGTTGATTTTGGTGCATAAAAGACTGCATTTGCATGCCCTGAAAAGAGTGATGGTTTTGGTGGTGATAATTTTGTTGATGATGATTTTGTTGATGGTGATGACGATTACCACCACCATGGTTCATCATCATCATCATTGGTGGCCGTGGGTGGCTGATCATCATTGGCCGCCTTGAGAACATCATCGGCGGCGGTCGATGCTTTCTTTGCTGCTGATGCTGCTGCGTTCGAACAAATTGACGATGCGGCCTCTGCTGCCGCGGCCGTTGTTGCTGCGTTTCAGCGGCGAAAAACTCGTGGAGGTAATTGTTGCTGTCGTCAAAAAGATATTGAATGTTGATTCCTCGACGGTGCTGGTGGCCTCCAGTTACTGGCCTTCCACCTGTTCATGCTGCTAACTGAGCCGGCCATATCGGGCTCAGTGTCATCGTCCACTTCGGCAGTGAAAAGACTGGCCAGATGTTTTGTTGGCTGCAGCCAGTTAAAGAGATGGCTTGATTCGGCGGTGGCCAGGCCGCCTAAATGGTGCGCAATTTTGGGCAACCAGTGTGGCCTTTTGTGGTCTCGACTTTTATCCTCACGAGCTTCGACTGCTGCTGCTGCTGTTGGCACTGGTAATTGCTGAGCTGAGGTGACTGCTGAGCCATCATAGGCGACCACCACCAGGAAAAGTAGAAACAGTGGACACTAGAAATAGAAAGGAGAAGAAGAAGAAGAATAAAAGGTGTTAGATGAAAAGGAGAAACGGTTGTCAGCGATTAGCGCGGCGATGAAAGGGAAAGAAAGAAAAGAAAGAAAGGTGCCAAACGAAAAGAAGAAACAGTTCTCAGTTATGAGAAAAGACAGCAGCAGCAGTTACAATTGAGTAAACATAGATGCCATTTGATGGGAGCATTCTTCTTCCACTTTGTGGTCGCCCGTGCTTTTTCTTCTTCTTTCCGACGAGAGTGGTCGTTCAGTCGTCGCCGAGAAGATGAAGATGAGGATGAGGACAACAGAGACGACGACGACAAAGACGGTAATGGTAATGCTGTTACCGTTGATGATGATGTTCGCTCCTGAGAGCGAGCTCGCGGACAGACACGAGAGCACACAGACAACAAACACTGAGAAAGGGAAAATGTGTACCACTGAACACCACAACTGGACAAGAAGAACAGAGAACGGACAAAAACGGGCGCCGGCGGGAGAGAGAGGAGAATGAGGCGAGGGGGCGACAGAAGCAGAAAAAAGTAAAAGAGAGAGGTAGTAAACGAAGAAAAAGAGAAGATAAGCTTTTGCTGTTCGGTGGTTTTAATGGTCCGCTGGTGGTGACTGAAGCGAGAGACGACGACGACTGCTTCGAAAATGAGCTCCGAGGACAACAATGGACGCGCGGGTGGTGGTGGACAACTGGAAGATGCAGTCAAATGAAGGTGGTGATGGTAGTGCTGCGGCTGCTGCTGATGATGATAATGGCAAACTTAAGTACAGCTCAGTGAGCTCAGTCAGCGGTTTAAAAGAAAGTTTAGCTTTCGACTATATGCAAAGAGGAGAAAAAGGAAAATGAGAGTGTCTTTTCGATTAGGAACGGGAAAAGAAAAAAAGAAGAGATGGAGATGAAGTAAAGGAGGAGGACTTTCTTGTAGAGTGGTGATACGACCAACTCTTTTCTTTTCTACTTCTACTTCATGTCTCGTGTGCTCGAGACTGTCTCCGCCGGACAGTGACTCGTGTGGCTCCTTTATATGTTACGAGAGAACAACATCGAAGCAACACTGACCGCTTGGCGCTTGGCAATACCGCACACGAACACACCACAACAACAACTATTGCAGACAATGTAACCGGACGAAGAAGTTTTGGAGAGAAAGCTGAAGAGAAGAAGAAAGAGGTGTCGATGTTGAGGTTGCTCTCCATCACAGTCACAGAGTCAGAGACAGAGTTGGCAATCACTTCGGTGACTCTCGCTTTCTTTCACCACCTCTTCTTCTTCTTCTTGATGCACAGGTATCTTCTGCGGATCTGCTGCTCCGTGACTACTCTCTTTTCTCACTTCTCTGGAGAACAATAGTGGACAACACTTAGGGATAGTTCCCGTTCTTGCTGTTCACTTTTGCTGGGCGGAATAGAAACAACAGCACTGATTAGAAGTGACGAGGCGGTCACCGATATACTGTCAATAAAACAATCATGATAATGATGATGTTGATGTCACTCAGCTTGGGAAGACGACGGAAACGGTTCTGCACTGCACTTTGAGTGAATAATGAATGATCTGAAGGTGAAAAACATACTTGCTCTGAAGCTTGGCATCTTTTTTCCCTGAAGTGGAAATTCCTGCGAATCGTCATCGTCTTCTGTTTGCATCACATCAGCTGATTTTAGATCGTTTTTGACAGCAGCAGAGAAGAAGCAATAAATCATACAGGACTCACTGGCCTGGAGAAGACAAATTAGAGCAACAGAAAGTGTGCAAACACAAACACAGACGTGTGATGCATATATTCCATCTCTTTGCCATTACCATCACCACCTTCTTCTTCACAGGTAGGAAAAAAAGAAGGTTACTCCTGCCTGCCTGCTAACACAATAACAACAATAACCAACAGCAGCAGCAGCAGCTGCACGCCGGGCGAGCTGCTGCTACATGCTGCTAATTAACTAGCCACCTCATTCAAAGTGAGCATCAGCAGCGGCGGCAGATAATGACGCAATTTGCATTACTCATGCACAACACAGCACTCTCCATCCCTTTCTTTCCCGTGAGCGGAGTAGATCACCAACCAGCGAGTCACTTTTTTGTTGTAGAAGATGATGAAGAGGAGAAGAAGAAAAAGAATTTTCACTCACCATTTCGCCCACCAAACGACGAGGATCGCTGTTGTCCTTTGTCCACTTTTTTTGGCCATTTCCTATTTGCTTTGGCGGTGGTGGATATGAAGGTGGCCAAAAGTGCTCAAAATGATCAATGCGCTTTGACGCTTCTAGACTTGAAATTAGAAATTAGTTATATTCCCGGAACTGAGTGTTTAACTGAGGTGATATCACCAGGACGATTGCCAATGCTGTCCACTGGTCCAAGATCAACCAACAAGAGAACTGTGCTGATGACCAATGATTGTGAAAACTGTCCCCATTTTCTCCAGTAATTTATTAGCCAAGCGGCGGCCGAGACTTTTTTCTCGGCTCGCCTAATTAGCCACTTGATGAATCGTAAACTATTGTTGTTGCTGAAACTAAAGTGAGTGTGAGGTGATGAAATGCAATTACAAAACAAGCATGCACAGCACAGTAAACTAGACTTTTTATTTTGCCGAGCAGTTTGCTTTCTCGAGTTGGAACAAATCACCATCGCCACCTTTGCCTATCACTCATTGCCTATCACCGAGTCTGCTTGGCCGGGAAAAAATGCTGGAAAAAGAAGAAAAGAAAAAGGATTTCACTTCACTTCACGTTCACATTCACTTGCCAATCCCATTGATCACCACCATCAGCACCAGCACCGCTGCTGGTGGCCGGTAAGAGATGGCCACCAGCAGCAGCAGCAGCAGTCCAAGCCCATAGCCATATTTCACAGTCAAGCTAATCGTTGGAAGCTAAATAGAAAAGTAGACGGAAAAGATGAAGAAGAAGAGAGAAAGGCGAAAGAAGAGCTAACTTTATACTGTACTCGGCGATCATCCTGCAGAACGGATCGGCGGATCATCAAATTATGCTAATCACCATCAGACTAAGCAAACGCAATCGGCTAGTCCTCAATGTCCTCATTTCGAAGCGCACTCATTTCGATTTTCTCAAACTTTCTCTTGAACTTCCAAAAAGTGCCTCGATTCTTAATGGCAAAAAAATCACCGTTTTCTCTCGCTGTTTCTTATCACCACGTGAGCTTGCTTCATCAGCACCCTCTTTCTCCTCTTTTCTCCCTCCCGAATATGCGGCTCATATTTAGCAGTAGATCTCTGCAACTGCTGATAAGCTTCAACGACCATCAGTCGTTTTGCAACGGCAGAAGCCTGAGCACGCATTCGCAGATGAAGCCTGGCGCTGACGTGACTCTTCTTCTGCTGCTTCCAGCACCGTTGCTCCTGCTGCTGATAAGGAAGAATCGACTGATCTGCGAGCAGTGTGACGTCAGCATCACCTCCACCTCCTCCGCCACCCTCTTATGTAATAGGAGAGACCACCAAGCTGGCCTCATCAGTCGTCCACTTGCGCTACACTGAAACGGTCGCTTCTGATGTATGCCTGAGTCGTTTGTCGTTTTGTCGAAGAAGAAGACGAAGTGTCGCCAGGTCTGCTATTTCTATTTTTATTTCCCGCCTATTCTGCTCACCGCCATCTTTTCTCCCACTAGGTTGTTGTCGTCCTGTCATCTCCCTGTCAGCTCCATCTCTCGCATCTAGCCCTCTCTCTTTTGCCGAGATGATGAGCTTCAACGGATTCCTCGATCCGGACGATGTTGCCTTCTCCGGATTTGGTGGGCTGCGCGATTTGGAAGCGGTGCATGCCATTAACATCGGCCCTAACACTGCCGCCATTTCAAACCACCCTCGACCACCGTCCCCCACTACCATTTGGAGTCCCTCTACCTCTTTTTCGCAGTCGGCTCGATTTTTTGTGCGTGGTGGGTGGTCAATCTGGTGCCACCTTTCCTATTGCGTCATCGTATCCGCCTGCTTTTGGTGTGCTGGTATGGTGCTGGTGTGGTGGTGGTGTGCAGCATTCTCGAGCAGTTATCATCTCGCTCTGCTTTCCTCAATGGATTCTCCACGCTTGGATCTCACTCTTCGACCACTGCCACTTCTACCGACTCGATGTGGACGTCGCCGTTTGGGAGCTCCTGCGCCCGTACTAGTGGCTTCTGCAGTGGCTCAGCTTCTTCCTCTTCTTTGGGCTCGGCCTACGGATCAAGTGGAACCGCTTTCTATGGCTGTCCTGGAGTGGAAACGTGAAGCCTGTTGCTGCTAAAACCGCTGCTGCTGACTTTTCTCCCAAATCGAACTCGAGTTTTACTGGTCTGCCTTTTGGCCAACCTTTTTCGACCTCAATTTCTACTGCCACTGCCACTCCTAACAACAAGAACAACACTGGGGAACAACTGGGTGAAATCTCCTACAGTCTGGACTCCAGTCTGAAGGCGATCTGGAAGGACGCCGAAGAGGAGCTGGTCGAGGCGCGATTTCGAACTCTCTCACTCAACTCTGATGTGGGCGCCTTTGCACTTCTCCTACCTCCTCTTCCGTTTCGTCCAGCTTCAAAACTCCAAGCTCATCCTCTTTAGCCAGCAGCACTAACAATAACAACTTCTTCACTACCGCCAACAAAGTGGTAGATGTTTCGCCAAAGGAGAAGAAGAACAGCGGTGACTTTGAAAGTGCTACTTTTATCAACAAGGCTGCTGCTGTTGCTGTTGCTGCCAAAACCACCACTGCTCCTATTGTCAAAACCAAGCCCAAACCGGTCAAAGAAGGAGAACAGGAAAAACGCAAAGAGGAGGATGAAGAGAAGATGAAGAAGGAGGAAAAGGAAAAGGTGGTCGTCAACAAGATCACGAGCATGGCAAACAAAGGCCCACATACTCGAGGATCAGCCGGTAAGATCCAACTGGTGCAGCTGGTGAGCTCGCTCTCGAAACGAGCCGCCGCCGCCGGATGTAGTGGCCGAACCCGAACCGAGTCGGAGACCGCCCGCGCCCTGCTCGGCCGTGACCCCACCAATCCAAAGTCTTTTGCCAGCGCCTGTGTGGTCCTGCCGCCTCCGACTCAAGCCAAGCAATCAACATCCGGTGGTAATGATGGTCGAGGAGGTGGTAACGGAAGTGGTGGAAACGGAAACGGAACCGCTCAAAAGCGACAGTTCAGCTCAATTTCCGCCAAGAAGTTTGCGCCCGTTTTTGGAACTGTTGGAATTGGTGGTGGTGGTGGTGGCAATGCTGGTAACCGTACCGCTGGAAAGCCCGCTCCAGTGGTCAACTTTGCTGCAGCTGCCGCTCGAGGAGGCGGTGGTAACCATCGAAGCCAACGAAGCCATGGAACCCGTGGTAAAAAGGGACAGGATCAAAAGCATCATCAGCAGCAGCAATGCCAGTCCCAGCAACGTTCCCCGCCCACCAAAATGGAGTGCTCCTTCTGTCGGAACATCAGCGGCCCTGACGGCGAATCGGGCTACAAGACCCATTGGCTGAAGGACCGCCAGAATGTGATCACCTGTCCGAAGCTGCGCGCCTACACCTGCCCGCTGTGCCTCTGTCCGGGCGGAGACAAGGCCCATACTAAACTGTTAGTATGATCTAATGATGATGATAATGATGATGACCAACTGATGATGACTTAATCCCTCATTCCCCCTCCCTCCTCCTATTTTTTTACCAAAACTTTTTCACTTTTGCACAGCTACTGCCCACTGAAGCGCCAGAAGCTCGCCGAGGAGTTTCAGCGCGCCAAGGTCGAGCAGTCAAAGGAGAAGGCGTCCAACTACGGCGGCCGACCGGGTCACAATGGTTTCTAGCCACCACAAAAAAACAGTGGAACACTCGGTGCTGCTAAATTCACAACTCAATCAATATTTTTCTCCTCTCCCTTTTGCATGCCCTCTTTATCTTTAATATTTTTCAATTCCTTTATCTCTTTTATTGTTCTTTACCATCTCAGCCAAGCACAACGCACACATCAGTATTTAGTGCTAGCACACCACCACACACACTACTGGTAAGCAGCTATTATTATCTTTACGGTCTTTACTTTTATTGATTATTATTATGCACACAGAGCATTATAATGTTAATGTACTTGGTAAATCTGTGCCTGCTGTTGCTGTTTCTGCTGATGTTCTTACTGTTGTTATTTGTTGAAGAGAATTTCTTCCTCCAAAGCTTCTTAACCATCTTTTCAGATTTTCTTACTTGACCAGCTCGAGGACGGCGGCGACAATGGCACTGGCGCCAATGCCGTACTTCTCAATCAGAACGGCGGGCGGACCGCTGCGGGGAATCTCCCGGACGGCCAGTCGCTTCACCACAAAGTTTACTCCGCCCTTCTGCTCGGCCAGAGCACTTGCAACAGCTCACCTAGGCCTCCCTCCGGGTAGTGGTCCTCCACAGTGAGCACCCGTCCGCCGACCTCCTTGGCATTGGCCACCAGCGTCGCCACATCGAGCGGCTTCACAGTGAAAGGGTCAATGACGCGAGCAGAGATGCCGTGGGCGCTGGCCAACGTCTCCGCGGCATTCAACGCCTCAAAGAGCGTCACACCGGCGCCGACCAGCAGGACCGAGTCCTTGGGCGAGCTCTTCACCACCTTCGCCTGGCCGACGGCAAAGGGCTCGGTGGCGGAGTAGATGACCGGGGTGGCCGGGCGCGAGGTGCGAATGAAGGCAATGCCGTGCGTCTGGGCGGCCAGCTCGGCGGCCGCTCCATGCTGACGGCGTCAGAGGGGTAGAAGACGGTGGCCGAGGGAATGGAGCGGAACATGGCCAGGTCCTCGAGGGCCATCTGCGAGGGGCCGTCCTCGCCGATGCTCACGCCGCAGTGCGAGCCGACGCACTTGATGTTCGCCTGGGAAATGGCGCCTAGAGAACAGCGGTTAGTTAAGGTAAGATCAAGTTTAAAACCATCTCATCTCTTACCCATTCGCAGCTGATCAAAGGTGCGCGTAAAGAAGGAGGCAAAGGTGGAGACGAAGGGAATCGTCCGACCGCGGCAACCGGCGCCAATGCCCACGCCCACCAAATTCTGCTCGGCAATGAAGCACTCGACGTACCGGTCCAGAAAGCTCTTCTTGTACGTCTCCGAGAAGGTGCTGTTCTTCGTGTCGCCGTCCAGGGCCAGCACCCGCGGGCAGCTCTGGCCGAGCTTCACCAGCGCCGTTCCATAGGCCTCTCGGGTGGCCACCTTCTGTCCCAGAGTGTACGAGGGCGGGCTGGAGAGAGCCACCGTGGTCAGATCGGCGACGGGGGCGGCGGCCAGCGGGGCGGCAGGCTTCAGCGTAGTGGCGGGAGTTCGAAGACGGGCGGTGATGGCGCCACGACGGCCTCGCTCTTGTCACCGAGCGGCTTTCCGTGCCAGTTCAGTTTGTCCTCAATCTCCGCCGAGAGGCCCTTGCCCTTGTAGGTCTGCGCGAGAATCGCAGTCGGCTTGCCGTCCTTAGAGGCGGCGGCCGCTTCGAAAGCCTCTGCCAGCACATTGACATCGTGGCCATCGACGACGACGGCGTTGAAGCCAAAGGAGGCGAGTCGGGCCTTGTAGAGGGCCATGTCGTGGCCGAAGGCAGTGGCCTCGCTCTGGCCCAGGCGGTTAATGTCGAAGATGGCCACGAGGTTGTCCAGCTTGTAGAGGGAGGCAAAGGAGAGGGCCTCCCAGATGCTGCCCTCCGCAGACTCGCCGTCGCCGATCAGGCAGTAGACGCGGTAGGGGGCGCGGTCAATGTACTTGCCCACGTAGGCCATGCCCGCGGCCACGCTCAGGCCCTGGCCGAGGGAGCCGGTGGCCACGTCGACGAAGTTCAGCCGGGGCGTGGGGTGGCCCTCCAGGTCGGAGTTCAGCTTGCGCAGGTTGAGCAGATCGGCGGTGGGAAAGAGACCGGCCTCGGCCCAGGCGGCGTACAGAATCGGGGCAGCGTGGCCTTTGCCTAAAATGAAAGAGATTACAAAAATAAGGTTCTAAAATCTAAGGTAAAGACTTACTGAGGATGAAGCGATCGTTGGAGGGGTCCTTCGGCTTCTCCACCGAGTACTTCATGGTGTGAAAGAAGAGCACCGACATGATCTCCGCCATGGAGGCGCAGGAAGTGGGGTGGCTGTACAAAAAGAAAATAAGTGAAGATATTTTTGGTGATGAGGAAGTTGGTGAAAATAGAGAAAGCGACTTACCCAGACTTGGCGGCGGTGGTGGCATTGACGGAGTGGATGCGCAGGCGGTTGGCAATGTCCTCCAGCTGCACGGCTAGGTCCTTGCTCAGAGTCATCTTGGATGGGTGAAAGGGTTGGTGGTGGTGGTTGAAGTGAAAAGGGAATCTAAAGGGAATGCCAAAATGGAAATCCGTTAACAACGAGTTGGCCTTCAGTTTCGCTGTTGTCAGGCTAATGAATCAAAAGCTCAGATTGCCACACTGTACAACAGGTAATTTAAAACCAATCAAGAATTGCCAGTTTGACAAAGGTAAACGTAGTGAAAAACTGCAAACTACAACTAACTGGACACAAGCACAACACCTCGACTTTTCGAGTTTCCTTCAAGGAGAAGTAAAAGACATCGACGAGCACACTTACTAAAAAGCTGAGGATGGTGGTGGACACACACAAGTAGTCTTCTGGTGGCGATGAAGTCTGGACGACGACTGACTGACAGGCGGTGAATTTGCTGGTGGTGGATGGCCGGGGCAAAGATGCCTGCTGAAGACAACACCGAGCTGAAGAGAAAAGAAGGAGAGAGAGTGCTGGTGACAGCTGCAGTGCGCTGATAAGTGCTGAAGTAGAAAGTGAGAGTAGACAGCAGTGTGAGCACGCCGGTGTTGAGGAAAAAACGGTTGTCAGACGAGGGAGAGAAAGAGGACGTCAACTGGCGAGAGCGAGAGTTATCATCGGCAGAGTGAGCACTACCACTACTGTACGGCAGAGCTTAAATGCTGTTGCTGTTGGTGCCTTCCCCCTCTTTTCCTTCAGAACGCGTGTAGCTCGTGGTCTACCGAGAGAGAGAGCTAATGGTCAGATTGGCAGTGTGTAGCTTTTGTGTGCCCACTATCGCATGCCCACTTTTTCTTCTTCTTTTTCTTCTTCCTTCTTTTTTCTTTGGTAGTTTTTGCCCATGAGAAGCTTTGCAGCTTCAGCCTCAGCAGCCTTAGCAGCAGTTAAGTTCGAGTGGCAGTGGTACAACAACAGGTGGTGCCTGTGGCGGTGACTGTGGTGGCAAATATTGGCCTGGAAACGTGCTCGCTCTGCTGCCTCTTCTTCTTCTTGGTCGATGATGTCGCACGATGAGCACGTTCTTTGCAGGCACTACCACTGTTGCTGCTTTTGCAGTCATAATCACCCCACTGGGCGGTACCCCTCATCTTTTCCCCCTCTTTTCTTTTTTTCTCTCTCTCTCTCTCTAACGACCAGATCCTACACTGACACCTGTTGAGCGAGTGCTTCGGATGAGGACTGATGTTATGTAATTGCACACACTACAGTGACTGAAAGTGGTGGCTGTTGTGCCACTGTAGTGTGCGTGAAAGTGATTGTGTGCTGGCTGGCTGATTGGCTTGCCATTGACTATTTGTGATTAGTGCAGAGAGATTTGAATTCGTGCTGCTTTTGGTGTGATTTAGAATGATGATGATGATGATGATGGTGCAAACAAAGCTGAACAAAAATGACACGAGCAGAAACTCACGTTTGAAACTTACGGTTATTTTTCCGTACAAATGAGAAAAATTGGGGGGAAAAACTGACAAGGCAGAAAGAACGACCAGACAGGCTCGGTGTGTTTGACAGTCAGAGTGACTAGTAAAACAATGTTGAAAAGCTAAAACGGAGTGGTGTTGCTGTGTCCCTCTAACCTTTAGTAAGCTGTTGGCACCCTTCCACAAATCAGCCGACAGAATAGAGTTTGCGGTTTGTGAAATCAAAATCAAGCCTTTTCTTTAGCCAGAAAAGCACAGGAGACACAGTGAACGGATTTCCACTGCTGAACTTTTTTGCCGTCTCTTCTTTTTCTTTTTACTCTTTTCAGCGACCTCAAAAAAATTGGCGGTGGCGGTGGCGGCGGCTGTTTGCTAGTGCACTGATTGCCACTTGTTTGTTCGGTGCTGCTGCTGCTGCTACCGTTGCCTCTGGTGAGAAGATAGGCAGGACAAGGTTCATCTGTTCAAAAGTTCATTCTCATGGTGGCTCACTGGGGAGAAGAAGGGTTTGCCTGTCTGATTGCCGTTTTTTTGCTGCTGCTGCTGCCAGGCAATCAGCTCAGTTCAGTACATTTGAGGACTCTATTGAACTTTCCTCATCATCATCGGTGGTCGAATCGTCTGCCGCCGTCGCTTGGGCAATCAGTCAGTCAGTGTTAGTTAGTTAGTGTGTTTCAGTTGTGCACCTAGATGCTGATAAGAAGAAGAAGAAGGAACATTTCAAAGGTTACGAGAAATGACTACTATCTAATCGACGGCTGTTTGCTTCATCGATTGCATTGAGTGCTGCTGCTGTTGCTGCTGCTAACAAGCATGCTAATCATTGCAGCTGAATTAGCCGGCGACAGAGTTTGAGCTGGTCTGGTCGACACTACCAGACCAGACGCCGATAATTGCAACATTGGTTCTTTTTCTTTTTTTGAACCTTCTCCAGCACTTTGCTGCTGCTGCTCAAGTGCACACCAGCTAAATTAACAGAAGACAGGATAGGGAAACTGAATGTTTGTTCAGGGATGATTGCAGCGTTGTTTTTGCAATGTGGCCGTCATTTTCAACTGATTGATTAGCTCTTTCTTTTTTCAGCAAATTAGGCAGCAAACCAAACAGTCTATTGGGCTCCAAAACTGAAAGATGCTTGATTTGGGTTCAAATTCTAATTTTCTAACCATTGCCCAAATTGTGACACGTCACAAGGGGCACTACCTTTCCTTCTCTCCTTAATTAGAGCACTCAAACAGATCACTACAAATTGGCTGAGCTTGAAGAGTTCAGAAGACTACAGGCAAGACACTAATAGCGCCGGCGTCCACTGACTTGACAATGGCCGAATTTCATTGACTCTCCATTGGCAGCCACAACCGCAGCAGCCAAGAATAGATAGACAAGGGAAGGCAAGGCAAAGCAAGTCAGTCATCCGGTGAGAGAGAGAGAGAGAGAGAGAGAGAGAGAGAGAGAGAGAGAGAGAGAGAGAGAGAGAGAGAGAGAGAGAGAGAGAGAC
Organism: Tyrophagus putrescentiae; assembly: GCA_024499935.1. Classification (NCBI taxonomy): domain Eukaryota; kingdom Metazoa; phylum Arthropoda; class Arachnida; order Sarcoptiformes; family Acaridae; genus Tyrophagus; species Tyrophagus putrescentiae. Next base: position 11,249,980 of record JAMZRA010000002.1, on the reverse strand, counting down.
ATCGAAGTAAGGTAAGCTATTGCTATTAATAGCTGGCGACCAAGTGGGAGCAGCACATCAGAAGTGCGGACATCGAGTGACATTGCCGAAGATAAGGAGGACAGAAGGGAAGATGGGAAGGAAAAGGAGAAGAAGATGAAGGTTTCCAGCGAACCCGGACCGCAAATAAGTCGTCGGTGGTGGCCAACTTCTCTCTCACTCTTTGCTGACCTAGAAGTGCAATAGCTGCTGACAGCAGATCACTGACCGCCTTTTGCCCCTCAACTTCTTTGGCCATCTCTTTCATCTCTCTTTCCTTCTCCCTGGGTAACCCTCTTTTTGCCAAAAGTGGTGATTGCCAATATTGAGATGACGCAATGCTTTTCGGTGACCTGATGGAAAAGAAGGAATGAGAAAGAGAGAAAGAGATCAGAGAACATTGAGAAGAGCTCTACTTTCAAGTTAAATGTAGTCAGAGAGCCAGACTTTGTTAGACAACAACAAGTTTACCTGGTCAAAACAGAGCGTTCAAAGAAATTAAAACAGTAGAAAACAAAAACAAAACAAAAACAAATTAAAAGTTCACCAGCAGAAAAAAAGGTGAGCGGTAAATAGCGGAAAAAGCATTGGCAGCAATCTTTACGACCGAAGTTTTTTCCCCTTCTAAACGGTCACTACTGATTGCACCAGCTGCACAAAAAACTGGCCAATTTCTTGCCTTGAACTTGAACTATTCACCACCACCAACCGATATCTTTGATCACTTTTTTTACCCACACGTCACTCCACACATTTGCAATCCTGCAGCTTCTTGTAAAGAGGAGAAGAAGTAGAAGGGATCTCTTCGACCATCTTTGTCGCTCCTTTTGAGGTCAGCGGTGGTGTTGCTACCTGGTTGAACAGGTTAGAGAGCTTCGCTTAGATTCGGTTAGCCGGGCAAAGTTGGCCACTGTTGGTAGTTGCTGTTCCCTTCGTCGTATTACGGTAAAACAATTAACGGTGAAGAGAGGTAGGAGAAAGAGAGACGTAGGAGAGAGAAGGAGAAGAGTCTTCTTCGTTTTCGTCTTCTCGTACCGATCACCGACTGGCGACGGCGAGTAACGAAAAAAGTCGCCCTTCAAGTATCTCTCTCTCCTGTTTGCATTTCCATCGAAAAAGTACCGCCGTTACCTGGTGTGCACTTGGTATTAATTCCAGCAGAGACCTCATTTCCAGCCGACAGTTGCCCTCTACTCTTCGCCTGAAGCTGACCACAAACACTGATCCACTTTACTTGACTTCACCTCAAACTTACTCATTTTCCAACTTCTCCGTGATCTTCTCTAGTTACTAGCCACCATTCTTTACTGTGCATCTTCTTGGTGTGCATCAATTCCTGCAATCCCTTCTAGTTATTACCCTCCACACTAAAACCACCCCAAAATGAAGCTCCTTATTCTCGTCACCATCACCATCACCCTCCTGGCCACCTTTGCCATGGGCGCCAACTCCACCGGCTCCAGCTCTCGGCAGGCAAAGGCCTTCCGCATGGCGGACAGTCGCTCCTCAGTTCCCTCTCATCCTCCTCCTCCTCCTCCTCTGAAAAGCCCCTCGCCAGCAACGAGATCAGCCAATTTCTCAACACGAAGAACATCGTCAAGACGATCGTCAAGTTGGTCTTTGGCACCTCGGAGGAATCGACCGCCACCAGCCGCCAGGTACTGAACCTGCTCGTGAAGGTGCTCGACATGCTCAAGACGAGCTTCACGCAGCGAAATGCTCGCTCAAGTGGCGGAAGTCGAGGACTGAAGGACACGGCCGACGATGCTGCTGTCGCCGGCATTTCCATGCTCAAGGGCTTCGTTCGATCGGCGCTCACCGCCGAGTCGACCTGTATGCAGCGGCACATCTGCGACGCGGCGGCGGCCGCCTCGCGAGAAAGTCGAGAGCTGGGCTACCTCATTGCCCAGGTTGGAGGGTAAGCAATCAGATAAAAAGATTTTGACTTAAAACCTAATATTTCTGTTTTTCCTTCTTTAGTTATGCCTCTAGCTACGTGCTCGATGGTCAGAAGGGCGCCACGCCCAACGCCAGCTACGAGGCGGCCCGAATTGGCCGCAGCGGCGCCGACTGCAAGGCCGTCTACAGTAGCTGCGTGGAGAAGCAGGAGCTCTAAATAGGGAAAATGAATGAGTGAACTAAAAAAGTATTGACCAGGAATGAATGAACATGAAAATGAACACCCGTAAAAGCTGCTATTTATTTATTTATACACACACTCACAAAGCTGTTCCTGCTTTCCTGCTGACCACCACCAACTGCCAACATCGTTGTTTGTTTGAAGCCCAATCATCACACTATTGAACGTTTGAAAAGAAAGCTGTCTTTCGCCTCTTCTGACTCTGACTTGCACAATTGACCCTCTTTCGTTCCCTTTTTCCCTTCAACCTTTTCCACCCCACATATCTCCCTCCCACTTTTCCCACCCTCCATTCTACATTTCTTTAATTTATTTGTTTTCCCTCTAGTTTGCGTGCTGTTGTAGTTGACAATAAACACGATAACACAACTCCTTTTCTTCTTCTTCAGCATGCTGAGCAGCATTTCTTCAGACCTTTTTTTACAAACTGATTGTGGCTAGGCACTTTTTCTTTCGCTCTTTTATACCTTTTCAATGTCTTGTCAGCGTAGCACAAGCGTACGTGGCGTTAAAAGCAGAAATTCGAACTTTTTTGATCAAGTTGTACATACACGTCACGCAGCATTGAGGGTCACCGCTGACGAGGCTGCCGCTACATTAGCTTTCAGTACCGTTTCAGACCGCTTTGCTTCTAGACGATTTCCTAGTTCCTGCTAGCGTCTAAATTTCTACAGTGGACAAAAAATCTAATAAAAGCAGGTGGTCATCGTCGCCGTCGCACAGGGTCATCATCGCAGAAAGCTTTCCAATCGAAGGCGGTGGGAATACTTTCGGCAAAGGCAGCACTAAAAATCAAAACACTGACTTTTGTTTTTCTACAAAAGAAACGCTTTATTTAATTTAACAACAACAACCAGAATAATGTCCAGTAATGAGGTGGTAGAGGAAGAGCCTTCAGCACCTGAAGAAGGAGAGGCGGCTCCTCAGTGACCTTTAAGAAGCGAAGCAGACGAGGCAATCAGAGGTCAACAGCAGCAGCAGCAGCAACCAAAGAGTCAGCTTCTGATCTAGAAAATTCTGAAGCAGCACCCGAAAAAGAGCCCGAAAAAAAGCTAGAACAGAAGGCTGACAATGATGACGACGATGACGATGATGACTCTGTGGACTGGTCGACGCTGGACGAGTTTCGGGCGCTGAAGCAGGCCCGGCGGCGGCAGCGGGCAAGGGTATCAACATCCTCGAGTTGAATCACCTCGATGAAGCCTCAAAGGGCGCCGGCAAAAAGTCCGACTCCAAAGCCTCGGAGAAGCGTGAGGGCGGCCTGACGGACGTCCGCTCGCTGCTCGCCAGTGAGCTCGACCTAGGGAACACCTTCAGCCTGGAGACGAACCGGCGGGACGAGGACGCCGAGCTGATGAAGTACGTCGAGGAGGAGCTGGCGAAGCGGAAGCAGCAGCAGCAGGCACACCCTTCCTCCGATCCCACGAACAGCCAGACAGTCAAACCCTCGCCTCACCAGCTCAGCTCCGACGAGCTGATGTTGGCCGTCATTCCCGAGCACCTGATCGCCGTGGCGGCCAGCAGCGAGCAGGCGAAGGAGAAGACCGAGGAGATGCTCAGCTCGCAGATGCTCAGTGGCATTCCGGAGATTGACCTCGGCGTGGAGGAGCGGATCCGGAACATCGAGAAGACGGACGCGGCGAGGACGAAGCTGCTCCAGGAGCGGCTCAAGGTGCTCAAGCAGCAGCGGGCGGCGGGCATCACCGGAGGAGCAACCTCAGCCTTCAACAGCAGCAGCAGCACCGACCCGATGGCCTCGCTGGTGCCCAGCAACCTCGCCTCCTGCTTCAACCGCCACAACATCGCCCACCAGGCGGCCAACGCCGTCAACCACCGCTTCAACCTCAATCCGAATGATCTGCCGCAGAGTGCGGCCGCCATCGGCGACACCACCACCGGCGAGGTGTTGGAGCACTTTCGAAGCAATGTCGAGGGCGGAGTAAATAGAAGAGGCGGCTTCAGAGGCCACTCAAAGAGCTTCCAACAGCACCGAAAGCAGGAGTACGAAATCGAGCCGGTGGTGGTGCTGGGCGACGAGCCGCAGAAGATTCGCCTGCCGAAGCCGATGGAGCGGGGTGACAAGCGGCAGCCGGGCAAGGACAAGCCCCAGGATGACTACATCTTTGAGAAGTTTCGCAAGCAGCTGCGGAAGCACTGAGGCAAAAGATTTCCTAGGACTTTTTACATTTCATTATTTTGTACACATTTCACTAAACTGAAGCTTCATTGTCGGACTTTCGTATCAATTTGAGAGCAATCTCTTGCTGCTGCTCTTGTTTGGGAGGGACGATGTACGTCTGGAAGGTACTCTTCGTGGGCGAGACTTTGGTCTCCTTGGGGTGCCTTGAAGACGACTGTTGTGCTGCTGTGGTGGTGGTGCTGGCCGTGCTGATGATCGCCGCCTGAATCCGCCTCAGCAGCGCCAGGTACCGCTCCAGCTCCTCGGCGCCAAAGTCCGGTATCGGGTCGGAGCGGGCGTTGCTGTACGCCTCCACGAACTCGTTGATCAGCTTCGACTCGACGCCCTGCAGCGGGCAGTAGCCGCCCTTGCGAAGATTGAGCAGGTACACGCGAAGATCGGCCCCAGGCGGCCGGCGAACTGACTCGTCGCCGCCGCAGGCGCGGACGATGTCGTCCTCGAGCGTCTTCAGCGCGTCGATGGCCTTCATGCGGTAGATGTGCTTGTAGCGGGAGATGTTCGCTGAATCATAGTTTAAAATAGAAACGGTCAGTTTGGAAGAAGTTTCAGAAAGAAAGAAGAACCGACTAACCTTCACAGCTGCACTGATTGTCCTCGTTGATCAGCCGCGGCTCGTATCGAATCTCCCGGACAATGTCCAGCCGCCGCTGGATCTCCTCCACCAGCTTCTTCGGCGCGTCAGTGCCGATAGGGGCGTGCGGCCCGTCGGTGGGGAACTTTTGGGCGAAGCGCATGATCTGCCGCTTTGCGAAGATGAAGAGCAGGGTGAAGATCTGTTAAAGAAATCGGTTATAAAAACATCAACAGAAGAAGATCAACCACTTACGAGAATGCATATTGCAATGATGATGGTGGCGGTGATTCCCGGCTTGAAGGGACTGGCGTCCATCTGACAAGAAAAGTCCCAAAAATGTCCCAACAAAATGAAACTCCAAAAGCGTGAGTCTGTTTTTGTTTTGTTTATCTTTTTTCTCTCTCTATTTTTAGTAGCACTCAAGCGAAGACAGACGGCGTCCTCAGCGGCGACGCTCCAGGAGATTTGCATACGGATTTTCGCCTCCTCTGCTTTTCCCTGTCTTTATTTGTTTGGCGCCAAGATCAAATTGCACTTCCTCGAAAAAAGAAGGAGAAAGACATCATAAAGAATTACCAGGTAAATATGCAATGTGTTGTGTGTGTGTGTGGCCTACGTGCCCAAAGACATGCTCTTTTCCCTCCTTTCTTTCCCTTCCTAGCCAGGCCACACTTGATGACCTTGACCAGTGGCCACTGCTACCGCTGCCGCTGCTGCTGCTTCTGTTGTTGTTGTGGTGCACTGATCCTCGCGCATGATCCTCGCTCAATTCTGTGATCAGTGGTGGAGTGATCTCGATCTGACTGGTAGCCACCAGTGCTGGTCATCATCATTTGCAGTGTGTCTGTTTTGGAAGTGAGAGTGTTTTCCTGTTTAGCACTAACAACAGCAACAACACCAACAGCAAAACTGCTTTGCACCGATTTTTGCCTCACCGAAGTTTTTTTTACTTGAAATGTACTTTAAAAGATTTTTGCCTGGTCTTTGCAGCAATCAATGTCCTAACTTCAGCCTCAAGCACAAAGCAAAATGGTTTTTGCTTAATCGGTGATCTTTATTGCTGTCCTTGTTTGTTTTTAAATTTTTGCATAAAATTACATGACCAAGATCAAGAGAGGCGCAACATTTTTTTATGCAAACAGTGTTACGTGCTTGACATTGCGTGAAATTGCTGCGCTTGAAATAGAAACAGAAGAAGTTTTGATGATCATTACCACTTGGCGAAGGAAAAAGCTTTAAAATTGTGCAACACCTCAACTTCATCCACCTTATCATCTGCAAATACGCCTGAACTTCAAAAAGCAAGTCGACAAATCAAGGATGAGGGAGGAAGTGCACGAACTAATAACGGCTAATCCCTTTCCACCACTGTAAACGCTCGCCATTTCCTCTCCAGTTTTTTTCTATTTCTCGGAAAAGAAGAGCACTTAAAAAGGGGGTGCCACTGATTTATTATCTGTCTAAGGGTTTACCATCACCAGGCTGTGGAATAATTGCCAGGCAGAGAAGAACCTGTCTGACTTCAACAACAACCTGCAAAAATCATCCTCCTCATCAGTGAAAGTGAGTGCCAGCATTCACAGCTTCTCTCTCTCTCTCTCTCTCTCTCTCTCTTCTCTCTCTCTCTTCTCTTTTCTACTTTGTCTCCGTTGGTGGTAACCCTCTGACTTTTTCCACCTCTCTTCAGCCCTCTTTCATTTTCATTTTTATTTTTTACAACCAGCTAACAATTTTTGCCTGCGTCATTGGACATTGTCTGTCTGTGTGTCTGTTTCTGTCTGTGTTTGCCTTCAAATTGCTGTTTGCTGACAGTGCTGCTGCTGCCGTTGCAACTGTCGCGAATTGCCGGAGAGAAGAAAAAAAGAAGCAAAGGAGGTTTTGCCGTTTGATGCTGCTGCTATCGTTTTTTCAGTAGTCTTTGTTAAAAGAAAGAGCATGACCGGGCAAAAGTGGCAAAGTTATCTTTATTGTACTTTTTGCTGCTGCTGTTGCTGTTGCTAGAATTGTACGAGTACTACCTCATTTCATCATTATCTTTCACAACTGTTTCTGCTCTCCTCTTCTCAGCACTTACCTGTTCCATTTTTCGTTTTCCCGTTTCACTCTGGAGTCTCTAAGAATATGATCTTCGATGTTCTTTCCAAGTTTCACCTTCTTTTACCTATTTCTGGGCGAGAGTTGATCCAGGCGCTGGCCAACTGGGCCCTCGAAAGGCCATTCTACGCTGGGTTCCTCCTGCTGACCGCCTACCTCCTCTACAAGGTGGTCACTTTCCGAGAGATTGTCATCGACTTTAAGGATGAGGTGCCAAAGGCGGTGAGAAGGGCAGCAACAGCCACTGCTGTTGCTGGTGGAGAAAGTGGCCCACCTCCGCCCTTTCCCAACGGCTGGATCCCGGTGCTCGAGTCGCGGGCCCTGGGCCCCGGCCAGGTCAAGTCGGTGCTCGCTTTTGGGCAGGAGCTGGCGGTGGTGCGCGGCGCCACCGGTCAGGTCTACGTCCTGGACGCCTTCTGTCCTCATCTGGGCGCCAATCTCGCCGTGGGCGGCACTGTCGAGCAGAGGATTTGCAGCAGTTCGAAAAAAGTTTCTGGAGATGATAACAACAACAACAACGGCAAAATTTCCTGCAATGGAAAAGCGAAGCCGACCAAGGAGGACTGCATTCGCTGTCCTTTTCACGGGTGGTCCTTTCGCATGAGTGACGGCCAGTGCGCCGACATTCCCTACGAGGAAGGTAAATGAAAGTTTTTTTCAATAACTTTATTTTGTAACATCGTTTCTATTTCCCAAACTGCCAGCTCCCGTCAACGCCAAGGTCAAGCTGTGGACCAGTCTGGAGCGAAACAACGTCATCTTTGTGTGGTACCAGGCTGACCAGGATGAACAACCAAAGCCCTCATGGACGCCCGAAGTGGTCCAAGAGCTGACCACCGGAAAGTGGGTCTACCAAGGTCGGACGGAGCACCTCGTCAACTGTCACATTCAGGAAATTCCGGTAAGCAAGAGATGATTTAGAAATCGAAAGAAGTCTTAATTATCCTCCTTCTCTTTAGGAAAACGGCGCCGACATCGCCCACCTCAACTCCATCCACGTCGACTCCTTCCTCCTCGGCTCCGACTTGGACCTTCTAAATCGCCTACGCCGTCGCTGGCTGGGCGCCTGGCTCAGCAGCAGCCTCCTCACGCACGAGTGGGCCGCCCAGTGGGCGCCATGCCCTCCCCCCGACGCCCACATGGCCACCATTGAGCTGGTAAACGCGACCAAGTTCTTCGGCTGGACGCTCTTCACGGTCAACCTCGCCGTCCGCCAGATCGGGCCCGCCTACGTGGAGCTTCGATTTCAGGCGAAGCTCCCCTTCAGGTGTATGTCATCTAGGCCCCTGGTCACGGGCGTCTTTCTGCAGTTCGTCAAACCGATTGGGCCGATGCGCAACTCCATCGTCCACCAGGTGTACACGGAGGGCTCGGTGCTCGGGTACATTTTTGGCAAGTTTCTCATTCTGGCGGAGGCGAGGATGGTGAGTTTGAAAACCGTGGACTGTTTTGATTTGTAAACAACTTGTTTCTTTTTAGCTGGAACGAGACATTCGCATCTGGAATCGCAAGGCCTTCCTCCGCCGGCCCTACGTCGCCAAGTCGGAGAAGGCGCTGGTCAAATACCGGCGGTGGTTTGCACAGTTTTACAGTAGCTCACAGCCGGAGACGACAAACACGGCTTCAAAGACGGCAACTACTATCGACTGGTAGCTGAAATCTTTTCATCTTTATCTCTTTTCTTCTCTCTTTCTTTTCCTCATGTGATATGTACAATCATCAGTTTTTCCTTTTTTTTGGTGTCATGCTTGGTCCTTTTGACGTGGTTTTGTTCATTCTTTTCTCAATCAATCTGCCAAATCTACGCACAGGCAATCTAACAAAAATAAAAGATTTGATCTTTGGGTTGAAGTTTTCAATCAGACTTTGTTTTTCAAATTCTTTCACACATTTTCAGTGTCGCCATCTGGTGAGAGCAGACAGCGTTTCCATGTGATCACACGTGCCGCCGCATTGTTTACAACGTTGGCTGTACGTTTCTGCAGTAGCAGAACTCTTTTCAACTTCTCGTTTTCTGTTGCTTTTTAGGTCTCCGAAGTCCTGCTAATCTTCAGTTCTACTTTCTCCAGTGATCACACAGGTAACCAAAAAGAAGACCAAGAAGTGGATAAATTTAAATTGTCAAGATCACCACCAGAATGGCAGACGACAGCACGCTGGCTCGAAGCAGCAGCTGTCGCCACGTACGCAACATCTGCGTCCTCGCGCACGTTGATCATGGTTTGTTTTTGGATCATTTTCTGATCGATCTGAGGATTTACAGAGATTCGCTAACCAAAGCTCTACCACCCTAATAGGCAAGACGACCCTCGTGGACTGCCTGCTCGCCAGCAATGGCATCATCTCGCAGCGAATGGCCGGCAAGCTGCGCTACATGGACTCGCGACTGGATGAACAGGAGCGCGGCATCACCATGAAGTGCTCCTCCATTTCGCTCGTCTACAAACGTAAGTCCTTCTGATCTTTCGTTATCGAAAACTTCGATTACAATGCTCTCATTTTCAGAAGAGGACAGCGCCAAAGTAGAAACAAAAACAAAGCCAGGCAGCAAGCCAACCACCAAATCCTACCTGGTGAACGTAATCGACAGCCCCGGCCACGTGGACTTCTTCGGCGAGGTGTCCACCGCGCTGCGCCTCTGCGACGGCTGCCTCATCCTCGTCGACGTCATCGAGGGCGCCTGCTCGCAGACGCGGGCCGCCCTGCAGCAGGCCTGGCTTGCTCGTGTTCGCCCCATTCTGGTGCTGAACAAGATCGACCGCCTTTTCCTCGAGCGCCAGCTACCTCCGCTGGACATCTACACACACCTGGTGCAAACGCTGGAGCAGGTGAACGCCTTCGTCGGCGAGCTCTTTGCCGCCGAGGTGCTCGCCAAGTCGGGCGCCACATCAACAACAACAGCCGCCACCGAAGAGACTGCTAAAACGTCTAAACCATCTTCGACCGAGCCATCTTCAGCCGCCACCAGCAACAACAACACCAGCGAACAAGGCCGAACAAAGCAGCACCAGCAGCAGCAGCAGATCTTCTACGACTGGTCCTCCGGACTGGACGACGCCGACGACTCCTCCGTCTACTTCTCCCCGGAAAACGGCAACGTCCTCTTCGCCAGCGCCATCGACGGCTGGGGCTTCACTGTGGCCGATTTCGCGGCCGTCCTCTCCCGCTCCAAACTGGGCCTTAGCGAGGCGGTGCTGAAGAAGACCCTCTGGGGCGACTACTACCTGAACGCCAAGGAGAAGCGCATCATGAAGGGGGCGCAGGCGAAGGCGAAGAAGCCGCTCTTTGTGACGCTCGTCCTGGAGAACCTGGCGCGCATCTACGCCAGCTTTACCGCCCCAAGTTCAGCAGCCAAAGCGGAGAAGGCCGCCGAGATGGCGAAGATTGCCGAGCAGCTGGGCGTGAAGCTGACCGGAAGGGACCTGAACCACGCCGACCCACGGACCGCCCTCACCGCCCTCTTCTCTCAGTGGACGCCCCTCTCTGGGGCCCTCCTTCGAGCGGTCACTTCCGTCGTGCCCTGTCCGGCGGAGCTGCCCGTCGAGCGGGTGGAGCGAATGTTGCTCTGCTCGAGCGGCGGAAACGTTCGACCTTTCAGCTCACTGCCGCCGGAGACACAGGCGCTGAAGGGGGCGTTGCTTGCATGTCAGCCTTCGCCGCCGCCATTAACATCATCATCATCTGAAACTCCATCAGTTCCGCCGCTCATCGTCGTCGTCTCGAAGATGTTCGCCTTTGAGCGGCGGCAGCTGCCGCAGTACCGCCAGCGGCCGCTCACCGCCGAGGAGATTGCCCGCCGGAGGGAGAAGCTGAAGGAGGAGAAGGAGAAGAGGTTGCAGCAACTTCAGCAAGGTAGTCCTGAGGAGCAAAGCAGCACAACAAAAGCTGAAAAAGAGGAAGAGGATGACACAGCCAACACCAGCTCCAACACCGTCTTCATCGGCTTTGCGCGCGTCTTCAGCGGCACACTGCGCACCGGCGACCTGGTGTACGTGCTGGGGCCGAAGCACGACCCCAGCCGACTGACGCCCGCCGCCTTGGAGACCCTGGCGACGACAACCGCCTCCCTAGCTGATCTGCCCGCCGACCAGCACGCCACCCGGGCCCGCGTCGGCGCGCTGTACCTGCTGATGGGCCGCGACCTGGAGGCGGTGGAGGAGGTCGCCGCCGGGCACATCTGCGGCATTGGCGGCCTGGAGGGGGCGGTCATCAAGTCGGCGACGCTCTCCTCGACGCCGTACGCTGTGCCACTGGCCGAGGGTGACGCCGGGCACCCCTTTTCCACTACGGGCGGCATTCCCATCCTGCGGGTGGCGGTGGAGCCGAAGAACCCGGCGGATATGGCGGCGCTGACGCGGGCGCTGAAGATGCTCAACCAGGCGGACGCCTGCGTCGACGTGAAGATTCAGGAGACGGGGGAGCACGTCATCGTGGCCACCGGGGAGGTCCACCTGGAGCGGTGCATCGTCGATCTGGTGCACTTTCTCCGGAAAAATGGTGATAAGGAGGGTGACGGGAGCAGGAGGAGGTGGAGTTTATCGTCTCCGAGCCGATTGTGCCCTTCCGCGAGACGATCATCAGCCCGCCCAAGGTGGACATGCTCAAGGAGAGCCTGGCGGAGCAGAAGATTGTCCTCACCAGTGTTAATCAGAAGTTTGCCACTTCGGTTTTGGGTGGTGGAGACGAGAAGTCTGCATCAACAACTGCTGCTACCTCCTCTTCAACTACTTCAACCACAGCTGCTGCTGCTAATGCATCACCGGGCCTAATTGAACTGCTGACGCCTAACAAGAAGGTGGCGTTTCAGATTCGCGCCCGCCCCCTCCCCGAGGCGGTCATCTCAGTGCTCGAGTCGAGTCAGAAGCTGCTGCTGGAGATGATGCAGTTTCAGCGGAGGAAGGTGCTGCAGAATACCGCCCAACACCCACCAACTAAACCTCGAAAAGAGCAGCAAAACGACTACTTTAGCGCCGAGGCGCAGGCGGCCATGCAGCAGCTGAGGACCAAGTTGGAGGCAGCTTTAAAGAGGCGGGGGAAGAAGGTGGTGGGGGTGGTGATGCCTGGCCCGAAGACACCGTCCAGCGCATCTGGTCCATTGGGCCGAAGTTTTGCGGCGCCAATCTGCTGATCAACCGCCTGGAGGACTTTCAGCACCAGCCGTGCTTTCTCCCCAAAATGGTGCTGAAAAGGAACTTCTGGAACAGAAGGGAAAAAGCGGCTCTTCAGTGGATCAGCGGTACCAGTTTGAGAACAGCTTCATCAACGGCTTTCAACTGTGCACGCAGGCGGTCCCACTGCGATGAGCCGATGATGGGCGTCGCCTTTGAGGTGGAGCAGTGGAAGTTTGTGGGAGGTGATGGTGAAGGTGATAATGGAGCGACCAGCACCTCGACCTCAACCTTTGACCCCTTTGGCCCGCTCAGCGGTCAGATCATGTCGACGGTGAAGGAGTGCTGCAAGAGGGCCTTTCAGGCGCAGCCCCAGCGACTGATGGCCGCCATGTTCTCCTGCATCATACAGATCAACAGTGATGCTTTGGGTAAGTGCAATACCTTTTCTTTCTTTTCTTTCTCTTTTTGTGCGTTTTTATTTGAGTAGAATATGTGTAGTGTGTGAATTTATATAAATAGGTCAAAGTTAGGGGTGGGCTAGTTTACAGGTGAGAGTTTTAGGGGTTTAAGTTGAGGAATATTATCACCAGAATCCTTGCGTTGTCGTGGCGTTGATGACGGCATAGGCAAGCTCCCAGGGAAATTCGGGAAACTCACTGTTTTGGTCGATTTCCAGTGCTGGGAAAGTTGGTTGTTTGATTAGTGATTTTGTTTTTCCAGAATTTGCTAATTTACCTTTAGGGTCCTTTGACTTGCGCACGCCCTGGTTGCAGAGCATGCCGTAGACGCGAATGCCGGGGAAGCGGGCGTAGGGCGGGTGCTTGTGGTGAAGGGGCCCTCGAAGGAGGCCTCGTCGGGGCACTTGCACACCACCACGTAGTGCGCCTTGCCCGTCCGCTCCGACTGCAGCGCCATGATGGTCCAGTCGGTGGGCGTCTTGCAGGGCTTGATGCTCTTCAGGTTCTCGCACATCTTCACCTGCGTGTACGCCTCGAGGTTGTTCCGTTGGGTCTGGGGTTGGTTGGTTGGTTTGGGGTTTTAGTTTATCTTTTTTGTAAGCTAATGCTAATGGTTTTTACCTTGTACTCCTGTTTGCGCGTCAGGTCAATGGTGTGCGTCGGCTCGTGGTCGTGCAGATGGGAGTTGGGGTCCTCGCAGTTCCACTTGAAGTCCTGGGCACATTCGCAGAGGCGCTGTGTGTGATTCGATTTGACGTAGTGAGCGGCGCAGACCTAATGAGGGTGGAAATAGTTTGGGTTATCTTTTTGGGTTCACTTGGGATTTCAGTTTCTAATAACTTACCTGTTGCGTGGCACACTCGGGCAGGCGGCGTTTGCTTGCTAGGATGCTTCCGGCAGCCCCGCCACTGGCAGCAGCAGCGGCGGCAGCTGTGCTGAGCACGTGGTGCACGTGGTGGGGGTGGCTGTGGTCGCGGTGATTGAGCACGCCGGTTCCGGTGTGGTCGGCGTTGTTGAGCAGTTGCAGTTGCTGCTGCTGCTGCTGAGAGACTTCAACTGAAGAAGAGGAGGGACTGCTAAGTAGGCCCAATTTTGAGGCGCTATTCTGCAGAGATTCAAAAATAGTTTTAGATTGATTAAAATTTTTTGAAAAGAGTTTTTGGTACAGAACACACCTCGACCACCTGCTCATGCTCCTCCAGATTGGAGACGTTGATGTAGGTGACCAGCGGCCGCTTGGTGGTCGCCATCACCCGCGAGGGCGTCGAGGGGGCGAAGGCGTAGCTGAAAGCTTGCTCACGAGGCCGCTGTCCTTGTTGTTGTCCTTGTTTTTGCTTCCACCTACTGAACTACTACCACTACTGTTGTTGTTGCTCCCATTTCGAGTTCCAATGGGATTTCCGGTGGACTGGGCGACGGCGGCAGCGGAATGGCCGCCGCCAATGTTGCTGGAGATCATGGCGATGTAGTAGGGCGAGTCGGGGTCCTTCGTCTCGTCGATGAGGTTCTGATGTTGGCTGGTGGTGCTGCTTTTGCGGAAAGAGGATGAGGAGGAGGATGAGGAGTTGGTGCCGTTTTTAGTAGGAGATGAGCTGTTGTGGTCGCCGGAAAATGGACCACCACCTCCGCCACCGCCGACTCCATTCTTCTCCTCGATAAACTCATTCCACTTTGCCGTCCGGCCAAGGTCGAAGGCCTTCTTCAGCAGCGACGACCAGGACCGGGGACCGGTGAGCACCTGAGGGTGGCCGCCATTGACTGAGGTGGTGATGAAGGTCAAAGTTAGAAGGGTAGTAATGTGGAGCACTAGTGTCGTTGAATAAGAGCAGCGCATTTTAGGTGCTTTCGACTAGAGTGGCTGGGAATAGATAGTAAGTGTGATTGTTGAGGGTGCTCTAACTACTGTCACACACACCTTCTTCAACTGCTGCACCTCGGTTGCCGTATTGACACTTTGCACTGATGGCCCGCTGACCTCGACCGCTTTTTATATGCCGCCGCCGGCGACCAAGAGAGAGCAAGACTGTTGCTACTTTTCTCTCTTCTCTCTCTCTCTCTCTCTCTCTCTTCTCTCTCCTCTCTCTCTCTCCTCGACGGTCTCCTCTTTTACCGAGCCGGAGGTTTCTCTCTTGTTGTCCCGACTACTACTGCTAGTTGACATTGCTAATCGCCCTTATTATATCGCACTAATAGCTGCTACTACTTCTTGACTGGTCGGTAGTGGTGATCTAGGTCTTCTCTCTCTTCCCGTTACTATTACCTACCTACCTACTCTCACCTCTCTCCAACTTTGCATATGTTCAGAGTGATCGTCAACTTTTCTCTCTCCCTCTCGTTCACCTCACCTCACTTCATCTCCATCATCATTCTTCTTCCATTGCCTAATGATCATCGTGCCTCGCTGGTGTCACACTGATTTGCCTTTGCCATTTCTTTCGCTGCTGCTGTCGCCGAGGCTGCCCCCGCCACCACTCTCTCGACTCGTTTGCACTGCTACTCCTTACCTTACCTGACGCTGAGCTAATAATAACACCTCAAGCACACTTTAATGGAGTAGTACTTTATTCAGTCAGCCTGTCTGTGTTTGTTTGTGCCAGGGCGCCCTTGCAACAGCAGCAGCAACGGCAGACACCAGTAGTAGTAAACAATCTCTGTCGTCGTGATTCTGGCCAATTTGAGGAGGCCTCCTTTTGGATGCGTCTTCCTCCAAGACCGCTATCATAGACGCATTCGTTTCTTCTCATTGACAGGTGTCTCTGTTTCACCTGCTGCTGATCGGTGTGATGTATGGTTTGTGTGCATCCTTTGGGTGCTGCCCATTGCAAATTACCCTCAATCTTTTTGGCAGTTTGCAATACTTTCATCATCATCATCATCACCACTATCCATCATCGGCAGCATCGTCGTCGCCGTCCTACATATTGCACCAATATTCCACGAGGTGCCATTACGCATTTGCTGGCTAATGATGTGCCAAATATAGCTGGCTTGGCTGGTGGTGGTGTAGTATAATTTATGAATACACAATCGGCCAAGTGGTGATGGTGTGGTGGTGGTGAGGATGACACTAATCGATACATAGACGACTGAACATTCAGTGAACTCAGGTGTCAGAGACGAGTAATGTGCTGTTTGTGAGTGTGTGTTTGCACTTGGCAGTCTTTGCCCCTCAATTAGCAGCTCATGATCTGAGCTCGTCTGTCTGTCTCCAGCAGATCAGGCGACGTTGTCACGCTTCATTTGCCGGCGCTTTAGACGCTTCTTTGCCAATCCCCAATTTGCAAATTTGATCGAAGGCAGACGCTGGCTTTGGCTGACTTTGACGTTGACTTTGACTGACTGAATTTGCTCACACCAGGCGCACAGCACAACAACACCCTCAGCAGGCTCGTTCGTCCGAATCGGGTCAAGTTGAAGGTTAGGTTAATGGAATGGTGGTTGCCTGCCAGCAGCCTCTTTTCAGTTTTATTTTTTATGTTTTTCCCCTCTTTCGGACCGCAAGACAGCTGACTTGAGGAGAGGAGAGTTGACTGTTTGTTGGGTAATTTGTCCTCGTCTTCTCCGTCTTTTACGTCGCCGTTGTCGTCGCCAACAATGCGATCAATTTGGGCAGTAATAGTGTGCTGCTGTTGCTTTGGCTGCTGTTGCACTCTCTTTCTGCGGGTTTGTTTGTTTGTTTGCTTGTCTGAAAAGGCTGCTTTTTGGCATGTGCTTACCATTGTGTTTGTGTGCATCTTTTTGCAGTCTAAAAATTGACTTTACTGACCAAGTTCGCCTGTGTGCCTC
Organism: Tyrophagus putrescentiae; assembly: GCA_024499935.1. NCBI lineage: Eukaryota > Metazoa > Arthropoda > Arachnida > Sarcoptiformes > Acaridae > Tyrophagus > Tyrophagus putrescentiae. The sequence continues at coordinate 11,233,599 of JAMZRA010000002.1, read as the reverse complement.
TATTCCTTTTTTGAGTGATGCTCAATAAGAGGGGGAAACGGAGCATCGGACAAATTGCGTGCTCTTTTGGCTGCTGCTGCTGCTGCTGCTAAGTGATTCTTGAGTTGATCAAATTTTTTTGGTGAGAGGAAAACAGTTTACCCCCATTCACCTCGATTTTTTAAAGCAAATTTTTTTATATTGAAAAAGTTGCTCTTGGCGCTAGTTTTTTGTGTGCGCTTTTTGGTTACTATCAATCGCAGACAAATCGAGGACAAGAGCGCCTGCTTACTCTTATCGCACCACTGAATGTGAATGTGAGCACAGAGTTTGTTTTTTTGTTTTCAATTATTGAATTTTATTTACAGAGCATGAAGGAGGAGGGGGTGAATGGTTAGTTACAAGATGAGGGGTGGTGTGGTGGTGGTGGTAATGGAGGTGATGAGAAAAGGAAAAAAGAAGAAGAAGAAGTTCTGTTTGTGGGGGTGATCTCTTTGAAGTAGACTTTGGCAAGAATGTTGTGGTGGCGAAGTGAAGTGAAATGTTTCAATCGTAGCAAATAAATAACATAGAAGACTTTGGATATGTGATTTCACCTCCTGATTTTTTCTGATTTTCAGTATTCAGTAACACTTCTTTTGATTTTAGGTGTGTGTGTGGTGCAGAGGTTCGACTATTGCACCAGTGTTCATTGCAGCTGTGTTGTGTGGGTGTGTTTGTGTGTGTATGTGTGTGTGTGTACGACTCGTGTTGATTGCGACGTCAGGATTTACTTTACTTTACTCTTTTCAGATTTGATTGACTCGGGGTAGCTCTCGGGGATTGTTTTAAGATACTTTTTGTTTAGATCATCGATTCAGCAGGCTAAAGTGGTACTGCTGCTGCTGTTGATTTTCCGTCGAATCTTTGTAGTCTGCCGGGTGATGGTGCTGTTGTGATCTAGAAGTGAAACAGAATGAGTAATTAGTTTTGATTTTAAAAAATTCTGTTGGATGGTTTACCTTAGCTTGCCCTCGGTTACTTCGTCGCTGGTCGTTTCAGTGGTCATTGTTTTTTGGTGATGAGGCTGATCTCTGCTTTCAGTATCATCAGAAAGCTTATCACTGTCGAGGTAGCAGAAGGCGCTGTACGTTCTCAGACTGTCGGAAAAGTTGTGGTTGGCTGAACTGGGGCTTCCACTGGTGCCACTTCCGGCGAGCACACTCGGGTGCCGGTGATTGGTCGGACAGGTGTATCCTCCCGGGCACTGGCACAGGTTGTTGGTGTTCACCTCCTCCACCTTGGAGCGCCTTCGGGTGGTGAACAGACGACAGGGCTCTTTGCGCTTGCAACGGAGCTTCTAGTGCGAAGGGGGAAAGGGGGGAAAGGGGACCGAGTTAAATTATGCCATTCTCTTGTTGACCTTTAGGATTGAGCGAAGAGCGAGGTTGCACAGGTGTGTTTACACACTAGCTTCAACCGATGTGTTTATCTACTCGGTTGGATACTCTTTATTCGCTCGCTTTTTTTACTATTTTTCCAAACATTCCTCTACTCACCGTTTCAGGGGAGCAGACAAAGTGGTACTGGTAGGCGAGTGTTCCGTCGCCCTCCTTGTGCACGTTGTGCGATTTGATGTAGGCGACGCTGCCCGCCGGACAGCGACACCTCATCTCCTGCCGGGTGATGTTATCGGAGCTGGTTGAAGAGGAAGAGGAGGAACTGGAGGAGCTGCCTTCCTGGGCGTTGCTCTTTAGTGAGTTGTAGAGCGAATTACCGAGATGGTTCTTCTTTGCAGAGGTAGTCGTAATCGTCCAGGTAATGTTGTAAAAATCCTTACAGGTGGGCAGGGAGCGCACCGGTTCGCAGGTCTAGGGATGATAGTTAAGGTTAGTTTTTTAGGTTTGGGTAATCGTTTTTAAAGTTGCTTACCTTGTACAGCTTCGTCTTTTCCACCACAGTGTGGCCATCATTGGCATTGAGTGATTCAGAACAGGGACGATAATTGGTGCCAGTCACCGGACAGCGGCACTGCTTCTCAATCCACGGCGTCGAGTAGATGTCCACCTTGTTGCAGACCTGCTTCGGCTCGCACACCGGCAGCTGGTCGTCGGAGGTGATCTGGTGGGGTAAATGAAAAAGAAGAGTTAGCTTTTTGAGTAAATTCAAATCAGGGACAGGGGAAGTAAAAAAAGGGATGTGTGTTTAGTTTTCTACATTTTAGTTTTTTTTGCATTTTTGCTTTCGCTTTCTCTCTCCTTTCTCCTCTCTAGACTTTTGATTTGGGCCAAATTCAATTTTCGTTTTTGCCTTTAGAAGCAGTGGCAGTGGTGGTGGACCCGTTTGCATATTTTTGGCGTGTTTGCTGTGTAGGATGCTTATGAGCGGCAGCAGTATCAGCCTTGTTTGTGCATCCGCCGCCGCAACACTTGATGTCTCCAAGAAGAGACTGACGCGTGCACTAGCTCTCGTTTGGCGTTGTCGTCGTTCACTTCACTTCACTTCACATTAGCGTTCTGAGCTACCGCACTCTTTATATGGCACTTTCTGAGAAAGTAATGGTGAAGTGCTGAAGTGATGGTGAAAGTGAGCGGGGCTGATGCGGCACTCACACGTACACTAACGTTGAGCGCCTACATTGGGGCTATCTAGATAGTCATCGGCAGTAGACTGACTAGACTGACTAACGAAAGAAGGCAGTGCTTTTGAATGAACAGCTATCGAAGATATGGTGGTGGGGACCAAAGAAGCTATCTCTTTCTCTTTTCTTTCACTTTTCACTGTGCTTTTGCCTTAATTGGCAATGGGTGAGCAGATGGCTAGTGGCAGCGGAGAAGCCGAGGAGAAGGCAGCAGCAGCAGCAACAAGTGTGTGTTTGTGTTTGCCCTTTGCACTCGGCTTCGATCGTTTGGCTTTTTGTTTGAACTGTGGAATATTCTCTCTCATTCTCAATCGAGTGGCGACCATATTTAGCCTAATTACCAGACGATTTCTCGGTTTGCTTATTTGGTAATTTGATGCACCCTTATCCTTTGATTATGATTATGTGCTGCCGTACAAGACCGAAAGATGTTCGAGGGGCACTTTCGATCACTTTTGCTCATGTTTTGATTTTTCTTGCACTTTATCCTCTTTTCTAGGCTTTGCTAGTTCAGTGTAGTAACAGTCACTTTTGTTGCTTGCCCCTCGATACCGTTCCCTAATGGCGTCGCTAATAGGTAGGCACACTACCTACTATTGCTCTATTGCTCTCTTACACCTGCATCAGCCCCAGTCATTATCGAGCAGTCTGTCTCGGGTGCTGCTGCTGTAGCATGACTCGAGACTTTACTCCATACGATAAAGAAGGTGGTGGTGGTGGTGGCCTGACTTGCGCCAGGTGCACACTGTGAGCACTGCTGCTGTTGCTGTCACCGAGCAGGCACTTTCTGAAACAGAGCACCTGTCCCTTCACTGGAGCGGGGTCCTCTCTCTTTTGTGTGTGCAGTGTGACCAGTGTGTGGGAACACTGAGCAAAGAAGATTGGTGGTGGTGGTGGTGGTGGTGGTGGTGGGGCGACGATGACGAAGTGGACTCTGAGAGGGCAGAGAGGACAACTTTTTTTACAGTTGCGCTGATGTGATGGTCCACACTTTGCGCTCTACTAACTCTGGGCTTGCACACTTGTGCTGTTTGGCTTTTTCCTCTTTCTTTTTCTTCCACTGGCCGTTGAGAGAAAGCAGCGGCAGGGTCACCGAGTTGGAGCACCTTCCTCCTCCTCCTCCAGCTCTCTAGTTCACTCAGCTGAATGGCGGAGATAACGACTCTGACTAGGCCGCACAATCACCGAACAGCCACAACAACAACAAACACACAAACACAACACTTTCCACGTGACTTGTCCCAGGCAACAAATTGCAAGCAGTTTGTGTGTGTGTCTGCTGTACCTGTGTGCTGTTACCTGCAGTCAGGCCCCCCCCCTTTCCTTTCCTTATGGTCAATCGTCTGGCGGCCATCGATCACTGTTGCTCTGGTGATTGATGGCTGACTGGAGACTGGCTGTTCCCTGGCATCAATTGACTTCTCCTGGCCTACCATAATCCACCTCTTCCTAGGTTCCCCTTTCCCTGCCCAGCAACAAGTGCCTCTCTTAGCTAAGCTAATTAAAGCATCCGTTTTTCTGTCACCCTCTGCTCTCCTTGCTCCAGTCATCTGCTGCTGGCTGCTGCTGTTCCTTCCTGTGCCTCTTTTCCAACGGTCTTTTGCCGCCTTCTCCAGGCTCTGATGATGATGGCGCTCACTGTGGAGCGCATCTCCACTTCATTTGCTCGCTCACTTTGAGTGGTGAGACAATTTGAGGCCGGAAGTGGTGTGCTACTGCAGCAACAGCCGCAGCTAAGGTCGCCGTTGTAGTAGTAGTCTTGAGGCGCCCCTTTTTGATGAGTGGTAGTTTTAGTAGCCCACACAAATTTTTGTTTCACTAGCGCTAAATGTGTGTATGTGTGTGAGTTTGTGCACTGAGCTTCCAGAGCACGTTTAGTTTGTTAGTTAGTTCTTCTTCTTCTCTTCGTCTTATTTGGCTGCCACCAATATTGACTTTAACACTACCGTGGTGTGTGAGTGTGTGTGTTTACCGAGAGGGAGAAAAACTAATATTGGAGAGAGAGACTGCAACTGATTGGAAAGCACCATCACCACCACCACTGCACCTACTCGAAGGACCCTCGGAAGAAGCGCTCAACTTCCCAAGGAGGAAACGATCTCCGAGGTTGAGCAGCAGCAGCAGCAGCAGCCGAAGCAAAGGCAACGGCAACAGTCGCCACTCGGTCTCTTAGTTCATTCTGCTGTATTCCCTTTAGTGTAAGCAAACAGCAGACTTATCGTACCGAAGGACAGAAAATAATAATATCTCAGCTTCAGTGTGCCTGTTCCTAGCACATGTGGTCTCAGCACGTTTGCAGAGTTGCTAGTTGCGAGCAGTGGTACTGAACTTTCGCGCCAAAAGTGCTCCAGCTTTGAGCCATACTTTTTCTCCTTCTTCCCTTCCTTCCCTTCTCCCTTCTTAGCCCTCACTGCTAAGAAAGAGAGGAGCATCTTGCTTTGAAGAACTAGCTATCTAGCTTCTTCAGTCAGCAGTGTTGCACCCACCACCACCACCAGCTTGCTCTTATTTAACCGCCCAAATGAGAGAGGGATCAGAAAGGAAAAAGAGGGGCCCCTGAAGAAGAGAAAGAGAGTGAAAGAGCACCCACAGTCGATCAACAGGTAGTTGCAACCCTAAGAAAAAGAAGAAGGGGAGAGGCTGACCACAGGGTCTCGCTTGGCTGACTGGAACTGACTGACTGCTGCTGCCCTCGGGGCACCAACATCAGCAGCAACTAAAACTGAGCCCCAGCGAACGCCATATGCTGCTGCCTCTGTCTGTTTGTCTGTCTGGTGGTGATAGTGTGTGTGTGTGTGTCTTTTTTACGATCACCATTACCACTGTCGCCTGGGCCTGGGCCCTTGGTCTGCTGCTGCTGCTGTTGTTGTTCTTGTACCGTCTGCTGCTGTCTTGCCCCCTGATTGACTGTGATTTGCAGCAGCAGCAGTCTCCTTTCTCCCTTCATTTGAGACCCTTTACCCCATTCAGACGGTCATTCAGAGTGCAAATGTTCATTCAGAGCAGCAGCAGTGGCTGTGTGTCTTGTGTGCACACGTAGTCTGGTGCACGTACTCACTTACTCTCTTTCTTTCCCTCCTGCTCCTCAACTACTTCTTCTTTCGGTGCACTGTGGATAGCGTGCCAAAATTCTCTCACGCTCACGAGCCAAGAAAGTGCAAAGAGAGAGAGAGAGAGAGGGTCGTAGTAGTGCGTAGTGCAATTATGAATGGTGCTGCTGTTTGTTATGCAGCAGCTGACCCTTGACACTGCCTCCTTTTTTCCTTGATCGATTTGCTGCTGCCGCTGCCGCTGCTTCAGTCGCCTGGGCTTCATTCTGCTGTGTGCTATTATGGCCACCTGTCGTTTTGATCTCTCTCTACCCTCGCCCGGCTGCTGCTGCCGCTGATCTAGGCCTCAGCCAAGCTGGGCTATAAATTTGACCCGCACCTTGTGCGACTCTCTGAGGCACTCTCTGTGTCTTCTGTTTGTCTTCTGTCCCTTCTCTCCCCCTCCTCCTTCTTATCTCCACTACAGCCTGCACTTGTTGTTGTGCACCACCACCATAAGCACCATATGTTCCTTCTGTAGCTCAGCTCAGTTCTCTGAAGACGAGACCATCAACGTCTTCTTCAGAGAGCTGTCGGTTGTGTGTGTGTTGAAGGCTGCTGCTGCTGTTGCCGTCGAACACGTGTGAAGCCACATTGGCTGCTGCTCCAGTTGCTCTTTCCTTACTCACTGTGTTCTGACTTACACTCAGTACTGTCGTCTCCCCACGCTACTCAGAATTCGATCATCATGTGCTACGGCTGCTGCACCATTTGGCGCGCTTTTGCCTTCCTCTCTCTCCCACTTCTACAGCTGGCAGCTTCTTCTTCTTCTTCTTTCATTTCTGCTCCCACTTTTGTCGGGAGAATGAAGAAGAAGAAGAAGAAGGAAGGGAGCGCGTGACCGTTGAGAGAGTGATCTCAAGATGAGAGTGAGAGAGGAAGATAGAGGGAAACTAAAGTAGACTAAAACAGTGCCACTGCTGCAGCAGCTGTTGCAGATGCTACCACTGAGAAAGCTTTAGAAGAGAGAATGAGAATGAGAATGAGAGGAGTGCATGCAGGCAGAGAGAATGCACTTTATGTCTCATGACAGGAAGAGAGTGGGAATTTGGTGACGTACGGTAAATTCACGGGAAAAGATGGCAAAGATGCTAAGCATGCTGCTACTGATTGTGATTGTGTAATCCTTTTACTTCACTTACCCAATTGGACTGGTAGATGACTTTGATGGCTGGTGGTGCTGAGGTAGTTGGAGGTGAGGAGTGCTCTCTCAGCAGACGGGCACTGGCGGAGCGAGCTGACCAGCGGAAGGTCGCCGCGGGAGCTGACTGGATTAGTTCAGTCTCTTCATCATTGCCCCCATTTCTGCTCTTATTCTTCAGCTGCAGCTCATCATGATCGTAGTGGTAGTAGCGGTGGTGGTGGTAGTAGTGGTGCGACCGGTGACGAGACCAGACGGAACTCGGAACTTTCAGGTGATTGTACAGTGCTGAGGTTGAGGAAGTGCTGGTAGAAGTGGTGGGAGTTGTAGGAGTGGTGGGGGAGTAGTTTGCCTTTCTCGAGGAGTGCAGCAGTGCACTGTAGTAGTGGTGCCGCCGGTGCTGCTGACTGTGCAGGCGGTGGCGGAACTGGCGCAACAGGTGCTGCTGATGCTGCTGCTGTGTTATCGTTGTGCTCTGGTCTTCGGGTCTGGAGGAGGAGGAGGAGGAGGAGGAGGAGAGGCAGCTGTGGTGATGGTAAGGAGTAGACAGGCGATGGTCAGAAGGGTGAACAGAAGGGAGGAGGATTTGGAGAAGCTGGGGAGGAAGAAGGAGTTGGGATGCTTGCGGGAGGTGGAGGAGTGATGCGAGCTTCGGAAGTTGGGCTGATAGGAGGTAGTGCTTGGACACTGCTCGACGCTTTCCATTTGTGGAAAGTCATCGGCGGCAGCGGAAATGTCGGTAGAGTGGTGCCCGCAGGGCGTGCGATAGTACTCGAGCTTCATCTTTGTTTGATTTGTTTGATGATTTGATGAAAGAGTTTACGGGTAGAAAATTAATTTAACACAAACTGGCTAAAAATTCTGGTCACTGTGATGACGCTGTTTTAAGTTTTAGAAAATTGTTTGATGATGACGGTTGGTCAGTTAGTAGTGGTGGACAGAGTTGACAGTTGTGGGAGAAATAAGGAAGCGAATGTGTGTGGTGCGGCTAAGTCAGACACAGACCGGGCCAAGTAAACGGACAAAGTAAAGTGAAGTGAAGTTGCCGAGTGACGGCGAGTGTAAGACGATGTAAAGAAAAAAGAAAACTTTTAAACGAATGAAAAGCTGTGGTGTGCTTGCTGCTCTCGGGACAGTGTGTGCGCGCTGGTCGGCGGCCAAGTGAGGACTGACTGACGCGGAGAACTTCTGAATGGATCTTTATACTCGCGCTCGCGCGGTACGTGTGCTTGCCTGCGCCTGCCTGTGAATGGCTGGCTGAAGGCAGTCGCTGCTGCTGATGCCTGCTGTTCAGTAGTCTGTGCTCTGTAGTAGTGAAGCTAAGGAAAAGCTGAATGGGCCGGTGAGTGTGTGAGTGAGAGAGGAGAGAGAGCAGAAAGTAGAAAACGCAGAAAGATTGTCTCAATGAATGAATTGCTGCTGCTCCAGCAGAGATAGTGCTCGAATGATCACACTGTCTTCTCTGTGTGGGGGTGGAGAAGGTGTACTAGGATGATGATCAGGTCATCAGGGCCTTTTTCTTGGGCTGACCGCCAATCTTTTTGCTATTACTATTATTATTGATGCCCATCTGATTTAGATCTGATCCAGGGTGCTCAGACCGAGATTGAGATTGAGCGGCGGAGGTGACGGCGGTCGGTCGGTGATTTAGTGCTGCTATTGCTGCTGAATGATCAGATCGATCCATCATTTTGGGATCTATTGTTGTTGCTGTTGCCAGACCTGGCAGAGAAGAGGAGAAAGCCACTTGATGTGAGAATGGACTTTCTTTCTTGAGAAAGTCAGCAAATCACCGTTTTATGGCAAAGTGGTGGTTTTTCTAATTTTTCTTTCCCAGTTCTCGTAGTCATTGGCTGCTAAATTCAAGGAAGCTTTGTAGTTAGAAGTTGTTGTTGGCAAGCGAGCGACCGTTGTCACAAGTTGCACTGTTTATCTTCCTTGTCTTCTTTTCGCTTTTTTTCACTTGCACTGTGTGTGCACTGTTCGATGTTTTTCGATGAAGACGACACCGACCTAATTACTGACTTCCTCTACGTTTCGCTCTCACTCTCTTTTCGGTGTGCTCCTCTTCTTAGTTTCTTCGTTTTTTCTTCGTTTCATCGCCATCGTTACACTTATTGTCAGTCTCTCTGAGTGTGACCTGTGACCTCACCTCTCCCACTCACTCACTGGCATCTTTGGCGAAGACGAAACATCTTTTTCGCTGCTGGGGCTTTGCCTAATCGCGCACTTGTTTCTCTAAATGTGTATCATTCGCTGGTGCCGTATCGGCTGTGTGTGTGACGCCCGTGCCACTTCCGACTGGCCGACTGCGCTCACTGATCCACAATCTCTCTCTGTGTTCTGTGTTGCTTTCTCCTACTTTCTCTTTTTCACTACTGTAGATCACTTGACTTGATCTATTTCTTTTTGTGGAGGAGGAGGGGGGGGGGGAATCTGATGATGCTGCTGATGACTGTTGAGCACCATTTGCAGCCTAAGCATCCATTGCAATGACCGTTACCAAGGGCAATGCTGCTGCTGCTGCTTTCTTCAAGAGTCTGTCTGCAAAAGTTTTGGTAAACTATCCAGAGCACTTTTTTACTCTCTCTCTCTCTCTCTCTCTCTCTCTCTCTCTGTCTCCCTCGTCTGCTCATTTGTGTATTTTATATTTTCCTGCTCAAGCTCAATTTGTCACAGACAAGAGCGGCGTTTGTTTTTTGCCCGCTTGCTTGCCTTCTTCTTCTTCTTCTTCTCCTTCTGCTTTCCTTTTCTTCGTTTACGGTGCGCTTGCCCGTCCGTCTGTTTGTTTATGGCTCCAGTGGACGTAATCTTGAGCGGCGGGCGGCGGCGACGGCTGACTTACTGCAATGGCCACCTGGCTCTCTCTAAAGCTCACCATGTGACCACCACCACCACCACCACCACCACCACTGTGACATAATCTCGAGCACAGCAGCAGAGCCGCCCGGATAATATGTTGTGTGTGTGTGGCTTGTTGTTGTGCTGTGCTGTCTCGTGGTCAGAAATTGGAAATTGGAATTGACCGCTGAGCTCTGTGGTCAGGTGATTGGCTGTGCTGCAATCTGCCATCCCGCACCGAGATTTATGTGGTCGATAGGGCTGCAAGGATGTGAGAGCTCTTGGAACCTAAAACCTCCTTGGCCAAAATCTAGCCACCCACACGTCAACGGTGGTGATGGTGACCGGGGGACCACCAGTGGAGATGATGGTGATGATGATGGCCTTGATGGTGGTGATCCTCAGTCTCCACCTGATCTCTGCTGGCATCTGTCCTCTGGATTTGCTCTCTGTGCCTTTTGGGCGATGTCGTGATTGCATAAACTCTGACCTTTCTTACTCATTTTGAGACAGCTTTTGCGCTTGTTTGTTTGCCTGTGTCTGTTTTTTTTGTTTGCTCGAACCGCTGTACCGCTGGCGTCAGTCATTCTTTTTTCCTTCCTTTCTTTAGAAAAAAGGGAAATAGAAATGTCAACTGTCACGCAGGCCTAGCTTGTGTGCTCTGTGTTTTGTGTTCTGTGTCAGGTTAGTTAGTTATTAGTTTGTTGATTAGACCACTGCCACTGCTGCAAGGTCTCAGAAGCGGATTAGCAGTCTGCGCAGGTTTGTCTGTCTGATTGGCAAACCTTTATTTGTCTAGCTGCCCAGTTTTTAGTCTGCAAAACTGTCAGCCAACCTCTGACACACGACATTTGATTTGATTTGGTCAGGGTTGCTGCTGCTGCCTTTCGGTCAATTTGATTTAGTCTGGCACCAGTCCACAAACCCCTTCTGAGCTTTGACTTGTGTCTGCACTGCCAAAAACAGGGCAAATCTTTGTCTCAACTATGGCTCATTTGTAGCATAGGCAGAAAGCAGACAGATCTTAATCAGTCATCTTGGGCCAATCACCAAAGTTGTTGTTGTTGATGATGATGAGGAATGACAATGGCAATGGAGCAAGCCAAAACCAGTGAAGTATCACTGAAAAAAACCTGGTTAAAATTGCCATTTCGAAATATTAGTAATTTGATGAAGACAATGTCAATTGGCCATGTTAGAGATTACAGCTTGGATTCAAATGAAGAATGAAACCTTTCTTTCTCTCTTATTCTCTATAGTCTGTGAAATCAACAATTCTTCGTCTTCTCGCTAGACATAACACGGCACTAAACGTTGATGAGACTGTGTGTGTGTGTTTGTGTGTGTTTAAACTCGTAAGTGTAAGTTGAGAGGTCTCAGTGTCTGCCTCCTCTTTTTGTTAGTTTTGCTAGCTGTCTGTACAACACAGTGTTTGGAGGCAATTGCGCAGGCAGACAGACATTAGTAGATGATGTGTGTGTGTGTGTGTCATTCATCAGACAGCAGCCTTTCAGTTTGGGCTAATTTCTTTTCCGGTCAAAGTTTCAACTGCTGCTGCTGCTGAAGGTCAGACTGCTAAACTGCAATTGATTGCTGTGATGCCTCTCTTTTCCCTTTTTCCCTTTTCCATTGGCGTCGGTAATATGTCCATCTCGCACTGAGCAGTGAAAAAAAGTGTAGTGCTTCAGATGAGAGCTAATGCTCAAAAGTCTGAGTGAGTGAGTGAGTGTTTGGAGGCTCCAGATTTGGATGTGAGTTGAGTGGCGACTGCAGCAGCAGCAGCAGTTTCGTCGGCTGGCTGCTTTCTACCACCACCACCGAACGGAAGTGGAGCTAATTTGTCTCATTGACGCTCTCTCTCTCCCAGCGAGCATCTCTCATTTTCCCTCTCTCGCTCTTTTTAGTTTTTTCTTTCTAACCTAATCTATTTTCTTCTGTGCGAAATTCTCGCTCTCTCTCTCTCTCTCTCTCTCGTCTCCGGTGATCGGTGGCCGATGGGAAAGTTGCTGTCTGTGTTTCTGTCTGTGTTTCGGTTTGTCGGTCGCAGAAGCTGCTGCCACTCATCTGAACACACTTGGCTAGTTTGACTTTCATTTTTCACCATCTTTTGCTGTTCTTTCTTTTCCTGGCTATTCCTGTGTTCTCACACGCTCTGGCTGCTGCTTTAGCAAGCCAGGCTGTGAGGAGCAAAACGGGCCCAGTTTTGCTGCAGCAGAAAATAGCAACGAGCTACTTTTGGCGTAGAAGAAGAAGAAAGTGTGTCCCTTAATTGTGTTGCTGTTGCTGTCTTCTTTTCACCGATTCCTTTGCCAGTGATTGTCATCATCATCATCATCTTGGTCGTCGTCCTTGTCTTTTACTTTTTCTTTTGCTTTTTCTTCTTCTTTTCCTCTTCTCTTCAAGACTGGTAATTACTGACGGCAGCAGAGCCAGCAAGGCCTGACCGTCTCAGCGACCATAACTCACCGTCGCCTGTTGCGCTTCGCTGGTGCTGCTGCTGCTCGTCGCCGCTCTTCTTCCACCACTGCCATTTCTTTCACTTTTTCCACATTTTGCCCATTTATGATTCTTGTTGCACTCTGCTGGCTGCTGCTGCAGAACTGAAGAGCTGTGTGTCTACCAGCGGACTGAGATGATTGTGCCCACCAGGCACAAGGACACTGTCGTCAGTGTCTGAGGTAGTCGTCGTCGTCGTCGTCAGTGTAGTCGTAGTCGTAGTTTTAGTCTTGTTAGTGTGTTGTTTAGCCTTTGAAGTCGATTTTTTTTGTTTTACTGCCACTGCTCGATAGACTAGTGCTCACCTGGCTACCTCTTTTCTTCTTATCGAACTGTAGTGTGGCGCCTGTTCGTGTGTGTTTGACTCTTGGATTTACAGCGTCGGCGGCGGCGGCATCGAGATTTTGCCATTGTCGCCACCGGCCCGATTCTGGACAGTTTTCTCTGTCTCTGTCCCTAGCACACACCTTATCAGCGTGTCAATTAGTGCTAATTGCCCCACTCTTCTTCTGTCTCTGTCTCCGGTAAACACACTTTATGTCTTTCTTGGTCTGTCTAGTCGGATGCTGAGCGGCAGACACTGCTAAGTGCCAGTCAAACAACAACCACCTGTTGATATTGGAGACAGTCGGCTTAGAAGAAGATCCAAAGATCTGCTTCCTTTTGAGCCCTTTTGTTTTAAGCTGGCTTTAGCTTGCTCTTGCTGACTACATTTTGACTACTGCAACTGTTGTTACTAGTACCTTCTTCCTACTCTACTTTCTCTTTGATTTTGGCCGACAAAGGTGGTGGGCAGTGCTGACACAGTCTCGATTTCATTAGCACACTCGTATATTACCGATTGTGTGTTCTCCATTCATTTATTCATTCATGAGTCCCATTCAATGGACTCACACCAACTCGGCGTTGCGTCAATGGCAGAATCGAGCGAGAAAGAGCCAGAGAGCTAGGGCCAGCGTTTACTATTGGGAAGTTTTCTCCACCTCCTCCTCTTCACTTAACTATTCGCCGATTTGTCAGAATGAATTTGTTAAATGTGTTTGTGTGTGTGGTGTTGAGTTTGTGTCTCTGTTATTTATGCTTGTGAGTCACAATTTGTGACTTTGAGTCAGAGTCGATGCCGCCGACGATTATGACGATAATGGGGCCGACACAGCCGTCGTTGCCGCCGCCGTTGTGTACTCCTGCTGCTGCTTCTATGGCGGCACTTTGCTTTGATTTTTGCTCCGTTTGTTCTCCACACTTTTCCTCCTTTCTTTCTTTGTGTTCTCCTTTCTTTCCTCCTTCTGCTTCTTCTTCTGTCGCTTTTTCATGTTCAGTTTGTAGTTTTTGTAGTAGTAGTTTTTTAGTCTTCTTCTGCTGTTGCTGCTGTCTTGGAAAAAACAAATCAAGTCAAAATGGCAGTGGTGACTTTATGTGTTTGTTTGTTTGTAAGTTTGCGTCCATTTCCTTCCTTCCAACTTTCACAACTTTCACCGTTGGACTGAGAGTCATTTTTTCCCCATGACGCTCGATGAAAGTTTTGGCGCTCGATTCTTTGGGCGGGAAAAAGCGGCTAAGGAGAACGAGCAAGCAAGTCCAAACAAGGCACAAAAAACCGTTTGGTTTAGTCGCCCTCTTTTTCTTCTTCTTCTTCTTCTTCCGATGGTCGTTATTCTAGCAAGTAGTGTCTTGCTGTTTAGGTCAAGGGTCGAGGGTGGTGGTGGTACTGGTAATGTCTACTTCGTCTCTCGATTGATTGTTTGATAGAGAGAGGTGGTGGTGGTGGATAGTCCTCTCCAAATCTTCCTCTATCGATTGCCCTTGCAGCGATTCTTTGCCTTTCTATTCTCTCTCTCTTCTTTCCCCTCCACTCACGACCTACGCTAGCTTGAGCGCGCGCGCCAGTCAGTCAGTCGTTCTTTTCTCTTCTTTTCTTTCTTCTCCTTCATTCATTCATTCATTCATGCACCGAGATCGTCGTAGTACTACGAATTCTCGCTCGTTCGCTAGCTCGTTCATTCATAACATTTTTCTCAGTGCAGCTTGAGCACTGAGTGTGAAGAAGAAGAAGAAGATCAGAAGACGAGGACGGTCGCTTTTTCTCTCTCTCTCCAAGGGGGCACACACTAATTGGACACTTGAAGAGAGGTCTGCTCCTTTGCTTTTGCTTGCTTGCGTGTTTGCACTGTGTGCCTGCCTCGATTCTACCTGCCACTTGCCACTAGTCGACCAAAGTCGTTCCAAAGTGTTTTTTCTTCAGAGATTCCTTTCTTTATTTTCAAGAAAACTTTCTCTCTCACTCCTCTGCAGATCGTTTTCACGACGTGCAGAGGAGTGTAAATGCTCGAGAGGATGCTTCCACTTCTTCTTCTGGAGGTGATGCTCTGGAGACTATTCAAATGAGACTGGCGATTAGCGAGTCGTGACTTGACTCTCCATCCGGCTTGCCAGGGAATGCAATGATTTGCTGGTTCCGTCAGTGCACTTGATGACGATGATGATGGCGGTGGTGGTGATGGTGATGGTGATGTGATACCTACACCACCAGGAGACTCTGTCTGGTGCTCCTTTTCTTGACCAGCTCTCTTTTATCCTTCTTTGGACAGATGTGTATCTGTTTCTTTATCTTGTTCGTGTATTCGGTTACCGGTGCTGGTAGTGGCAAAGGTCATCTGATATCAGCTTTTTTTACGGCTGGTGGGTGGGGTGCCCCAAGCAAAGATGCACGAGCACGACACGTGAATGCCTTCTTCTCTTCATTCTTTCATTCATTCTTTACTATGCGTGTAATTTGTGCCGTCGTCGTCGTATTCGTCGTCATCTCGTCGTATCCCGTGTCGTGCTCCCCTTCTTTCAAATATGCATCGCCAATCGCTAATTAGATATGCTCGATAAATGCGGTGCTAAGGTTGTGTGATGAGGGGAGCTATGCAAAACTGTCGGCCACCAGTTGGGTGCCGGCTAATTGTGTGAAGATTGGCGCAGCTTTTTTGTGCTGTTGCTTTTGCTGTTGTTGGTGGTACCAAATCGATGGTCCTGGGAATGGACAACGGCACACACACACACACCTTCAATTGGCACTATCACCAGTTCAACTGCAATTGCAATTGTCATGATTGTTATTGGCATTACCATATGGCCTAGTGTGCTGTGTTGTGCTGGATCCGCTAGGCCTAGGCCTTCTTCTTCTTCTTCATTTGACGCAATGACATTACCAGCCATTACAACACCACCACACCACACTGCCCATTCATTCACCACACTGCTGGCGCACACCTTACTCACAGAGTGCTTGGGACCTAGTGTGAGAGAGCCAAGAAGGTGCCATAAATTAGCTGTTTACTCCTCAATAGAGTGAGAGAGAATGAGAGAGAGAGTCTGCTGTGTCTATCTTTCTCCGCTTCTTTATCGTTTCAGTCTTTCTTTCTTTGAATAGCTGTAGAGCACACACACGTCAGTCTCAGCAAACTCGTAATTAAAGTGCTGAGCTGTTCTAGTGAAAAAAAGATCGTAGTGAGAAGGTCTAAAATCAGCAGCCAAAGACGACCACAAGGCAATTATGAGCAGCAACTCGTGTGCGCTTTCTCTCTCTCTCCGCTTTTTTGCTGTTTATGTTTATTACTACCGATTGTGATTACCTGCCGGCGGAATGGGCCATTTGAGCTAGTCGGAGGTGGTGTGGTGGTGGCGGGGTCGAACTGTGCAAACTGAGGAAACTGAAAAAACAGTGTAGGACAGCGAATCACAAGACTAAAGTGCTGCTGCTTGCTGCTTTGGTTGGTGATTCGCATGAAATGCACATACACACACTGAAAACCAATAGTTCTGACTGGTTGACTGCTTCACCGGCAACAGCAACTGACTCCATTGTTCAGTTGCCTAGAGCCAGTGCCAGTGCCTTTTACTACCGCTTCTTCTTCCTCCTCTTTCTGGGCCACTGCTGTTTATTTTTATGATTATCGCTGTCATCTTTTCTCTCACGTGTGTGTTGTGTTTGCCTGCTGTGCACTGTGCACCAGGGCACTGGACAGCAGCAGCAGCAGCAGCTTTTCCCTGGAACTGTAAACTCAGTGATTTTAGTGTCTCCACCAATCTCACACCTTCCGATTAAGGCTTGAGTTTTTGTTTTTTATTAACCTATTCTTCTCCTTTTTCTCCTTTGCAGGCAAAATGTACGCAGTGATGGGCCGTCGTCATGGGCGCATACTGCACGCCGACGTGCAGGAGGGCTCGCAGATGTTCACCGTTAGTGCGGTGCTACCGGTCGTGGAGAGCTTCCACTTTGCCAATGAGATTCGTAAGCAGACGAGCGGCAAGGCCAATCCGCAGCTCTCCTTCAGTCACTGGGAGGTAAGTGAAGTGTGCTGTTGATGAGTGAAGGATTCAATTCCGATTCCAATTTAGAGGGAGAGGGGCAATTCAATTCAATTCGATTCGCTGCTGCTGCTGCCTGGTTACTGCTCACACTACTCAATCTCACTCGGCAACCTCCTTCACCCTGAGCTTCGCGCTAAGAGCTTCCGGCCGGCCGGTGGTGGTGGTAATTTGCTGTCAATTTGGCAGCCCATCAGCAGCAGCAGTACAGTGGGAGAATAATCAGAGTGTGCATAATCGAAGCTGCTGCTGCTGCTGCTGGCGTAATCGAAGTGCTGCTGGTGCTGGTGGTGGTCATTCAGCCTGAGCAGACACAGACTTGCTCTCTCGCTCTCTCGTTTGCACGCGGACATTTTTGGCATTCTTAGCATTCCTCTTGCTGCCCTTTTCCTCCTCATCTTCTCAGTCTCCTCGACGGAAAGATCGGGGGATGCTAATCGCTAATTCAGCAGCAGCAGCAGCCGCAGTCGACCTTCAACTCTACACTACTTCTACAACTCCTCAGCAGCAGCAGCTTTCAATCAGTGTAGTAGTAGTAGTAGACTGGTAGATGTCTGAATGGGAATTTTGTGAATGAACTTGAGTTGGCCGGCAACAGCCTCTGCTGCTGCTGAAGGGTCCATTCATCAAAATGGCAGCATCTGCACTGCCACTACTATTGGCAATTAGCTGCTGCTGCTGCCGATGCCGGTGCATTGCATTTCAGCAGGCTACTATCGATTACGCTCGCTAATAATGCTAATAATAGCGCGCGCGAACGAGCGAGCGAGTGGCCAAGTTGTGCATCCGTGCGGCCATTAGCCGGCGAAGGATGAGGATGAAGGAGAGATGAAGATGAGATGAAGATGATGAGGACGAAGACGATCTCTGTCTGTCGTCGTGACTGGTCTGCTGGTGGTGATGGTGATGGTGGTGGTCAGGTGGTGAAGAGGGAGAGCTTCGTGGCTTCCGATTGAGAGAATTGATAATCTTTGAAAGTGCCTCTCTCGTTCGCTCGTCCCTTCGTTTTCTCCTCGTTCGTTCGTTGTGGAGAGATGGGCGTCAGAGATGGGTGATGGCACTTGCATAAATGCAAATGCCAATGCAAAAATGTGCCTGCACTTTCTTGCCTAGGTAGTGGTGGTGGTGCACGGCTTTGCATTACCTTTACCATTGCCTGTCACACTAACTTTACATTGCTGTTGTCTGCTGTATTGTTGCCGCCGCCAGGCACACGTCAGCCACGAGGAGAGGGACAGAGAAAGGGTCTTTTCTCCGCCCCCCCCCCACTTTCCGGTCACCTGTGAAGAAGAAGGTGGTGGTGGAAGTGGTTGCTGAGTGCTACAGAGTGCTGCTGGGCACTGTTTTCTCCTGCTGGCAGTCCTCTGTTAATTAGCCTAATGAGAAAATCCGGGAAGAGAGCGAGAATATCGCGGCAATGGTTGTTGTCGTCTGGCTGCAGCGACAGTTTATTGCACTTGGCGCGCGCGAAGGAGCTGCAGATCTCTGATCAGCGCTGCCAGCTAGAAGATTTAGGCACTGCTCTGACGTCTTGTTTGTTTGCTGTTTGCTTGTCTGTGATTTTTAGATTTTTCAATTTGCCAGAGATTGTGTGCAAGGCCTGAGGAGCAGTTGATTAGGCTGTCTGGCTGGTCTGGCTTGGTCAAAACTGATTAACCCCTTTCAGACTGTGTCTACCTCAGATTGTGGGCCTAAGTGAAAAAACAACTGATTGCGCACAGCTAGAACACAGCTAGTGCCTTGTCCTCTTTCTAACGGAGACTGATTCTCTCTCTTTCTCATTTCTCTTTGGGCACACCTGTTCCGGTGATTGGGAGAATGAGCGTGTGCGCAATGAGAAGAGTCTCAGCTGGTGGTGGTGGTGGTGGTTTTCTGTTCAACAGCAGCAGCGACCATGTGTTTCAGAATCAATCAAGTGCTCATTCTCTCTCTCTCTCAATTAGAAGAGTGCAGGCCCAAGTTAATTAATTTCCACTTCATTTGAGAGAGTGCGATTCACTCGGGAGTGCTTCAGTGCACTCGGGGCACACTTTGGGGCCAGTGCTGCTGCTGCTGCCAATCAGAACTGACCGGTGATTGTCGTTGTTGTTAGAGGGAGAAAGAGAAAAGTTAGGGCCCTGTGACTTGGACCCCCGACCAAGGAGGGCCACGTGCCACTTTCAGTAGTAAATGAGCTAGTGGCCGATTGTCTGGCGACAGGCAGGCACTTTCTCAATTGCTGGCTGGCAGACAATTGACGAGTTGGAGGCAGCAGCAGTCAGTCTTCTTCTCAGAATTTGAATTAGCACTCACTCACTCTCCCTCAGAATTGCCACTTTACTGTGAATTTTGGCCCTCTTTCTCGTTTAGAGACTTTTTCTGGAAACTCTGATCAACTTTGTTAACTAATACCCCCTTTTCCTCCTTCTCCTTCTGTTGACAGGTCATCGATACCGATCCCTTTTGGGTGCCCACCACCGAGGAGGAGTACCTGCACTTTGGCGAAAAGGCGGACACGGAGAATCGGCCGCTGCGCTACATGAACGCCGTCCGCCGACGGAAGGGCCTTCACGTCGAGGAGAAGATTGTGGAGCACGCAGAAAAGCAAAGAACTCTCACCAGGAACAAGTAGAAGTGGTGGTAGTGATAAGGTGATAAAGCGGAAACGGAGACGAAGAGCCAGAGATTTGAGAATTTTGGGCAGATTTGCCAGTAGTGGAAATTGGCAGTCGATGGCAGATCGATCCATCAGTTTTCAAGCTTTGCTGTTGCAACTTACCGGTGGCAACTTTTCCCACATCCATTGGCGGCAGCGGCGCCCATGCCCGTTCAACAACCGAGAAAAGTGCCAACTGAACGAACTGCTGCTGCTCTTTTCATGTTTTGGTGCACTTGTAATGTTTGTACTTTTTTATTCGCAACACAATATTTCCTCTTTTTCCTCTTCTTCTTGTTAAAAACCCTGAACTGTCAGAGTGGTGGTGGCCAGGCCAGAGGCATGCCAAGTGTGCTTTCTGTCTATGTGTGCTTTGTTGACGACCAATTCTGACGGTAGTTGCCTGCTGCTGCTGCTGCTGGCGCACCTTGGTTACCTTGGTGTCCAGCACTGTGTGCTACTGTCTGTGTGTGTGAATGCAATGTTTGGGTGCCTGCTGTACAAAGCTTCGAGAATGGGAGCTCCGGTTGACACTGACTCAGATAGCGCTCACTGCCACTGGCACTACCGTGACTTGGCAATTCTCAGCCAGTCAGACTGACTGACTACGACTTCCAGAGTTCTGGTGGTGGCCATTTTTCTTCTCGGTCGATACTCTCTTCTTTCCTCCTCTTCCTCTCTTACAGTGGTTTGCTCCGTTTTCTTCAGCTTCTTTTTGGTGGCTTACATCTCACCAGGAGGATCATTATTTGCTGGTAATCACTGCTGCTGCTGCTGATTGAGTGTTTGTTTGTGAGACGATTTAGGCTGCAGATTGAAGACTACTCGCGCACACATAACTTTTATCTTTCTGATTGAGCGTCATCAACGTCAAAATTTCTCTGAAATGGAGAATGCGTCGTCAAATGGTGGTGGTGGTCGACTCTCCTCGGCAAAGTGGTCGAGGAATTTGAAGTAAGTGGTGCTGCTGCTTTGGTTTTGCATTTTAAAAACTGGTAATTTTGCCCATCTTTTGTTTGTTTTCAACAGCGAGGACTCGCAAACAGAAGCCAATCGATTGCGTCTTCTTGAGCGCCAGCGACAAATTCTGGAAACAAAGCTGCAACGACGACAACTCCAATCAGCCTCTTCCGGCACTGGAGTCACTGCGGCGAGACCGGCGACCAGCGGATCGGGAATTAGGTAAGTTTTCCTTAAAAGAAAGAAAGGGTGATTTTATAGGCTCAAAAGAAAGCAAAACGGACACAATCTAGTTAAGTCGTAAAAGGGTTTATAGGGAAGGATTATTAAATTAACGTGCGTCATCACTAGCAGCAGCAGCAGCTCATCATCATCAATAAATGCCAGGTGATGCTTGCGGCTACCACTTGATTAGTTGTTGTTGTTGTTATTGCTGCTGTATTTATGATTGAGTGAAAGAATCTATTGCACATAATTGGGATGCGTTAGTGTGGAAGAATTTGGAGAAGAGAGATGGACAGGTTAAGGTCAGTTCATTGAGGATGATGAGGAGGATGATTGGCAAACAGCACAGTAGCCAGGTTGCTGATGCTGTCCATCAAATCCTCTATGCTCTGGCACGATCAGTGCAGCTAATAACACACACACATACATACACACAAAAGCAGCTTAATGGCAGCCTCATTAGCGCCCATTGGAATTCCGGTAGCCACCAGCACTGCCAATTGAGAGGTCGAGTTGAGATGCTTCGAATACTTTAAATTCCAATGGGTGCTCAGGGAAAGGGGCACCCCAAATCGGAAAGTTCCCTCGATCGATCGTGGTCGGCGCCGTGGACGTCTTCATTAGCTACTTACCATACTAATAACCTTTTCCCTCTCATCTCCTCTTTACAATAACAACACTGACAGATCTCGTGCTACAGCTGCAATGCCTTCCCGATCTCAGCCATTCACTGAGTCATTCACCAGCAATGCTAACACATCAAGCCCTAAGGCTGCAAAACAAGACACGGGAAACTACTACCGGGAAATTGGTGGTGGATCTATAATCGGCGACGTCGAGGAGCACTCGCCCGCCTATACGGGAAATACCAACAACAGCAGTGGCGGGGGCCAACTTCCTCGGGCTCGCACTTCAGTGCCAGGAAATCGAACCGGTCGTTTTACTTCAGTAGAAGCGCCCGCCAATTCGCCCGTCTCCTCGGCCAGCGGTGGAAGTCATCACAGCAGCGGCAACAACTCTCAAGCAAAGTCCCCTGCTCGAAGAACGGCTGCAAATGGAAACAGCGGAAATGGAATCACCAGCAACAACACAGCTCGCAACTCCAACTCCTCCTCAAATCAGCCACTTCGAGCAGGCGCTGCGCTCAGTCGATCAGAAGCAAATCTGCAGAGTGCACTTTCTGGTGGTGGGAGTTCAGCAAGTCGTCCAGCAAACAAGCCACCAGCAAGTGTGGATCTTCTGGGCCGAATCCGCTGACGACCATTCTGAGCGACGACGAGCTGCTGCACTTTGTGACGCAGCCGATCAGCGCCGAGGTGACGCTGCAGTGCACCATCATTCGCGACAAGAAGGGCCTCGACCGGTCCTTCTATCCCACCTACTACATGCACTTGCAGGGTAAGCAGTGTTGATAAGAAGCCAAGTGGCTAATGTGTTTGCTTCGTGATATGGAGCTACGCCCCCACACACACACTAAAAAGTAGAGTTTAACTAGGTACTACATTTTCATGTTTATTATCTACCAGGCAGCTAAAAGGACAGCTGCACTGGACAACAACTTTTTTTCCTTTTGCCAGATTAGGTCAAAACTGCTGTGTTGGGTGCAAGTTGTTGTTGCAGTGCTGTGCCATGATTATTAGCTCCTCGGTGCCAGGTGACCACAAAGTGTGCGCAGTCAGTGCAATTTGATTACATTTTAATTATGGAGCCCGTCGCTTTAAAAGGTGGTGGTCGCCGGTTAGGCCGCTGCCGCTGAAGGAGAAAGTGAAGTTTAGACGATAGAGTAAGGAACGCTTTAAAAAGCTTACCTGTGTCTGAATGTCTGACTGACTAGCACTGCTGTGTTTGCTTTGCTAAACGACATTTGCAGCCAACTTTGGCCTAGTGGCAATTAGGGGCCCGACAGCAGCAGCAGCAGTGGTACTACTTTTTGCAGCAGGGTACCAAAACTTGACACGCAATCTTTCCATAAGTGTAATCTTTAGAGGAGGAGGTGCTGCTGCTGCTTAAAAGGTGACCAGTGTTCACTGCTCATTTTTTAGCCCAGCAGTGTGTCATCAGCAGGCAGACAGCAGTGGTTGTGTGCTTGGTGATAATTGGCGACCTTTACCTCTGTGTAGTCGACAACAGTCTGCTGTCAACAGCAGCAAACTGCAAAAAGAGAGTGGGAGTTTGCGTGACCACAACCTTGGCGACAGACACACTTGGTCGTCTGGTCAGAGTTTGTCCTCTCTCTTTTTCTCCTCTTTGCAAACACCACTGATGATCACTTTTTAATGGGCCGCTTAACTCCAATCTTTTTCTTCCTCTTCTTCTTTTTCTAACTTTTGCCATTTTACTGGCTTTTTACCTTTTACCTTCCTCCCTTCTTTTTCACAGACATCATAATCAATCAACCGGGAGGGGCGGTGTCCGGCGAGTCAGCTCTAAAATCCTCGCTGTCGAACAACAACTTTGGCAGCACTAGTTCTTCAGCTGGAGCTGGAGGTGGTCAGTTGGAGGGCACGGCGACCATATCAATGTCGGAGAGTGTGGACAGTCTGGAGAGTATCAAGTCCAATGATGATGAGGTGGTTGATCACTCCAAAAATGGAGGTCAACAGAGAAGTCAGTATCAGCAGCAGCAGCAGCAGCAAACTCCTTCGCCAAATAACAAGGGCACCACAAACAACAACAACAACAGTGCCACTGGTCGAAAGGTTTTTGTGCTCAGCGGCCGTCGTCGGAAGAAGAGCAAAACCTACGTCATTGGCAACAATGCCTTTGACATAGTCGAGACCGTTGTCTGGCGAAGCTGAAGTCAAACGTTCTCGGGACGCAGTTTACCGCCATCAGGTGAGAACAATGGCAGGTTACAGTAGTGATGAAGGAGAGGTTGAAAAAGAAGTGAGACATCACTTCTTTACTAAACTACTTTCTTGACTAAATATCAGCCGTTGTTATTCTCACCAGGCTTCAGCAGAATGGCGTCCGCCATGAGATTGCCTCAATCAGCTATGAGACCAATGTGCTCGGCTTCAAGGGACCGCGGAAGATGGCCATCCTTCTGCCGAAGATTGATGAGGTATCAGCTTTGTTGTTGTTTTTGTTGAGTTAAATTTGACCATCTGTTTTACCGCAGAAAACCAACGTCATCTGCAATCTGTCGCTGCAGGAGGAGTACCGCCGAAGTTCGCGGGCAATTCTCCTTCTCAAGAACAAGACGCCCATTTGGAATGAAGGTTTGTTTTGTTGAAAGTGATCTAAGGCCACAAAAAATTTACACAATGTTATCATTCAAATAGAAACGCAATCCTACGTGCTAAACTTTCACGGCCGGGTCACGCAGGCCAGCGTCAAGAACTTTCAGCTGGTGGTGGCGGAGATTCCCGGCTCCTCACAACTCAACAACTTCCCAGCTGGAAACGCCAGTCGAAGTGCAAAGTCGGCGGCCTCGGTAAACGAGACCATGCGTCGATCCGCCTCCTCGCACCAGCTTCGAAACCGGAACAATGGCGCTGACTCGGGCGTCGAGTCGATGAGGAGGTCGAGGACAAACGGCGAACTGAACGGTGATGACGGAGATGTGGATGACGATGACGATGACCCCGAAGAGGAGGGGGATGAAGAGGAGGGCGATGAAGAGGATGATCTGGAGGACGATCTGGAGGATGAGAAGTACAGCGGTCGAGCAGGGGGCAAAACCATTTCGAACTCCTCTTCGAGGACCACCAGCAACTCCACCTTTGCCAGCACCAGGCCACTCTCAAAGAGCAGCGGCGGTGGCTTGAACAAAGCGGGCGGCTATATGAACAGCAGCAGCAACAACAACTCTGAAAATGACACCTCCTCGAACACGCCCACTGCGACCACAACTAATGATCAGCTGGTGTCGCTACAGTTTGGCCGCGTCTCCAACACCCAGTTCTCCTGTGACGTCTCCTGGCCACTGTCGCTGCTGCAAGCCTTTGCCATTGCCCTCAGCAGCTTTGACTCAAAGTTGGCTTGTGAGTGAGTGAGTGAAAAAGATGATGATCACAAGTGACAATCGTCAGAAGACTCAGTGGACGCTTTTCTTTAAATATTCTCTACTTCTTCTCTCTATTGTTTATGAACATGTGTTTTGGTTAAAACATGGAAAAAATTATATAATGTTTGCAAAAAAAGTGTTGATGATGATAATGAGTGTTGTGGTGGTGGTGGTGCTGGAAGAGTTTAGCGGCCTTCACTTTTGTCCTTCAAGTTCAGCTCGGCGGTGGTTTCGGTGACCTGTGATTAAACAAACAGTTTGAGAAGTATAAAGTCAGCAAAAACAATAACAGTTTTCCCCTTACCATTTCCATGAGAATTTCAATTTTAAGTTTTAGAAGGCGGTTCTCCTCTTGAAGAGCTTTGTTCCGCTCGGAAAGTTCCTCCAACTCCGATTGAAGAGCAGGATCGGTGGTGGTGTGGTGGTTGAAGTGGAGTTCACCGTTTCTAAGCCAGTTCGAGGGCCATCGACGATTGTTGTTGTTGTCGACTGTTGTGGTTCAGTCGGTCGACCTGGACTGACATCGGTCCACAAGGCCTGTTTGACGTCGAACTGAAAACATCGTCCCACGGGAGCTCCAGACGACTCGGGCAGACCGTCAATGACGAGCAGCATCTTTGACTTTGACAGTTTCGACGGTACAATTGTTGATGACGTTTTTGTTTTCTTTGTTGTTTTCGATGTTTTTCTGCTGTTGTTCTTTTTGTTGTTGTTGTTCACTCCACCTTTGCTCACCACCTTGTTCACCGCCGTCTGTTGTTTGACACCATTGGTGATCGGAGTTTTCTTGTTTTTTCAACTTTACCGCTTTTGTACTTTTCGGTTTCTCGACTTTTCTTTTCTCTGTTGGCTTTTCGCTGACTTGACTGGTTGCTGCTTTTTAGATGGCTGCTGCTGCTGCTTTGTGGCCGCTTTACTGCTGATAATGGATGGAGTTTTCAGTTTACTACCACCATTGCTGCTCACCGACTTTCTCGAGTCAGCACTCTTCGGTCTTGACTCTGATTTTGAGTTGGACTTTTCCTCTTCAGCCGACAGTGACAGTGAGTCATCGTCATCGTCCAAATCATCTGAGTCGTTAGACGAATCATCAGCCTTCTCCTCCTCCTCTCCCACTACCAACTTGCTCTTCTCCGGTGGACTTCGCCGCCTCTGGGGCGCCGACTTCTTGAAGGTGAACTTGGAGGAGGAGAAGAGCGGCATGAAGAACAGAGAGGAGTTGGCTTTCAATGAACAAGATAAGAAAAGACAGGGCAAAAAACGACACAGTAAGCTTTTCCTTGTTTGTTGGTGATTGAACTGAACTGAACTAAATGTTGCAGACGGAAGAGAAAACTGTGGGCTTTGTCGTTTCCATGGTAATGGCCGCTGATGATTCAACCACTGAATGATCTCTAACAGTCTGTTCCCTTTTTTCAAAATTACCCGCCACTACCTGGGCGCCACCTGGCGCCCCTGATTACCACCAGCCAATCTGGCGCTGCCAGGCAGAGTGCAAATATCCGTGGCCGATGACCAGCCAAGGAGGTGCGACATGAGAGGAAGTGCGCCGTCCCCGACTATCAAAAAGCACCACGAGGGCCGGCGTTTATCTTCTGCTGGTCAGTCAATCTCTCCTACTCTTTGCTGCATTGTTTGTGGCAGAAGCCAGTTTGTTCATTTCTGATTTCTCTGATCTCCCTCTCTCTTTCCCTCTTCTTTCCCTCTCTCCTTCCACTTTTGCACTCGGCACAAGTACCAGCGCCGGCAACACTGCCCAGTTTTTGTTTTCCTGGACTGCTGTTACGTCAGACCAGTTGGCTACCTGCTCTACCTTCACCTGAACTGAACTGAGGTCTATCTCACCTGAAGCACTTCCATTGGACCATTGGCTGTGATCACCTTTGGAAGTGAGCATCTCCGACGCCGGCGATCAGCCACAACAACAATAACAACTGCTCTTCAGTCTGCTCCTGCAGCAGTATCTACACCCTTTTTCAACAGCGACGAAGATCCAGAAAAAAGGGAGAAAGCGAGGATTGCAAATTTCAAAACAGGTATGTACTGGATGGCGCTGGAGAGAGAGATAGTTGGTGTACCGTGTGCTCTATTTTCTATTTTCTCGCCGTTTGTCAACCTTTTACCAGTGAGCTTTACCTCGTTTGTCGAGTCATCGTCGTCGTCGTCTTACACACCTCATTATCCGTTGACAAAAGCTCTCACCTCTTCTTATGTTAGCGGATCACCTGCTTTTTCTTCTCTGCCAGGCAGCGTCTGCTCATGTTTGCCAGACGGTCTGCCTGGCTCCTTCTGCTCAGCTGTTTACTTATCCAATTTCTATTTCTCAGATTTTCGAAAGTTGATTCTTCTCCTTCTCCATCATCATCTTCATCGTCGTCAGCTGAACAAGTTCTCAGTAGAAACGGTAGTGATTAATTGTTGCTGCTGTTGTTGTTATTGTTCTTTGTCACTCTGCACTGACGAGTAGTAGCTGTTTAGCGGCAGGAAACGGCTCATAAACTGCTGCAGAGAATTGCCGTGAATCGTTTAGAGAAGATGAAGACTAAAAAGAAAGCGGCTGGTAGCGATTGACGCCACTGGCCGCATCTTCATCTCCACTGCAAACAGCAGCAGCAGACGTCTTTGGGCGCCGCCGTCTTCTTTTTGTCAGCTTTTTTATTAGCATCAGTGTTCTACCCAGTTACACCAAGCAGTTAACCAGCACATTGCATCTTGCACTCTCTCTCTCCCCCTTAGTTTCACCAGTTGCTAGCATCTTCTTACATTATCGCGTCAGAGCAAGCAGAGCTTTTGAAGTGTGCTGAAGGGCCGAGTCTAAAAATAATCAGCTGCTGACGACGACGAGTCGATGGCGGGAGGAAGAAGCAGAATCAGCAAGCAAGCAGCAAGTGTTTGCACGATTGCGATTCAACTTGAAACCTCGAGAGAAAGTTTGTGGGAGCAGAAGTAGAATTGTCGTAGCCAGCCAGCTAGCCGCAATTTAGAAGGCGTGTTCACCATGTACCACCACCACCAGTCACAGTATTCTCATTGTTGCACTTGCTCGAAATGTCGGCAAATGCTGACTGTGTGTGTGTGTGGTGCTGTGCTTGTGTAATAATTGTGCTGGCAGGCTGCTGATTTTTTGTCTGTATATTTTAGGTTCTCCAGTAGGAATCGAGTGTGTGTAAGAGTGTGACACAGTTCTTTGCGGTGTGTCTTCGTCTCTCGCGTTTCCAGACGGAGGCTCTCCTCTCCTTTTGCCTGCGCACATTTTCCTGTGTGCCTGTGCCTTTATTTTACCCGAGAAAATTTTGCGGTGTTGATGTCCACCACCACCACTACCTAATATTTATTGATCACTCTGCCAATACCTGCCTGCTAACTTTGTGACTCTTCTCTTCTCCTTTTCACCAACAACCAATCTATAACCTGGAATACCACCATGAAAGGTCCATCCGCCGGCAACGATAGTAGTAGTGCTTTGGCTGCGACAGCACCGACACCACCACCGCCGCCACCACCACCTCCAGCGACGGCCAAAGCTGCAGGAAAGTCTCTAACCTCCTCCTCGACTTCCACCTTGAAGGTCTCCAGCACCAGGAAGGTCGTCTCCAGTGGTGGCACTACCACCACCGGTTCCAGCACCAGCAAGCACCACACCATTGTGGTAAAGAAGTCTGCTCAAAAACAATCCTTCTCCTCCTCCTCCTCCATCATCAGCAGTAGCGTCAGTAGTATCAGTAGTAGTTCTTCAGTTTCCTCTTCTTCCGCCACCACTTCTTCCTCCAACTCCTCTTCTTCAACCATCAAAGCCGTTTCCTCTGCTCTGGGAACTACTTCAGCTACCACTACTACTACTACTTCCCCAGCCACTTTAACCTTGCCCAAGATGAACGGTTACGCTTCTTCTAAATCTGTAAGTGCCTTTTATCTAATTAACTTTATTTAATTTTCTAATAACATTTTTCTGTCTCACCAACTTTAGGGCTCCGAAGGGAGCGACCTGATGGACGTGGACACGAATGAGCCGTCGCCGCCTGAGCCGTCGCCGCCTCCGCCGCCTCAGGGGAGCAGCCTGGCCGAGGCGGCGGCCGCCGCTGCCGTGGCCGCCGCCGCCGCTCAGGACTACGGCACACTGGAGGACGTGCCGCGGCTGCTGAAGCGCTCCCCCTCGCCGGAGAGCGGTGGTACGTCCTGGAGAAGAAGTGGTACGACGCCTGTATGGCGCACATCACCGAGGGCGGCCCCAGTCCGGGGCAGATTGATAATAGCGGTCAGTAATAGCATTGTTCTTTGTAATATCACCCTCTAACCACCACTCTTACCCTCTTCTTAGCTATCGTCGCCCCGATGCGCGACGGCGACCACCGGAAGAAGGACCTCGCCAACACCAAGTTTGGCCTGGCGCCGAACCTCGCCGAGGAGCGCGACATCGTCATCGTCCCCGAGCCGGTGTGGTTCATCCTCCTGAAGGCCTTTGGCATTGTCAACTCGGTGGTGGGCGGGCAGCCCATTATCTGCCCGGTGGTGCAGACGGCCCCCAACTCCAACTACTACTGCGTGGAGTACTACCCGCTGGAGCTGAAGCTGGCCATCTACAACTCGAAGCAGGACATGGTGCTGATGACGTACAGCCGCAACACCACCCTCCGCGAGATCATCGAAGATATGAAGCGGCGCTTTGGCGTGCCCGCGGAGACGGAGGTGCAGCTGTGGCACAATGCGACGATGCTCGTCTCCTGCACGGACTTTGATGAGCCGCCGGCGGCGCCGTCGTCTACGAATGCGAACAGTAGCCCCTCTCAAAACTCCACAGACACAGCCTCCACCTCCGCAGTGCCCAGCAGCGTACCGTTTGACAGAAGGGCCTCCCCACAGCCGCCGCCGCCCTCACCTTCTGCCACCGCCTCTACGAGCACCGCCACTTTGGCCCGCAGCAGAAGCCCTCGGCGACGGCCACCGAGCCACCACCAGTCAACCGCCTCGACCAGCTGCTGAACGACCTCGACCTGGCGGTGAACTCAGTGCTGACGCTGGAGCTGCAGAACCCCGACGGCACCTGGCCCTCCAGTCGGACGAAGATGGGCGCGGTGACGCGCTCCAAAGCGGCTTCCGGCGTGCCCATCACCGACCCGGGCGTCTGCGGGCTGATGAACCTCGGAAACACCTGCTTCATGAACTCCGCCCTGCAGTGCCTCTCCAACACGCCGCCGCTGACGGAGTTTCTCCTCTCTGACGCCTACCTGGAGGACATCAACGAGACGAATCCGCTGGGGATGGGCGGGGAGATTGCCCGTCGCTACGCGGAGCTGATCAAGGCGCTCTGGTCGGGCTACCACATCTCCTCTCGCCGCGGGAGTTTAAGGTGGCCGTCAGTCGCTTTGCCCCTCAGTTTAGCGGCTTCACGCAGCACGACTGCCAGGAGCTGATGGCCTTCCTCCTCGATGGCCTCCACGAGGACCTCAATCGGGTGAAGAAGAAGCCCTACATTGAGGCGAAGGAGGGCATCGAGCAGCGCCCGGACGAGGAGGTGGCCGAGGAGTCGTGGAGCAACTACAAGCTGCGCAATGACTCCATCATCGTGGACACCTTTCACTCGCAGCTGAAGAGTACGCTCGTCTGTCCGGAGTGCCAGCTGGTGTCGGTCACCTTTGATCCGAACTGCTACCTGACGCTGCCGCTGCCTTTTAAGGTGAGTCCAATTTGACTGTGGTTTTAAAAACATTAACACATAACTTCTCTTTTTCCTTCAGCGAGAACGCCCCATCAACCTCGTCTTTGTGCCGGCCATCTCGAAGCGGCTGACGGTGGCGGCGATGCGCCGCGACGGCAAAGACAGCCAGCCGGCGTCGGCTTTGGCCTTTTTCGCCAGCACCCGAACGCCACCGTGCGCAGCCTGGTGGTGGAGCACGTCATGGTCCCGAAGTCGGGCATCATCGCCGACGTCATTGTGGCCATAGCGAAGGCGCTCAACGAGTACGTCGCCTACGACGGGGCGCCGGTCTTCAATCGGTCATAGACCCGACACGGCTGCGCATCAACGGCATCTTCATGAACCGCTGCAACCGGTACTACGCCAGCGACGACACGATTCCCAATCACATTGACGACGTGGTCGTCTTTGAGGAGGACGACTACCCGGTGGACACCTCGGAGGAGGGCGCCTCTCCGGCCAACACCGGTGCCGGTGACACACCCGCTGGCACTTCAGAGAACTCCACCTCTCCTCCTCCTCCACCTCCTTCACCAGCTCCTTTTGGCGGGGCGCAAGGCGAAGGGCTACGTCCTGCCGGTGTTTATCCGCGAGAGCCGCGACGGCAGCGACGCCTCCATCAGTCGGCCCTTCCTCATCAACGTCAAGCGGCTGACCTACGAGAACATCCAGGAGGCGATCTTTCAGGAGCTGCTCACCTGTCTCCGATCGCCCGACGATGTGGCCGCCTTTCTCGAGGCGATGAACGGCATCACCGGCAGCGGCTCTGAGGGGCCCGACTCGCCGGCGAATAATGACAAGCGATCAGGCAGTCGCCTTCATCCGCCCAGTTCGCTCTTGGACGGCTCTGATGGCGAGTCCTTGGACTGCGACTACGAGGACGCCAGCAGCGGCGGCAATACCAATGGAAGAGGTAAACAGCGTCAGCGAAACAATGGCGGCGGTGGAAGCAGCAACGAGGACTCGGGCGGCGAGGAGGACATTGAGGAGGACGAGGATGAAGATGAGGGCGTCGGCTCCTCCAGTATGGGCAACGGCAGTCCCGCAGCAGGGCGACCACCATCAGCTGCCCCAGCAGACCCGGCCCTTCACCATCAGCGTGGTGAACCAGTACGCCACCAGCGACTACTCGGTGCTCGGTCCGGGGACGACGCTGGACACCTTCACCAACACCTTCCTCGCGGTGAACATCGACACGAAGATTGTGAAGCAGTTCTTCAGCTCCGACCTGAACGTCCACCGGCAGGTGGCCCTCAGCCAGCTGCTGCCCAACGGCGGGCCCATTCGCCAGTCGCGGACTCACATTACCCTGGCCGAGTGCATTCAGCAGTTCACCACCACGGAGAAACTGGGTTCAGAGGACCCGTGGTACTGTCCTCGGTGTAAGAAGCACCAGATGGCCGATAAGAAGTTTGATATCTGGTAAGTGTGGTAGTTGGTGATGTTTTATTTCGTAGTTTTTAACCCTTTTCTTCCCCTC
Organism: Tyrophagus putrescentiae; assembly: GCA_024499935.1. Taxonomy (NCBI): domain Eukaryota; kingdom Metazoa; phylum Arthropoda; class Arachnida; order Sarcoptiformes; family Acaridae; genus Tyrophagus; species Tyrophagus putrescentiae. Next base: position 11,202,073 of record JAMZRA010000002.1, on the reverse strand, counting down.
CAGGTCGCTGCCAAAGATTCTCATCATTCACCTGAAGCGCTTCCAGTACTCACGGCTGCACCGCGAGAAGCTCGACGTCCTGGTGGACTTTCCCGTGCGCGGCATGGACATGACGCCCTTTGTGCTGCACAACCCGCAGCGGCGCGCCTTCAGGTACGACCTCATTGGCGTCTCCAATCACTTTGGCGGCCTGGGGGGGGCACTACACCGCCTTTGCGAAGAACTGCCGCAACAAGCGCTGGTACAACTTTGACGACTCCAGCGTGTCGGCGCAGGCGGAGACGAATCTGGTGTCCAAGTCGGCGTACGTCCTCTTCTACCAGCTGCAGGACGGCGCCAACAGCAGTGAGTACTTTGTGGCGGCGCCGGAGACCATCGCCGACACGCCGCCCTCCTCCACCAGTGATAGTGATGGCAACTTTTGATGAGGGTGATCTTGCCGACTGAAATTGAAGTGAAGTGAACAACAAAAACTATCTTCTCCCCAAGAAGCAAACAAAACCTAAGGCTGTGTTTGATGTTTGCCGCCGAAACTTCTTCTTTTACTATTACTACCTTTTAGCTTTATTTATTTATACCTCTCCTCTTCTCAAGTTTTCACCATAACAACTGTTTACCAACCACACACCCACACACACCTTTGCCTGTAGATTAAGTGAGAGATTTTACAAACAAACAAAAGAGAGATCCCCAGATTTATTCTTCAGTTATCTTCTTCTTCTTCTTCTCAAGCCCCTAATTCTGTCCTTATTCTTGAATTCTTGAATCCCCCTCATTTTTATACTTAACCCCTCTGAAAAAACAACAAAACTACAGTGATCCCCTTTAGAAACAGCAAACAAACAAAAATAAAACAAAATAAAGCCATTACACTCAATTGGAAAAGTGTTGTTTACTGAACAAAATTGGTAAGGAAAATATAGAAAGACAGACACTCCCTCCTCCTCCTCCTCCTCCTCCTCCTCAACAGCTGATACTGTACTCCAGACGGCGGCGATTTCCACCTCCCTGGTTGAGCAGCATCATCTGCACCACCAGCCCTCGGCCATTGGACACCCGGTCCCGGGTGACGGTGACCTCAATCTCCAGCGTCTTGCCCGCCTCCACCGAGATGGGCTCGGCCAAGAGGAAGATCGTCTGCTTCCAGTGGGTGGGCTCCTCGGCAAAGGGCGACGTGCTGAGAACGACCGTCCGGCAGAGGGCGTCAAAGTACACGTCGAACCAGCCAATGAGCCCGTGCACCGTGGCCGCCTTCTCAAACTTGAGCTCCAGCACGCGCGAGGTGATCGTGGTGACATCGGCCAGACTGCACCGGGCAATGTCCAGCTCGGCGATCGTTTCCGCCGAGCTGACGACGGTGCCCTCCGCCAGGCAGTCACGGCCGCCTCGCCCACCACGTCGCCAATCATGGTGGTCATCTTGAAGCCGTACACGTCGTGCCAGAAGTCGATGTGCCGCTCGTAGAAGGCCGCGTCGCTGAAGGCCGCCAGGAAGAGCTTGCTGCGGTTGGGCAGCAGCAGCCCGGTGTCGGTTTCAGGAAACGGTCCCGCGCGAAGAGCACCGTGTCGAGCATGCCCTCAAAGAGGAGAAGTAGCCCATCCACTCGGAGACGATGAAGTCGTAGGTGGTGGGCAGGCCGAGGGCGGCAAAGTCGAGCGACTCGAGGCGGCCCTTCACCGGGCGGATGACCGCCTCGTAGCCGTTCAGGCGGACGATGTCCATGGCGTTGTAGACGATGTCGCTCTGGTCGACGGCCACCACCAGCGAGGCGCCCGCCTTGGCGGCGAACAGCGAGAGAATGCCGGTGCCGCAGCCAATGTCCAGGACCGTCTTCCCCTTGAATTGCTCCGCATTCTCCAGGATGGCGTCCTTGTAGGCCAGTGTTCGCGCCCTGTCGGAGAGCATCACGTGGTGAATGCCGAAGTGGGCGTAGGAGCTGATGTAGTCGGCGTCGGCGGCCAGGTCTGATGATCGCAGGCCTTGGTCCTGAGTGTTTGTGGTGCCTGTGGCTGTGGACTGATCATCGGCGGCGATGCTGCCCTGAATGAACTGCTTCATCTCGCCGGAGAGGGTCTTCAGAGTCTCGTAGCGACTCTTCAGCTGAAGAAGGTCGGCGATGACGGCCTCCTTTGAGGCCCCCTTGTAGTGCGTTTCGAGATCGGCAATCTGTTCAGCAGTTGAGGCTGATGAATCTTGAGAAGGCGGCTGTTGTGAATGTTGTTCTATTTTGTGTGAACCTTGTGCGGTATTGTCATCATCATCATCGTCGTTGTCGTAATCTGATCAGGAATACAAACAATGTTAGAAAAGGCTGCTGAATTGAAAGGGAATCATCATCGCTTACCAAACATCAACAAGTGATCATCCTCGAGACTGGGCTTCAGGTAGTCGTCGCGGTCATAGGCGTTGCTGATAATCACCGTCTCCACGTCGCCCGCTTTGACGGCCTTTGTGCGAATGTAGTTGACCAGTTTGATGAACTGAATGGTGTTGTACACCTTGCCGGAACCTTTGCAGGTGCCCACAAAGTCGAGGCCATGCTCGGCGGTGATATGCGAGAAGGTGCCCTCAAAGGAGGGGAAGTGCTCCGAGCAGAAGAGACACTGCATGTCCAGCAGCTCCTCGTTTCCCTCCTCGTACTCGTCCTCTGAAGAGTCGCAGTTGTGGGAGTTCATGCTGGTGATGAGGAGTGGTGCTGGAGCTGGTGGTGGTGAAATTGAGAATGAGATTTCAGTCTTCGAGAAGAAGTGTTGTGAACTGCTGAAAAGAAACGGCCAACTTTTTCTTCTCCCTCACAACGTGTTCCGCACAGTGACAACAGCTGCTGCAGCAGCTGCAGTGCACGTTGCTTGTGTGTGCGTGCCTTTAAATGGCGTGTTCAGAAGAGAGGTGCCACTGAACGGCGTAAACATCATCAGCAGGAATCATCATCATCATCATCTCTCATCTTCTCAAACACCTCCCAAGGAAGGCAGAAAGACTAAAGATGTTCTCCCCAGACAACCCTACCGTCACCAGGGAGGTAAGCACTGCTACCACGACCACTCGGGTGGTCACCGTTCTGCTCGCCAAGGCGAGTGCAGCCAGTCGTCGCCTGATGAGGAGTTTGTGCGCCAGTTCGCCCGGGTGGAAGTTTCCCTCAGCTCCGTTCTTCTGCGTCCCTACTTTATCTCTCCGATCGCCTTTTCCTTCATCAACGCTGACCGGCTGAGGGAGGCCCTCTCAAGGCCGAGCAGTGGAGCGGTCTGGCGCTGACGAGCGGACGATGTGTGGAGGCCATTGAGCGAGCCCTTCAATTGGATGATGTTCCAAATCGAGCGGAGCTGCTCCAGCGATGGTCCACGCTGGCCATCTTCACGGTGGGCGAGGCCACGAGGCGGCGGCTGCTGGAGAGGCTCGGTCTGCAATCGACTGGCCACCAATCGGGCGATGCCAGCAGCCTAGCCCACTTCATCTTGAGCTCTAGTTTGGTGACGGATGAGAAGCCTTCGCCTCCACTTCCACTGCTCTTCCCCTGCAGCTCCATTCGCTCTGACGCCATCTTCACGGCTCTGGAAGGGCAAAGTGGCCCTCGAAGAGATTGCCTGCTACCAGACGGTGGCCAACGACCGGCTGGAGGCTGAGGTGCAGCAGCTGAGGTCAGAGCTGTTGGAATCAGCAAATAGAAGTCCGACAATCCTTCCTCAGCTGCTGATAGTCGTCTTCTTCAGCCCCTCCGGCGTCGACCACTTGATGCCGGTTCTTTCTCGAGTCTTCGGGCTTCAAAGATCTGATGATGATAATTCTGTGATCAAGGTCAAATTCGTCGCCTTTGGCCGGTCGACGGCGGCCAGACTTGAAAGCGGCAGCCAGAACGCATCTGTCTGGTTCACCGCTTCACGTCCCACTGCCGAAGTGCTGGCAGACGAGCTGCGAGCCAATTTAGACACTTTACTAAATCTCTAACTTTTTCAATGCTATGTGCCAGATAATACTCTTGTAAATAAATGTACAGCTCTTTCACTTTCATTCTCACTCACACTCTTTCCTTTTCTTTGCCCCTTTTTCTCTTTTTGACAGGACATCTTTGAACAGCAGCTCCAAAGTTGGAACAGCTTGAGCAGCTGCAGCAACATCAGCGGAAGTCTGAAACATCGCCTCCTTCGCCTCCTCACCGAAAAGTGCTGGAAAAATGGCTGAACAAGAACATGAAGATCAAAATGTCCGACAGTCGGACGATTGTGGGCAACTTCCTCTGCACCGACCGCCACCTGAACATCATCCTCGGCTCCAGTTTGGAGTACCTTAAAGATGGTGAGTACTCTAGTGATTTCTTTATCTTCCTTCTCTTTTCTAACTCCTTATCTTTTTTGTGTCAGAGGAAAACGAAGAGCCTCGAATGCTCGGCCTGGCGATGATTCCCGGCGAGCACATCGTCTCCATTCACATTGACGACATTCGCGCAGGAAAGAAAGCAAAGAAGGAAAAGGAGGAGAGGAAGAAGATGAGGATCAGGAGGAAGATGATGAGGTGATGGAGGAGAGCACAGCAGCAGCTGAAGAAGCCTAACGCTGTACAAGCACAAGCACATCCCATTCTGTATATTTACAACATTTTTACTGAATCCTGTTAATAAAACACACTCGGTTCCCGCTGTTTTCTTCACAATATGACTACACACAAACTAAAACTAAAACATATAACATGATCTTTGAAGGAGGAGGAGAGGAGGATGAAACAACTCAAAAAAGCGGTGACCTGGGAGGGGAGGAAGAGGTGGAAGGGGCAGAAGTGCTGACTTGGTTGCTTGGCTAATGATGCTGATGCTGCCATTCGCCTTCAAGAGAAGATATTACACAATGCTGATTTGGCCAATCACGATCAACGCTGCTGTGGACTGTCCATCACCGGGTCTTCACCTTGGAGCTGTGGCCGTTCTCCTGGTGTGAGCGGGAGGCAAAGGAGAAGTAGTTGAAGTTCTAAATGGGGGTAACAAGACAAAGATTAGTTTAAGAGTATTTGAAATGACGTCACTCCTCTTCTCTTACCCTGATGACCAAGTAGAAGGCGGCCAGGTAGAGGAGAATGCCCATGGTGATGACAATGTCAAAGGCCGCCGGCTTCATACTAATGGAAAGATGGGGTTTTTAGATAGAAACTAAAAAAACATCCAACAAAAAAAATCAACTCACTTAAAGACGTCCATCTTTGCGGTGATGGGCTCGTAGAAGACAAACTCGGGGCTCTTCGGATCGGGCTTCGAGTGCAGCAGCTTAATGTGCCCATTGGAGTACTTCTTCATCGCCCCGTGAATTGCCTTCAGCAGCGGTGGAACGTTGTAGGAGTTGGAGGTTGAGCCACTACTGCCACCACTTCCACTGCCGCTCTTGCTCGTCGAGAGCAGCGTCTGCTGCGCCCGGGGAATGCTGGCGTAGTACTCGTAGAGGGCGCGGAGGTGCGCCCGGGAGACGGCGTACTCCGCCTTGAGCAGGGCGTCGTACTGCCCCTTCCGGACTGGCCAGTCGGCCGCCGTACAGCTGCCGGGCGAGCGCCTCGCCGATGATGTTCGCGTGGCGCTCCAGCGCGTCCAGCTGCTCCGGCAGCCGGGGCACGTCCACCAGCGACTGCCGCTTCAGCAGTGACCTGGAGGCGGAGAGGCGGAGGAGGAAGAAGAGGAGCCGGAAGCGGCTGCTGCCAGCGAGGAGAGCGAGAAGGCGACAGCCGCCGCAGGCTGAAGCGCTCGTGCTCCCAGCTCAGACTGGCGTCGGCGAGGTTGATCTTCTTGTGGACGAGGGTGGTGGCGTTTGTGGGCTCTTCCTCATCATTTGTTGTCATCATGGAGGGGTAGAAGCGCTCGGCCACCTCGCTGAGGTGCTCCCAGAAGACGGCGCTGGCGGTGCCCGGCCGCGGCGGCTTCGAGACGACCATCGCCAGCGACGATCGCTGTTGATCGCCGTTGCCGCTTCCGGCCAGTGCATCGAGGCACGCCGCCCACTGCAGATTTTCCAGCAGCGTCGTCGTGGGGGCGTGCGTGCCGGCGTCGAGGTGCTCCTCCAGCCAGCGCTTCGTGCCGAAGTAGTTCAGCTTGCCGCCGCCGGCGACGAAGAAGAGGAGATTCGCCCGGGGCTTCGTCTTCGTGCTGCTGTACAGCTTCGAGAAGAGGCGCATCAGCTCGAGGAGGAGGACGAGGCCGCTGGCGTTGGAGTCGGCGCCAAAGGCGAGGCCCTAGAAAGGGATATTAAATAGGATTAGAAAAAAGCTTCAAGTGGAAAAGAATGTAAACAAACCGGCACAACGCTGTAGCTATCGTAGTGAGCAACAATGGCGTACGTCGGGAGCTGGTCTTCCGGGCCGGCGCCGATAAACTTGGCCTAGCAGGTTGGGGGCATTTCAAAATGGTGAAGGTTAGTTAGAAATTGGTGCTTAGACAATAAAAACCTTACCTGAATGCTCGTAATGACGGGATTGTTGATTGCACTCGTCTGTGGGCCGGAAACCACCAGCTGGTGACTATCGGAGAAGACGTTCTTCAGAATGGCGTCGTACAGCGAGGGCTGCGTCTTGATGTTCACCGCCGGGGAATCACCGCCTGTGGAAGATGCTGTCGCTGCTGCTGAACCGCTTTGCTTCGAGGCGTACTCATCGTAGAGGCGGTTTATCTCTCTCCCGCTTCCACCAGGTAAATTGGCAGCGCGGTCTCATTGGAGAGCAACTTTCGCTCGATGGTCTGCAGGACGGCCAGCTGATCGCCGGTGAAGGAGCTCTTCAGCGAGGCACTCTCGAAGATGATCAACACCGCGGAGACGAGCGCCTGCGAGAGGACCTTGGTGAGGAAGACGTCGTAGACGTCGACGCCGCCGCCGCTGTTGTGGCCCTGCACCAGGTCGGTCAGCCTGAAGAGGGCACACTTTCGCAGGTAGCTCTCGCCAATGTGGCCGGGCGTCACCGGCTCCAGGCTGAAGACGGAGCTCCTCGAGCCGAAGGCGCCATGGGGCAGGTCAATCTGGTGGAGGCGGTAGACGAGGAACTGGCCGGTGTGCACGCCGACCGGCGCCGCCGTCGTCTCGGTGTTTACTATGTTGCTGGTGGTTGTGGCCGTCACCACGGAGGTGCCGGTGCCGACGACGAGAAGGATCGGCAGGAGGGCGGCCAGCGTCCAGCCCCAGAAAGACGAGCTGCCGCAGTAGTCCATCACCTGTTCCGCCTGGCTGATCATGCTCACTGAGGTGGTGGTGGTGATGAAGATGATGGTCAATTTAGAGGAATGAGGAAAAGATGATGCTGATAATCCACCGCGCTGCTCTACACCAGCAGCTAACCAGACGAGGAAAGAAAATCGTCGGCTGCAGAGCAGCAGCGGCGCACCGACGCAGTTTAAATAGTCATCAGAGTACTCTTACACCGACGTGTCTCAATAGACACGGGGTACAAGAGCGCACTTTTTAAAAGTTCAAGTCTTGAAGAACTTTACTTTGCAAAGGTAGTAAAAAACAAAAAACAAAAACTGAAGCTAGGCCGGCAGCAAGGCCTTCCGCAACGCCTCCGGCGAGTAGGTAATACTGCTGGCGGCCACTAGCTCGCCGTAGCCGTGCGCCGGGTCGAGCAGCATCGCGTGCACCGCCTCGTAGGCCGTGCAGAGGGCGGCCAGCGCTCGAGTCCAGATGGTGTTTCTGCCATTGAAGAGGAGATTGAAAGGAAATCAGCAAAGAACCCTAATGAACCTTTTCTTAAATCTTACCTCGTGTTCGAGTCGTGAATGCCCTCGTTGATGACCGGCAGAATGAGCGCCTTCCGCTCTGCAGTGCTGCTGGCGACAAACTTGTCCAGGTTTTTGAGGAAACTGACCACCGCCAGCGGGTCGCAGCCGGAGAAGGAGGAGGCGGCCACTGATGAAGTTTGCTGCTGCTGCTGATCACCCGCCTGCTGCTGCAGCTGTACGGCAGCATTGTACAGCGAGGCGGCGGCCAGGCCGCTCAACAGCGCCTGACACTGCTCATTGACCAGCACCTCGGTCTGCTCGTCAATCTGCCTGAGGCTGGCGGCGGTGTCCTCCGTGAAGCGGTACTGCCTATCGTCTGCGCCAGCCGCAGCGCACAGTCCAGCCCCAGGACGGTGCTCTCCAGCGAGCTGGCCAACTTCGAGGCGTAGATGATGACGTGCTTGAGGTAGGGGCCGGTGGTGGCCGTCAGAATGCGCTCCGTCTCCAGGCGGTGCTGCTGCTCATCGAGGAGGAGGGTTGAATTGCTGGAGGAGCTTTTGATGATCTCGAGGAGGTCGGCGATGAGGGCGAGGTACTCGCCGATGGCCTGGTGGACCACCTCCTTGATTTGCAGAATCCGCTCCATCTGAAGAGGTGTGCGACCTCTCCATGACATTCGCCGAGCAGTAGTAGTTGAGGGCGTTGTAGAAGACCTTGTCCGCCAGCAGTAGAAGCTCTCGAAGAAGGCGAACCAGAGCGGCGTCCTCGCGAGCAGCGCCGGCTCCCTGCTAAACGCCTGCAGGTGATACGCGAGAATGCTCTTCACCAGAAAGTAGCTCTTGGTCTTCTCGTGCGACGCCTTTGTTGTTCCGTCGCCGGGGTTTTTGAGGTTGGAGGTGGTCTTGCTGTTGCTGCCACTGCCACCTCGTATTGCCACTAATCAGACTATTTTCGACGCGAATCTTCAGCGGCCGCGTCAGGCCTTCGGTGATGGCGGAGAGCACCGTCTGTAGGGTGCCCTCACTGGCCAACCGATTCTGGTCGCAGAGCTTCAACAGCGTAGAAAGGGTCTCCCTTTCCAGACCACCGTTTGGTGGATGAAGGAGAGCATGTCGGAAACGTAGCGGCGAATGTCCGCCGAGTAGCGCTCCATTGCGGGGTAGTGGTGGGCGGAAGAGGTGAAGATGATCCACTTGTACTTCCTGAACTCCGTCCTCTTGTCAGTGCTTCGATAAAGGCGTGCGAGACGGCACTCCGCCGAACGGTGGTGTACTCATCCATACAGTGCTTGAAGAGCACCTCCTTCGTCTGCAGACTGGCCAGCGCTCGAAAGAGGGAGTTCGAATGGAGTTCGAGCACCGTGTCGAGGTTGGCGGCGGTGATCGTCCGCAGGACGCCGATCGCCCACCGGTAGAGCTTCTCATTGGCCAGCTCCTCGTACTTTGACATGAGGTCCATGATTTCGAAGCTGTAGAAAAGAGAATAGTGTTAAGTGAAATGTTTCGAAATGGGATCTGAAAATCGTCAAACCCAGTGATGTGCTGGTTGTTGGCCAGTGTCGTCTTGGCCTTCTCGTGGATCGCCTGGATCTTCCCCAGTGCGGTGAAAAAGCGGTCGTCGATGACCAGCTGCTGATGCTGGTGCTGCTGACTTGCCACCGTGGTGATCATCGACAGCTCCACCGGATCGAGCTGGTACTCGCCGATGAACTCATTGAGCACCCTCTCATTGGTGGCCAGCTTCTTCAGCTCAGAGTTGACCTGGCTCGTCTGCTGCAGAAAATCGGACGTCTGCAGCTTCAGCTCCTCGATCTTGTCCATCATCTTCTGACACGTCTGGTCGATGAAGTGCACCTGATCGGTGAGCACCGTCAGGTGGGTGAACGCCTCCTGGAAGGCGCCGATAAACTGCTCATTGATCTGCAGACTTTGCTTCTCAATGTTCGCTCGCAGGTTTCGCCTCGTCGTCAGGTTGTTCTCCACCGCCAGCTCCGAGACATTCTTCAGCGCCGTCAGGGTGTCCTGTAAAGGAGATGTAAACAATGATTTAGAAATACTTTAACAAAACAAGATCATCCTCACCTGGTCAACCTCAAAGCTCAGAATCTTATTGACCTTCTTCGAGAGTGGATTCTCCGCCACCACCGCCTGCTGAGGGTTGCCCTCTTTTTGGCTCATTCTGGTCGAGGACGATGATGATCAACACGACACCAAAACATGACAACTGTCTATCACAAAAAATGTTTACCGGTTTTGCCAGATCTGCCGGAAAGATGCTGGCAGTTTTTCAGATGGGGGCAGCCGCCCTCACAACACAGAAAGCGGCAACGCTGACAAGCGCATCACCACCTCTACGATGAGCCCGCTTGGGGACAAAAGCAAAAAGAATCACATGTGTGTTTTGCTGTTTGAGAGAAAGAGAAACAAATCACCTTCTTTCTTTCCCTCATCTCATTCCATTTGGAACGACGATGAACTCCTTCAGTTCCGGCGGTGGAGTGCTGCGAAGACTGCTGCTGAAGACTTCTGCCACTGCTACTACGACTACCACCACCGCCGTCAGCAGCAACAACATCAACGTCCAGTCGGTTCGCTACCGCTTCAAAGGCCAGCGCAAGGGCTTCAACAATGAGGTGAGGATCACCAAAGTGCCCGAGCCGGTCCGCCACCCGGACCCGATTGTCGCCGCGGCGCGAAAGAGCTTCGGCCGGACGATCATTCCGCCGGAGCTGGCGGAGCTGCGCTTCGCCTACCCCGAGTTTCTGCCCGTCAACGACGTCAGCCTGCGCCATCCGGTCTTGAGAAGCTGATGCGCGAAGACCTGATCAAGCGGCGGACGGTGCTCGACATACCGGAGTTCTACGTCGGCTCCATCCTCGCCGTCACCATCACCGACCACTGGGCCTCGGGCAAGCTGAGCCGCTTCGTCGGAATCTGCATCGAGCGCAACGGCCAGGGAACGTTTGCCAACTTCACCCTTCGCAACCGAGTGACGGCCAAGGCGTGGAGATCCGCTACGACCTCTACAACCCCACCATTCAGGAGATCCAGGTGCTGCGGCTGGAGAAGCGACTCGACGACCACCTGCTCTACCTGCGGGACGCCCTGCCCGAGTACAGCCACGTCCCTTCGACATGCCGCCGGATCCGCCGCGAAAGGCCGGCGAGCCGGTGCCGGTGAACGCCCTGCTGGTGGACATGAAGCCCTGGCCGTGGACAAGAAGTGGGAGGTGCACGGGCTGAAGGGCATCAAGAAGCTGGCGGACATGCCCGACTACAACTACATCAACAAGTGGAAGGTGCTGAACGAGCTGGAGCACCTCGACCTGATGGCCACCTACCGGGCGCACGTCTCCGAGGACGACCAGCTGCCCATCTGGCGGGAGGTGAGCGACCACCAGAAGGCCATTCGCCAGAGCCGGGAGATTGAACGCCGCCGAAAGCTGATCAAGAAGGCCTATTAAGTGGATTTTTCGTTTACCCGTAGTCAGTAGAATTTGATGTACAAAATGATCGGAGGATGATGTGTTCAGAGTTTCTAAATTCGGAGCTGTGCCTTCTAAAAAATAAAGCCCCTGCTGAGATTAGCAGAAGAAGCCTTCTCCATCATCAAAGCTCAAGCTCAGCGAATCGGTAACAATTCTAAATCGTTTTCCCTTACACGCTGTGCCGTGTCATCAGAAAAGGCCGCTTCAGTGAATCGGTCATCATCAGATCAGCTCAGATCAGACCTTTCCTTCTCCTTCTAAAAGCGAACAAGCAAGTGAAAGTGGAAACGGCTGGAAAAACTGCTGCTGCTGCTGCTCTAAATCTCTGCAATCTTACACAACACAGTTGCACAGTAGCGCCAATCAATTGTGCAGTAGAAAATGTGTATTTCGGTCACCGCCACCGTCGCAAAGAGCCACTGCTGAACTATGTTACTACGGAAAAGAACAAAGACAAAAGTGGTTTGCAATTGCAGGCAGCAACGCAGCAGCAGTTCTCTCCCTCCCTTCTTTCCTTTCCTTTGTGTCATTCTTGTCTATTTTCAGTGTGAATTCACCACCACCAGCAAGAGATTGGCAATTAACAGATGAGTGCCCACAAAAAAGAGGGAGATTTCGATTGAAGAAGAAGCTAGATCTGCGCGGCTCTGCCAGCCCGGTTAATTAATTGACACTTGACAATTGAGTGCGCCGACTGACACCTCTTCTCGGGGTTTTTCAATTGTCTTGGAAGGCACAAAACCACAAAACCGGTGCCCGAAAAACTCGGAAGTGGTAACTAAGCCACTACTGAGCTTCTGGTTTTGTTTTCTTTTTCTTTTTGTCTTGTCTCCAAGTTTTTCTATCTTGTTCTCTCTCACTCCTTTTTGCTCTACTCTCATTCCCATTCTTCTTCTTCTTCTTCTTCTTCTCATCCTCGCTTATAAATAGACCCACTTTTCGAGCTCAGACGGACTCAATCGCCTGCAGTCCACACCACCACCACTACTACTGCCGTTGTTCAGTCGTGTCCTGCTGGTCGGTGAATGCGAACGTCTGAAATAGAAAACCACCGCTGAAAAGTCAGTAGTTTCTTCTTCTTCATCGCCGAAGAGATTATGGCTCGAAGAGTTGGTGGACTGCTCTGGAAAAAACCGTCGTTTTCCACGACTTTGCTTCTTCTTCCACTTCTTCTGTCCTGGCTTCTACTTTTCAGCTGCTCTTCAGCCGTCCAGGCGACAACGAGGAATAAAAGTAACAAATCTGATTCTTCTTCCTCCTCCTCAATTGCATCATCTTCTTCTTCTACTTCACCGCTAAATCGAACATACACCTCGACGCCTGCCGACGTGGCCGAGGCGCGGGACGACGCCCACGATGAGCACCACCACGATGACGACCACCACCACCATCACCACCACGACGATGACCACCATCACCACCACCACCACCACCGCCATCGTCATCGGCTGAGGCGGCCACCCTCCAGCGTCAAGAAGTGGTTCAACTCGCTGCTGAACAATAGTGGCCGAAATCGAGACAGGGACAAGGACAAGAACTCCTCTTCTTCATCCTCCTCCTCCTCCTCTTCAGGCAACTCCAACTCCTCTCATCAAACTGCCTACTACCCCACCTCTCCCTCACCCCCATCATCTCAGCAGCAGTACCCCAGCAGTTCAGCAGTGAACAACCCCTACGGCCTGGTCCCGGTTCCTGTGGCGCCCTCTTCGGCGACCACTTCCGGCGCAGCAGCAATGTACGGCCCGTACTCTACAATGGGCTACGCTTCTCCTGGGGGCACGCCCGCCTACATGACCACCTATGCTGCCTCCCCTTATGCTTCAATGGCCGGAGGTAGTGGAGGAGGAGTTACCGGAAGTGTAGGAACTTCGAATGGAGCTACCCCGACCACGGCGACCATCGTTCCCCTGTCCCCCATGAGCTCTCCCTACACGATAATGGCCTCGCCGATGCCCACGGTGACGAGAACCTCGGCTGAAAAAGCAAATCAAATGGCACTGGCAGCGGCTGCTGCTGCCGTCTACAACAGTGGCGGCGGCGGCGCCGGAAGTGGCCAGCCGCTGTACCTGGCCAGTCCTCATGCCCTCGCCACGTACGGCTACGATTCATCAGGCTTTGCCTACGCTATTCCCGTGCCAGTCGTGCCGACCTATGTGAAAAGGTAAGGGCTAGCTTTTGACGGTAGTGGAGCACTTGTTCCCATTTCGAAATGCAGTGTTTACTTTCCAAAAACCTTAATCTCTAAACTAAACTGTTTTCTTTTATAGTTACGATCACAGCAATGGGGATCACAGCGGAGGTGGAGGCAACACTAGGTCAATCGGACGATACAAATCGAGGAAGAGGCTGAAAAGCAGCAGCAGCGGCTTCGACGACAGCGACCGCTCTCCGGCGCATCTCGCGGAAACGATTCTCGACTCTGACAATGGCAGCCTTGAGACGAGGACCAAGGAGCACACCAGCTATGAGCCGGGCATCATCGGCAACGGTGGAGGTCTTTTTGACGCCTCAGATGGAGGAGGAGGAGGAGGGCTGGATGGGCCTTTCGGAGAGACGGAGGCAGAATACGCCAGCAGTTCATCTTCAAGTGGATTAGGAGGTGATCCCAGCGCGGAGGAGTTTGATGGCGGTGAGGAGGTGTTTGTCAGAGGAGGAGGAGGTCGAAGTAAACTGTAACAAATCAATGTGAGGCTGAGTTTGCTTGGTGGCAATGTTTGCGCAGCCGTTTTGTGTGTTCAGCAGTGCGTGCCAAGTCACAAGTGCCCCTTGTCACCTTGATTCATCATCATCAATTACCAGTGTGAGCAAGGCAATGAAGGGTCTTAAGTGAATGAACAGAAAAGTAAGAAGACCTTCCTAGGGCCTGACAACAATTAATTTTTGACTAGCTCCAACGCTCATTGCCGTAGCTAATCGACAGGAAGTGGCTGTTGCCCCTGTGTGCACACTCGCACTTGCATAATCGATTTTTAATTGTTAATTGCCGTTTAATAAACTGTGGCAAGCAGTCAGAGGAAGGAAAGCCGACGTTGTGCGGGTGACGGTGAGTAGTAAGTATCCAGTCAGAGTACCTCCGGTCGCAGGGAATGAAGCTTATTAAAAAAAATAGTTGGTCGCTCAAAGCTCATCAGAGTGATTAAATCACTTAGGAAAACTTAATGCAGGGCACTTGTTGTTTGAGCACTTGGGCTTGGGCCTAACGAACCTTTCTTCCTCTTTTCCTTTTTGGCGTTCTAATTGTCCCCAAGTGTTTGCCACCACCACCACCACCACCACCACCAACTTGACAGGTTCTTTCACCCATTGAGGGCGATGGTAGTGGTGGTAATGCAGCTGACAGCCTGTCAGGCTGATTAATCGAGAAGAAGGAGGATGGTGGTGGTGGTCACCTCATCTCATTTTTTTCAACAAACGGCGGAGAAAATTAGCTCACGAAAGCACTTTTTACGCAGTTTCAAGTCGCTAGCAAGAAAACGAGAAATGGTGCAGTTGCTTGAAGAGCGCTCATAAATTGGCCTGGTCACTGGCCACTGACCAGTGTCTGTGCCTCGCGTCATCATCTTGTCACTCTTGTCATCTTTTTTCCTCTATCTCTCTCTTTGTAACTTATAGCGCCTTTGTCTTTTGTGAATGAACGAGAACCCATCGGCGACGGCTGCAAGACCGTCACTAATTAGTCTGCTCTTCTGCATACTGCTCATTGACTCTCTCGTGTGTGCTGCTCACCGTCTAATGCAACTATCGTTAATTGTTCATTTCCGCCGAAGAGAAGAAGAGCGACAATCTCCGCGACAACGGTCAAACAGAGTGTGGCTGGCTAGATCACCAGAGCAACCTTTCCGGAGGGGATCCTCTCTTTTTTCAGTTTTCCTCTCAAAAACTAGTAGAAAAAGTAAAGCAAAGTCAGACACATTGATTAGTTTGAGCAAAAATAGACTTTGAAGTTTAATAGAGATTTTTAAATAGAAGTCTGGTAACAATAAAGAGGGGTATGTACAGGAGTGGTAATCGTGTATCGACGATGTGGAGATCGAATCAGATAACGGATCGAGGGGGTGATAAGGCACACAGTTGAATGCCAACTGGAGAGTTTTCAGGAGGAGTTTAAGAGAAGAAGATAATTTGAGATCACATTGAGAGTAGAAGGCGCAGGAGAGAGAAGGCACTGAGAGTGAGTGAGATCGGCTTCAGGAGAGGAGAGGAGGAGGTTGACCAGATTCGATGGGAGTTTGAAGTGGAAAAAGAGGAGTTCACCCCTTTACCACGGTCGCCAGACGTTTTCATCGTCTTTGCTGTTGATGGCGGAGGAGTTGTGGTGGCGACCTCCCATCGAGCAGTCAACGGCCATGTCCAGTTCGCTGCAGGCCGAGGGACTGAGCTGTTCGCTGTAGAGCGAGCTGGCGCTGGAGCCGGCGGGGGAGCTCAGCGAGGAGGAAAGATGGTGCTTCGAGCCTCGGAAGAAGAGATCAGAGATCGGGTTCTTTGAGGAGGGTGACGATTGAAGGTGGTGCACACTGTGCGGGTGCAGGTTGAAGGCAAAGTGCGAGGAAGGTGGTCGACGAGGCGGAGGAGGGCGGCGTGCTCAGCAGGTGGTGGTTGCCAGAGGACGACTTGATGTCCACTGGAGAGGAGCAGGACTGGTGGTGGTGGTGGTGTTAGCATTGAGGAAGGAGTTGCTGTTGTTGTTGATGTCACCCCCGAAGGCCGAGGAGGAAGAGGAGAAAAGGGAGGAAGAAGCAGGTCCGGTGGTGCCGAAGGGAATCTGCACCTGAAGAGGGTTGCCGGGGAAGGGAACTCCTCCAACTGACTTGGCGAAGGGTGCTCCAACTCCAGCAGCAGCAGCGGCGGCATTTGCATCTGATTGAGACTGTTGACGCAGTGGTTCAGGTGGCTGAGAATTCGCTGCCGCAGGCTGCTCGTCTCCACGGTGCTCGCCCCCGTGCTCTCCATCATGTGGCCCATGTAGCGGCTGACCTCGGTGGCGCACTCGCTGAAGCCGGCGCGGTACTTGTTGAGGACGGCGCCGTCGTTGACGATGCTGGCGGCCACCTGTTGACGCTGGAGCTTCTGCAGGTGACGGACGGTCATCTCGAGGATGTCCGCCTTCTCCAGCTTCGAGTGGCGGCTGGGGTCCTTGTTCAGGGCGTCCAGAATTAGAACCTTCAGCTCGTTGAGGCTGTTGTTGATGCGAGCGCGACGTTTCTTTTCCATGATTGGCTTGGTGATCTGAAGATTGGAAGGAAACAAAAGAAAGAGTTGGTTAGTTAACTGTAAACTTTTTGATTTTTTAAAATTTTAAAATTTTAAAGTTTGAAAAAATTTTCTTAGGTAACTTACTCGTCGGTGCTCAGAGGCCTTGGTGAGCGGCTTGTTGCCGCCGCAACGAGACAGGTCGCTAGTCGAGGACTCGACGGTGTTGCTTGATCCGATGTTGGCAGTCATTGTGATAAGGTGAGTGTTGGGAGTTTGGAGGTGATGAAGTTCAAGAAAAAAAGTACAAGTGCAAGTGTTCAAGTGTTAGAGCGGAGAGATCACTCAAGGCACTAAAAGAGAGCGGGGAGATCGATCGAGAGCAGGATCGCAGTGGCTCACTCGAGGAGGTAGTCGACGGCCTTTTATACTCGCAGCTCTCAGCTCGGTGGGCGGGAGTTGCTGCCACTGCCGCTGCGCTGCCTCTGTCGCTGTTCACTGTCTGTCTGTCTGCTGTGAGCTGGACTGAGCTGCTGGAAGAGCAGCTGCAGAGGCAACATGCCAGCAGTCAGTCAGCCAGTATGACATGTGTGAGTGAGGATCAGTGTGTGAAGTTATTTTCCCGTGAGAACGTTTGCCGCGACTGCTGCTGCTGCCCTGTTATCTTGCACCCTACAGAGGAGAAGAAGAGAAGGGGAACTAAAGTGAGGGAAGGCACACCACTAGTAGTGTGTTTAATGGAACCCAGGAAGAGAGAGGGAGAGAGAGAGTCTGATGCCTGTTGCTCCTCTTACACTCTGCACAGGCTGGCGCGCGAGTCTGTCGGCACTCGCACCAGCCTTCTTCTTCTTCTCCTCTTCTTCTGTGGCTGTCGGTCGGTCGTCCATTGGCACGAGGCCACTCTCTTGCAGTGCTTAGGAGAGGGTCAGTAGTAGCTCACTCCACCACGCGCGTTCGCACTCCGAGCCGCTGATCGTGGGAACGTTTCACCGGTGGGGCAAAAAGTGACGGCGATTATTTGAGAAAGAGAGAAAGAGGGGGCTACAGAACTGGACGACTGCCACCCACCTGTGTGTGCCTGACTCAGTGCAGTGCCAGTGCCACTGACTGGGACTTTCATTCATGCAAATGTGTGCAGTGTGTTAGAGCTGTGACAACTGTTGCCACACTGTCCTCTGGTCAAGGAGAGGGTTTAGTCATTTTCTCAGGCAGGGACAACAGTTGAGCTAATTGGCGATATTGGTGGCGGCGGCACATCTGCGGCACCTGACTGACTGGTTGATTGAAGGAAAGAAGGGACTTTGAGCTATTTTTTGCAGCGTTTTTTATGCAGAGGGTTTTCTTTTGATTTGGCGTCTTCTGTTGCTGCTGTTTGATACTTGGCGTCATCTTAGCTGGTGGTGGTGGTTGGCAGACTTTCCTTCTGGTAGTTGAAGTCTTTAGTCTAGATCTTTTCTGCTGGCTGCCTATCTCTCCATCATTGCTTCCCTATCTCTGATATATCGAGTGATGCCAGAAGATCACCACCACCAATCTCCATCTTTATACTTTTCTATTAGTCAGCCAGTTTAGTAGCGCCAACCAACTAGCACAAAGACAAGAGCTGAAAACAAAGATGACCCGTTGTTGAGCACCAGCACTGGCACACATCAAAGCACTTTACTGTGCTCTACCGATGAGCATCATCCTCTGAGAACGGCATCATCCTCATCCAAGATTGGCGACACAAGTACTGAATGAATGAGAAATAGAAGGAGAGGAGAGGAACTGACGCCTGTGTCGTTCTTTTTTCTATTGATGCCGTCAGTGCTAGCTAAGCAGAGCAGCCGCAGCTAATCAATAAGCTCACAGTCGCAGTCGCCCAAACAAGCATCAGCAGCAGCATTAGCCTTTGCTCGGCTGCTATTAATACTGACTACTCAATGGGGGCTAACTAACGACGATAATCGACCACGACTACGACGATGGCGGCGGAGGCATCGGCGGCGATGATGCCAATTTAGAGGCATCAGCCAGGCATCAGGCAGGAGCACTCGTTGGGCGCGAGCGCAACTGTCGCCCACCACCGTCTCACTGCAACCACAGCATCAACAACAACAGCAGCAGCAGCATCAATACCATTACCAATTGACACCGGCACTGATGATAATGATAATGATGATGATAATGAGAAAGAGAGAATAGAAAGAGAGGATGAGGCGGTGATGCGCATCAGCAGCGTCGAGGAATCTGACCGTTGAGGTGGTGGGGCGAGCGGACGTCAGGAACGAGTTGCTGTTGCTGCTGTTTCATCATCATCATCCTTCAGTGGTGCTCACCTCAGCCCAACGAACATCCATCTTCGGTGAAGCGTGATCAACCCGTGATCGTTGGGCGACTACCTCTTCTTCTTCTTCTTTTTTAGAATGACCTCTCTCTCCTTTCCTTTGACAATTACTCAGTGTGTGCCCCTAAGGCTCCCTTCTTCTTTTTCCTCTTCTTCTTCCTTCACCTGAGCTCTCTGAGTGCTCGCGTGCCCAGTCTTGTGGCTGCCTTGCGGTGATGGTGGTAGTGCACTGTTTCTTAGAACTCACAGTTTTTTTGTTCTCACAAATCTTAAAAAAGGGGGCGTTGGCGCAGCAGGGGACGCAAACTGTAGGGACCCACTTTCTGCTACCTTTTTCCTTACTTTGATGAGCCACGAGGCACTAGTGCTAGTGCTAGTGCTGGAGGCAGTGGCGTCGGTGGCCGCTCGAACTGCTGCTCTGCCGTGTGTTCTATCAGTACTACTTCTTCTACTACTGTTACTGCACCGTGAAGGCATGCAGCCATCATCATTTGCAGCACTGTGCACTGGCCTGCACTCTCCTCTCTTCTCCTCTCCTCTCTCTCCGTCAATTGCATCGACGCGTGCCATCAACTTCAATGGGTGGTTACTTTCCCACGACTCTGACTGACTCGTCGACGCTCGTTCGCTGGTCGTAGTCACAGAACACAGTGCACACAGTGCACAGTGCACAGCAATCAACTGCCACCATCTACTCTGCTCTCTGTCTAGGCTGGACTCCCCCAATGATTTCTCCCCTCTCTCTCTCTCACTCTGCTGATGATTGCACTATTGCACTGTCTCTCTGTGATGTTGATGCACACTGTGTGTTCTTTCCCCTCGCCTGTCGCTCCTCTTCTTCAGCTTAGCACTGGCACTATCGTCGGTGTCGAGTGCCGACACCACACACACACACTCACACAGTCTCGGTGTACTATGTCCCCTCGTTTACTTTTTTGTTCATCTTTTTCCCCTCTTCTTTAACGTTGTCAGTGCAGTGCAGTAGGATTGCCCCTTGCTTCGAGCACACAGTTCTCCGTTAAGTGGCGCGCGGCACCAGGGCGCACCTTTGACCTGGGCACTGTTCTCTGTTCTCTGTTCTGTTCTGCCTCTGACCTCATAACATGCGACTGCTCACTGGGCTGACCGATAATCTGTTGCTTCAGCTGAAGAAGGAGAAGGAGAAGGAGAGGGACCGATCGGCCGAGACCATGGGAACGCGAAGACCCCGTGCCCAATGATGATGACGGTGGTGTCGGCGGCGGTGGTGGCAGTGGCAGTGGCCACGCGGGCCCAGCGGGGTCTTCTCCCTCGGTGCTCCTCTCTTGTTAGCACAGCAGCAGCACTGACCCCCTCAGCTTTTTTTCTGTGTTGTTGTTGGAAACCCTAGAGCCCTACTTGTTGCTCACTGTGCACTGTTGTCACTGCAGGGCAACTTCTGCTTTCACTCCTGGCCCCCTCTCCCCACTGGAATGCAGACCTTGACATTTCGGCCACCGTAGAGCGGGAGAAAGAGAGCAGTTCAGTTCAGTTCAGACTGATCTCCCCCTCTCTGAAGAAGAGGCGGGGAAGTTCGCACGGTTAGGGAATCTCTCTCTTTCGTTTTTTGCTGGCATGCGTCGCAATGCAGCGAAAGTACTTGTTGTTCCCCTCTCTCTCTCTCTCTTTTCATTGCTAATGTAAGTGAGATCTTCTCTTTCTGCCGATCGCGCGCGCAAAAGCAAAAGCAAAGGCAAGCAAGAGGCCACGTGTCGTGTCCAGAGGTCACAAACTACCTTAGCTGCTGCTGCTGCTGCCTGAGCACACATCTGCAGCATTTTCCCACCAAACTCCAACTTTTTTCTTCTCCTGCCTGTCCATCTGTGTGCCGGTGGGTGGTGGTGGTGGTTGGTAATGCAACAAGTGCTACACAGAGCACAGCTTGCCTCTGGCAGTAATAATAATAATAATTGGCTGGCTGGCTGAAGACGGCTGAAGACTGGACAGGCCTGTTGCCTGTTACAGTGCAGTGCAGTAGAGTGCCACACGCCGCTCGCAAGCTCGGAGCGTGAGAACGCGCGAGAAATCGCTCTTCTCGCCTCGCTTCGCTTCTAGGGTCACGATGGCTGCTGCTGCTGCTGTTGCTGATGTCTTCTCTCTCCCTTCTTCTCTTCTTTATTTTCCTCCTTCTCAGGCTCTGACAGGCTCTAAGAGTGTGTGTGTGTGAGTTGTGTGTGGAAAGTGCTCCTGTCTCCTCAGCTCTGTCTTCTGCTGCTGCTTCGACTGCTTCGACTTCGACTTCGCTCATCGTTCGATCGGCCACACGTCTCGCACCTCGTTTTGCCTGTGCATGCACTGCTCCAGACACGTCGCTCTCAATCCATTCGCGCGCCATTAATGTCATTTGCATAATCGAGTGAGTGGCGGCGGCAGTGCGTGAATGAGTGAAGAGAGCAGAGAGGAGAGGGCTACTCAATCGATGCATAGATTGATCAGAGAAGAAGAAAAAGAAGAAGTGCTGCTACTGATTTGCAGTTGCAGAGTCTCAGGGACGACCACTGCTGCTGCTGATGATGATGGGCGCAACGAGTGCACACACTTGGGCGCCAAGTGGAGCTGCAAAGTTGATGATGGCAGTGCAGTGGCAGTGCCGGCAAATCATTTGCAGCAGCAGCAGCTTGCTGATTTCTTTCTTGCTAATCAGGGCTGCGGTCAGTAGGACTGGCCACTGATTACGGACTTAGTGTTGAGTGTGTTGAGTGTGTTGAGTGTTTAGTTGGCCCTCTGATTTGATTAGCTGCCACTGGCCACGAGTTGCGGCTGTTGCTGCTGCTGCTCTTGTGACCACTTGTTTTGATTTGATTTCAATATTTGTGCAGTAGTTGCCAAACAAAGGGAGGAAATGAGCTATTTAGAACATACCGTACACTTGGCCGCTCAAACAGATTTGGCCTGCAAAAAAGAAGAAACAAAGTTAGGCAGAATTAAAACAAGAATAAGCACAGTATTTATTGGCAACAGAAAAATGTGAGAGTGCATTTTAAGATGAAGATGAAGAACAGTATGGAGAACAGGCTTCGCAGTAATCGTCGATAAGTATTTTGAGGCGCAGAAATGAAGAAGTGTTGTTGAAGAATCAGTGAAACAGAGCGAAGTAGCTCAGAAGTACTTCAGTATCGATGAAGCTGCAGTGGACGTTGAAGCAGCAACGGCGGCAGTTCGGTAGAGAGTATCGTAGAGAAGGCGATCAACTTCACCGTCGGGCGTCACTTCCATTCTAAGGTCATCATCATCATCATCATCATCATTCGAGTCTCCTCTTTCTCTTTCTTTTCTTGCTTGATTTGACTTGCGACTCTTATTTGCTGCTGTTGTTGCTGATTTTGATTCTGTTGTTGTTGTTGTTTCTGATGATGATTCTGGTGCTGGTGCTTTTCCCTTTCTTGTACCAGTTGCTGGGCAGCCGCTTTGCTTTCCTTCTCTGGAACTTTAGCTGAATCTTTGCTGCCTGAGTTGTCTTCCCTCCTCCTCTCCTCATCCCTTCCTTCTCCAGGCCCATAATCTCCTGCATCGCCCAGACCACCTCCTTCAGCTGTGCGCGGTAGCTGCGAGCCCGTGCCAGCTCCGGCTTGGGCAGCCACACCGCCCGCAGAATGGTGTCCAGTCGGGCGAGGTACATGGTGAAGCGCTGCAGACACCGCCGCAGCTTCGCCGGGTGATCGCTGGGGCTGATCTGCGTGAAGAGCGTCAGCATGTTCTCCACGTCGAGGAAGAGCACCTTCACCTGCTGGCGGAGAGCACCTCGGGTGGAGGCGTGACGAGGGCTGCTCGAAGGTAGGGTGGATGAGCCGTCGTGGTCGCAGCCGTTTGGGCTTTTTCTGCTTGGGCTTGGGCCTGGGCCTTTGTTTGTCGTCGCTGGGGCGGAATTGAAAGAATTGAAAGTACTTTGGGGAGGTCTCGTCCTCGTACTCGCCCGCCTCCTTTCTCATGTTTTCCTTCTCCTCATCTTCATCCTCCTCCTCCTCCTCTTGTTTTTCCACCTCGGGCAGAAAGGTCGTCTCTGGCCAGGCGGAAAAGTCCATTCAGGTGGTGGTGGAGGTTCTTCTGCCAAAGAAGAGGAGGAGAGGAAAGAGATGATGATGGTGGGAGGTGGTGGCGGTGGTGATGATCTTTTGGGTTTTAGAAAAGGTGGTAAAAGGGATGAAGAAGAGAAGATAAAGGTAAATGTGGTGACGAATGGAGATGATTTTGGTGGTGGTGGTGGTGATAGAGCTTTTGCCTTTTTGCAAAACAATCATGCAGTGTGATTTTCTATTTGGCGATAACACATGTTTTTTGCTGTACACTCACCGGGCACTCACTCAAGGGCATTTTGTTTTGTTGTAATCATTTCTATCATCACCACTATCGACCGTCTAATCTCGCTCATTTTGAGCTCTCATATATTTTTACCTAAGTGTAGCTAGTTACTGAAAATATGCCAGACCCTAAATGTGCCTAGCACAGTACAACAGTTAGTCACAGTTGAAATAGAAATGAAGCACAACAGTTTTAGAATTTAGTTTGAATCATCTTATTTGTTTTTGTTTTCTAATCATAAATAACCGGGTATAGTTTTTAAACATTTTTACTATTGATTATCAGTTTTTCATCAAGATGGGGCAATGCTTTCTAAAAAAGTATGGCAGTATCCTCTGTTTGTGGTTGCTACTCTTTGTCTTTTTTATCACTTCAAGTCAGCTAAATAACCTCAAAGATGGAAGTGCAAGGGTTTGTTTTTGTTATCTGTATCTAATTTAGTTCTGACAACCTAGTTTTCATAGTCCATCGTCAATGATTTGGTCGCTGGCAATCGAGGCGTCTTTGCCGTGTACCTTTTTCGTACCAAATTGACCCTCTTCGTCAGTGGCCTCAATTCAAAGACTGATCCAATTGGCGGCTATCAAGTGACAGTGGATGAAGTTGTTGATAGTGTCATCGTTATCACAAAGGATCCAGAGCCACTACCATCGGGTATTCCCTGGGACGAGCACTCTACCAAGTTTGTGTCCAGTGATCCAACGGGCACCTATTTGATGACATTTAACGACACTAATGCTGGTGCATTTTCACTGGACACAAAAAACTTCAGTGTTACAGGGATAGATCAGTCTACTGTACCTGAATGTTTAATGGGTGGAGTTTCTTACTTATCATCAATCATTCCTCTCGACTATTTTATCATTCTTCCTGATACACAAGTGGGATCCTTTTATTTTGATGTTTTAAATGATGGCACAGTCAAAAGAACAACTGGTTGTGGGCCTCATGGGGAAATGGGTATTCTCTGCATTAACAGTGATCAAGTATTTTTCCGTGAAGAATGCAATGGAGCCACCTTCACTGACTTAATCGCCGGTTTCGTGGACGAGCACACCGTTTACCTTTTTGACAACGAAAACTCCGTCTACACATTCTCTGCTAATGCTTTCAAGATGAATGGACCATCAGCAAAGCTGATTAAAGTCAGTAGAAAGGATGCCTGGAAAGGACCAGGTGACAAACCGCCTTCAAGCAAACCAAAAACTGAATGTATGTAGTTTTTAAACGTGCTAATAAATCCAGTAGTAAACCTTTTAATTTAGATTCAGATTCCAGCATTCAAAGCATACCTATAACCATAATCGTCATTACTAGTTTTTTCATTCTGTTGATTATCGGGATTAGTCTCGTTGTCTACTGCTTCTGTTGCAATAGTTGTGATGAGAACAAGAACAAAAAGAATGATGTTTCTAAAGATGACAAGAAAGCACGTAAGCAGAGGACTTTTAAAAGCAAGAAAAAAGCCACCACCAGTGGCTCGGTTTCAAAGAAAAGGAAGAAAAAAGTCAAGCGAAGTTCCAGAAAAGGCAAAAAAAGTTTTCGTAGCCATAGCCGAGGTGGCAGAAGTAGTCATCCAAGTTTTTCTAAGCAGAACAAGTTCACTTCTTCTCACAAGTTTTCAAAATAATTTCTGGATCTAACTATTTCTAATCTATTAAACATTTGGCTCATTTGTAACATCTTCTTTGTACGGTGCTTTTGGGTTGGCAGACTGTTTGCTGTACAGATTGTGCTGTACGTGCGCAGTGCACCCAAATCGGCCAACAATCATTTTCGGTTAGTGTGATTCATCAGAATCGGCCCAGTCTATATTAGCCGCTTGTCGACAGTCATCACTTCCCATTTGCCGTCTGCTCTTCACCTGCTACAGACTCTTCAAGAATGAATGCTTTCAACCTGAAATCAGCGTGCTTTTGCTTCATGTGGAGCTTCCTTTTTGCAAGCGTCACAAGCACTGAGCCCATTCGAGGCTGTGTAGATCCGGTTTTCCGCGATCTCGTCCACTTGAACCGAAAGGTCTTAGCTATTGGTCTTGTCCATGGCAAACTGGCTCTCTTTGCCAGTGGGACTGCCGATAACGATCAACTGGCTGGCGGTTTGCAGCTCAACATCCTGGCTGCGCGCCTCGACGCCCTCAAGGTCGACCTCAACCCAGTTCCGCTTCCCAGTGGAGTGCCCAGAGGCCCTGTGAAGTTTGCTTGCCAGGACTCGAGCGGCACTAACCTGGTGGTCATGAGCGAGTCAAGTGTCCAGAAATTTTCACTGACTACGGGAAATTCGCACCATGTGAGCATGAAAGAAGAAGCTGCAAATGGTTGTTTTAAGAATGGCTTGATCCACGTCACCTCAAACAGCTCGCTCAACTTCTACGTCATCAGTGAAAACGGAAATGTGATTCCAGCCAACTTTGATGGTAGTACTATCGATGAATCAAAACATTGCGAATACCTAGACTCTCCTGGCCAGCTCTGCAGACTCAAATCACCTCCAAACTACATCGTCCTGCAGCACCAGTGCAACGAGACCCTAACCCACCATTTCTTCGGCAACCTGATTGCCGGCTACATTGGCGACGAAGCCGTCTACCTCTTCGACAGCGACGGCAACGTCCACGGATTCTCGTCCAAAGTCCTGGAGCCCGGCAATCAAGTCGAAGTCTACACAAAGGACATCGCCAACTTCCTGACCGTCAAACTGCCCAAGTTTGCGCCAAAACCCCATTACGAAAGTGAGTACCTCCTCCACCTTTGCTCTATCCTCTAACCTTTTCCATATAATTTACCACTCCTCTCCCACGACCAGCCTGGGAAGACCTGCCTGCCTGGCGGCGGTACATCCTCATCGGTGTCCGAGTGGCCTGGCTTCTCATCCTGGTCTTCCTGGTCTGGGCTGCCATCTACATGCGGATGCTCGTCTTGCGAATCCGCACTCGAAGGGAGCTGGCCCAAGAGTTCCTGGAGATGGTGCAGCGAGGGAAGGCCCAGCGATGGGCCGATGAGAGTGCCGCCTTCGCTGCCGAACTGGCCGAAGCGCGACGGGGCCGAAAGCGACCCCGTCCCCGCTCCCGCTCCCGATCCCGTTCCCGCAGTCGCAGCCCTCGCGGCCGCCAGGACCGATGCATCTTTCTCGCTCAACCTCATCTTCGCCGCCGGGTGGGAGCAGGCGTTAGACCGCTGGCGGCGAACCAGCATGATCATTCGGCGAACCTCCTCAGAGAGCGCTTCCGCCAGCAGCACCAGCTGGTGCCGAGGACCGTGTTGGCCAATGTGGCGCACAAGAAGAAGAAGATGCACTAGCCACTAGGTGGATGGATGGACTGCCAGTGTGCTCTCTTCAAGTGATGCTCATCTCCTCTCTTCTGTGACACGTCACTTTAAGCATCTCTACTGTCACATTCTTATTATCCCAATTTATCGGCATCTTTTCATTTTTACTTTTCATTTGCACACATCTCTTATTCTTGTTTTACCTCTTTTATAAATGTGCACATCATTTTATTGCCTCTTTTTTCCCTTCATGTTTCCCCTTCCCCATCACACACATTTCTGGCCATTATTTTTTGTTTTACCTTTTATCTTTTGTTTCTCATTACACCCATTAAAAAAGGCTTCTGCTCACAACCGCCACCAGTACCACCTCATTCACTCAAACGACAGGCTTCGGCGATTTGACCAATCTGCTTGATTTGTTGCTGCATCTTTCTGCTGTGTGACTGAAAAAAATGGTTTTTTAAAACATGTCAGCTAAATATTTCAAATACAATCGGTAAAAGTGAACTCAATAAATGAATCTGCAGCCCTTACAAAATGCCAACACAGTGCAACACAGTTACTCTCCACTGTGTCTCCTACTCTGTCAGCTCTTCTGTAAGCACTTCTTCTTCTTCTTTAACTGCCTCGCTATTTTCTGCCCCTCTTCCCTTACTGATTAACACTTTTTGTTAATTGTTAATTTGAAACAAAAGTTTTAGAATTAATCTTAGAACTATCATCAGTCTGAATAATCATATTTGTTTTGTTTTCTGCTCATTTTGTAAAAATTTTTTGCTTATTCTTATCAGTTAATGATGTTTTTGAAGCAGTACTTTTCAAAAGTGTATGGAAGTATTTTCTGTTTGTGGTTGCTACCTTTTGCCTATTTGATCACTTCCAGTCAGTTAAACAATCTCAAAAGGGGAAACGCAAGGGTTTGTTTTTGTGATCTGTGGCTATCCTTATTCTGATGACCATTTTCATAGTCCATTGTCGATGATTTGCTCGCTAATGAAACACAAAAGTTTTAGAACTCAGCTTAGAACTATCATCAGTTAGAATCATTTTGTTTGTTTTTACTCATTTTTCAAAGTTTGTTTTTACTTATTAGCTTATTATGTTTTTGCTGCAGTATTTCTCAAAAAAGCATGGAAGTATTCTCTGTTTATGGATGCTACTTTTTGCCTTTGTTACTTCAAGTCAGCTAAACAACCTTAAAGATGAAAGTGCAAGGGTTTGTTTTTAATATCTGTGTCTAATTTTATTTTGATGACCATTTTCATAGTCCATCGTCGATGATTTGATCGCTGGAAATCGAGGCGTTTTTGCTGTTGGACTTTATCACACTAAAATGACCCTTTTTGTGAGTGGCACTGCTTCCAAAACTGACCCAATCGGGGGATATCAAGTGACTGTGGATGAAGTTGTTGATAGTGTGATCGTTATCACAAAGGATCCAGAGCCACTACCATCGGGTATTCCCTGGTACAACCCCTCTATCAAGTTTGTGTGCAGTGACTCAACGGACACTTATTTGGTGGCAATGAATGACACCAATGTTGGTGTATTTTCACTTGACACAAAAAATTTCAGTGGTATAGGGATGGATCCGTCTGCTATACCTGAATGTTCTGAAGAAGGAGCTCCTCACTTATCATCAACTATTCCTATTAACTTTTTTAAAATTTTTCCTGATGCACAAGTGACTCCCTATCATTTTGATATTCACGACGATGTCACAATCAAAAAAGCAACTGGCTGCGGGCCTGGTGCAAACATGAGTATTCTCTGCATCAACGGTGACCGAGTATTCTTCCGCAAAGAAAAATGCAATGGAACAATTTTCACTGACATAAACTCCGGTTTTGTAGACGATCACGCAGTTTACCTTTTTGACAACGAAAACACTGTCTACACAGAAAGGATGCCTGGAAAGGACCAGGCGATAAACCGCCTCCAAGCAAGCCAAAAACTGAAAGTAAGTAGTTCTTAAACGTACAACAAATCCAGTAGTAAACCTTCTGATTTAGCTTCAGACTCCACCAATCGAAGCACCTTCACAGTCATTATCGTCAGCACTAGTTTTCTCATTCTGTTGATCATTGGGATCAGTCTTGTTGTCTATTGCTTCTTTTACAAAGGTAGTGATGAGAGCAAGAACAAGAAAAACCCAAAAAAGAAAAGTTATAAAAGCAAGAAAAAGATCACTACTGGCTCGTTTTCAAAAAAGAAAAAGGTCAAAAGAAGCTCTAAAAAAGGTAGAAGTTTTCGCAGCCAAAGTCGAGGTTGCAGAAGTTCTTCAAAACAAAAGAAGATCAGTTCTTTTCGAAGATCATCAGCAGTTCCCAGTCATTAAGTTTATGCTTAAAAATGTTTTTAAAATTATTGACCAATAAAAGTTATTTGTAAATTTTCTGTTTATAGCACACCTGTTTTAGAATTCAGTTTAGAATTTTTACCAGTTTGAATCGTTTCATTTGTTTTCCTACTCATTTTTTAAACTTTTTTTGCTTATTCTTATCAGTTAATGATGTTTTTAAGGCAGTACTTTTCAAAAGTGTATAGAAGAATTCTCTGTGTGTGGTTGCTACTCTTGGCCTTTTTGATCACTTCAATTCAGTTAAACAATCTCAAGGGGGGAAATGCAAGGGTTTGTTTTTGTGATCTGTGACTATCTTTATTCTGATGACTATTTTCATAGTCCATCGTCGATGATTTGGTCGCTGGCAACCGAGGCGTTTTTGCCGTAGGCCTTTTCCATACCAAAATGACCCTTTTTGTGAGTGGCACTGCCTCCAAAACTGATCCAATTGGTGGCTATCAAGTGACAGTGGATGAAGTTGTTGATAGTGTGATCGTTATCACAAAAGATCCAGAGCAACTTCCATCGGCTATTCCCTGGTACAACCCCTCTATCAAGTTTGTGTGCAGTGATTCAACGGACACTTATTTGGTGGCAATGAATGACACCAATGTTGGTGTATTTTCACTTAACACAAAAAATTTCAGTGGTATATGGTTTAATCCGCCTGCTATACCTGAATGTGTCGAATATGGAGTTCCCCACTTATCATCAATCGTTCCTCTCCACTTCTTTGTCTTTTTTTCTGATGAACAAGTGACTCCCTATAATTTTGATGTTTTAAAAGAAGGCACAATCCAAAGTGCAACTGGTTGTGGGCCTCGTGAGGAAATTGGTATTCCCTGCATCAACGGTGATCAAGTATTTTTTCGTAAAGAATGCAATGGAGCCACCTTCACTGACATAATCGCCGGTTTTGTGGACGAGCACACCGTTTACCTCTTTGACAGCGAAAACACCGTCTACACATTCTCTGCTAAAGCTTTCAAGCAGAATGGACCATCGGCAAAGCTGATCAAAGTCAGCAGAAAAGATGCCTGGAAAGGACCAGGCGATAAACCGCCTCCAAGCAAACTAAAGACTGAAAGTATGTAGTTTTGAAAGTGCAAACAAATCTAGTAGTAAACCTTCTAATTTAGCTTCAGATTCCAGCATTCAAGGCATACCTATAGCCATAATTGTCACCACTAGTTTTCTAACTCTGCTAATCATTGGGATCAGTATTGTTGTTTACTGCTTCTTCTGCGGTAGTAGTGATAGGAACAAGAACAAGAAAAATGATGTTTTTAAAGCTGACAAGAAAGCCACTAAGCAGAGGACTTTTAAAAGCAAGAAAAAGGCCACCACCAGTGTTGGATCTGCAAAGAAAAAAAAGAAAAAAGTCAATCGAAATTCTAAGAAAGGCAAAAAAAGCTTTCGTAGCCATAGCCGAGGTGGCAGAAGTAGTCATCAAAGTTCTTCTAAGCAGAACAAGTTCACTTTTTCACGAAAGTCTTCAAAATAATTTCTGGATCTAACTACTTATTCCGGATTCTATTAAACAGTTGACTCATCTGTAACATCTTCTTTGTACGGTGCTTTTGGGTTGGCAGACTGTTTGCTGTACAGATTGTGCGGTACGTGCGCAGTGCACCCAAAACGGCCAACAATCATTTTTGGTTAGTGTGATTCATCAGAACTGCCCCAGTCTATATTAGCCGCTTGTCGACAGTCATCACTTCCCATTTGACGTCTGCTCCTCACCTGCCACACACCTCTTCAAGAATGAATGTTTTCAACCTGAAATCAGCGTGCTTTTGCTTCATGTGGAGTTTCCTTTTTGCAAGCGTCACAAGCACTGAGCCCATCCGAGGCTGTGTAGATCCGGTTTTCCGCGATCTCGTCCACTTGAATCGAAAAGTCCTGGCTATTGGTCTTGTCCATGGCAAACTGGCTCTCTTTGCCAGTGGAACTGCCGATAATGATCAACTGGCTGGAGGTCTCCAAATAAACGTCTTGGCTGCGCGCCTCAACGCCCTTAAAGTTGACCTCAACCCAGTTCCGCTTCCCAGTGGAGTGCCCAGAGGCCCTGTCAAGTTTGCTTGTCAGGACTCAAGCGGCACAAACCTGGTGGTCATGGGCAGTTCAAGTGTCCAGAGACTATCCCTGGCTACGGGCAACTTGTACCATGTGGGCATAAAAGAACAAGCTGCAAAAAATTGCTTTGACGATGGCTCTCTCCACGTCACTTCAAACACCCCACTCAAGTTCTACGTCATCAGTGCTAATGGAAATGTGACTCATCTATACTTTGATGGTAGTACTATTGATGAATCAAAACATTGCAAATACCTAGACTCTCCCGGCCAACTCTGCAGACTCGGCTCTTCTCCCGGCTACATCGTCATGAAGCCCAAATGCCAACAAAATGAAACCGAATCCTTCTTCCAAAATCTGATTGCCGGCTACATTGGCGACGAAGCCGTCTACCTGTTCGACAGCGACGGCAACGTCCACGGCTTCTCGTCCAAAGTCCTGGAACCCGGCAATCTGCAAGTCGAAGTCTACACAAAGGAAATCGCCAACTTCCTGACCGTCAAACTGCCCAAGTTTGCGCCTAAGCCCCATTACGAGAGTAAGTACCTCCTCCACCTTTGCTCTATCTAGTCTATTTCTTATAATTTACCACTACCACCCCCTTCCTCTTCGACCAGCCTGGGAAGACCTGCCTGCCTGGCGGCGATACATCCTCATCGGTGTCCGAGTGGCCTGGCTTCTCATCCTGGTCTTCCTGGTCTGGGCTGCCATCTACATGCGGATGCTCGTCCTGCGAATGCGCACTCGAAGGAAACTGGCCCAAGAGTTCCTGGAGATGGTGCAGCGAGGGAAGGCCCAGCGATGGGCCGATGAGAGTGCCGCCTTCGCTGCCAAACTGGCCGAAGCGCGACGGGGCCGAAAGCGACCCCGTCCCCGCTCCCACTCCCGCTCCCGATCCCGCTCCCGCTCCCGTAGTCGCAGTCGCAGCCCTCGCGGCCGCCAGGACCGATGCATCTTTCTCGCTCAACCTCATCTTCGCCGCCGGGTGGGAGCAGGCGTGAGACCGCTGGCGGCGAACCAGCATGATCATTCTGCGAACCTCCTCAGAGAGCGCTTCCGCCAGCAGCACCAGCTGGTGCCGAGGACCGTGTTGGCCAATGTGGCGCACAAGAAGAAGAAGATGCACTAGCCACTAGGTGGATGGATGGATGTGGATGGCCAGTTTGCTCTCCTCAAGTGATGCTCATCTCCTCTCTTCTGTGACACGTCACTTTAAGCATCTCTACTGTCACATTCTTATTATCCCAATTTATCGGCACCATTTCATTTTTATCTTTCATTTGCACACATCTCTTATTCTTGTTTTACCTCTTTTATAACTGTGCACATCATTTTTTGCCTGTTTTCCCTTCACGTTCCCCTTCCCTTCCCCTTTCACACACATTTCAGGCCATTATTTTTGTTTTACCTTTTATCTTTTGTTTCTCATTACACCCATTAAAAAAGGCTTCTGCTCACAACCGCCACCAGAACCACTCTCATTCACCCAAACGACAAGCTTCGGCGATTTGACCAATCTGTTTGATTTGTTGCTGCTGCATCTTTCTGCTGTGTGACTGAAAAAATGGTTTTTCTAAAACATTTCAGCTAAATATTGCAAATATAACTGATAAAAGTGAACTCGGTAAATGAATCTGCAGCCCTTACAAAATGCCAACACAGTGCAACACAGTTACTCTCCACTGTGTCTCCTACTCTGTCAGCTCTTCAGTAAGCACTTTTTCTTCTTTTACAGCCTCACTATTCATTTCTGCCCCTCTTCACCTTTGATCCTTTTGTTCCTGCCCCACTGGCAGAGCGTTCCCACGATCAGACCACGATCAACTGCAGACTTACAAAGTAGTCTTAAGCACGCGTGGTCTTTTTTCTGCCTCCTGCCTGCCTGTCAGCTTCAGCTTCTGCTCTTCTCTCCTCTGTGGACTACTGACCCTCTGGTGGCCTCGTGCCAGCACACTGCCTGCCTGACTGCCTGCTCACCTCCTCACCCTCAGCACATGCCGACACGGCACTCGCGCGCGCGGGTCGGCAACACCGAAGCCCGGGCAACACTGACTGGCTAGGTACTGAAGAGAGAGAGACTGAAAGGTTCCTAGAAGAGGAAGAAAGTGAATGTAAAAGAAGGGATAAAGGATCAAATCCAAAGTAGTGCCCAATTAGTGCTGAATCAGTTTCTTTCGTGTGCCTCGTGTGAACTCAAATTCAACTTCGAATTTCGGTGCATTTAATGTCTTGAAATTTGTTTACTGATTAAAAATGAAATCTAGGAAAATCTGATCAGTGATTTTCTCGTCATCATCGTCATCGTCATCATCAAATCATCAAAAGAAAAAATGAGGATTTTTATTTCGAATTAAAAATCTTCACCGCGTCAGTAGCGCCATCCGGCGCCAGCGCCACTAACACTGGTCGCTGATGCCGATGATGCCGTCTTTCAGCGCTGCAGCAGCTAAAGGAGCTAAAAATACAAAGACTCTTCTGCTTCCACAGGCGCACACCAAAATAATGTCACGTACCTCACCTTACCTTTCGGTGTACAGCAGCTAGTGAAAGCAAAGCAAAGCGCAAGTGGTCTGTGTCTGTGTTTGTACACCGTACACCGTCTGATAAGCAGCAACAACAGCCTGAAGCATCAGCTGCTGAAGAATCGAGCCAGCCATCCTCGAACTGCAGACCTCGGTGCATCAGGACGACTGCTGATCACTTCTTTCTGTTCTGTTCTCTCTTATCAATCAGCGACGATACAAGATCTTCCACAGCAGCAGCAGCATCAGCAGTGGCCGCCACTGTCGCTCAAGTTCACGTGCTTCAACATTGAAGATTGACGGCCAATGTACGTTCTGCTCGTCTGCTCAGACGCCTTTGCTTTGCTTTCTCTCACTCTCTCCTTTGTGCGTAATATCATCATCTGATTTGTTTTGGCTGCCTTCTCATCTTCTCTCTTCACTCACTCACTCTCTATTTCTCTTTCTCTTGCTCGCACTTTTTCATTGAAGAACACCGAAGCATTGAAGAAGAGGGCTGAAGCGTGAATACTAATTAGAACACGGCAACAATCTAAAGGAAGCACTGTTTGAAAAGTAATAATTGGCGATTAGAACTAGTAACAACAACAACAACAATCGTGGTAGCCAGCTACATCAACAAGCCACCAGTTTCCTTTGGTTCTTTTATTGCTTCTCTTTTGTTTTGTTTTTGTTGTCTCTGTTGCATCTCGGGAAGCACATCAAGCACATTGGACATAAACACTGTTGTTGTTCATCTTCCTTACTCGTTCAACCACTGCCGCCATTTCGTCTTCTTCATTAGTCGGCAAAATCTCAGCACATCTGTTTTAGGGTCTCAAAAATCTCATCATCGCTTTTTCGCAAACACACCACATCAAATCACATCGCCTTTTTTGTTCGGCTCGCAATCAGCCACACTCAATCTAGCAAACACGTCTTCAAATGTTTAGAAGCAAAACCTTCTCGATTGTGCAGTTCAACTTGAAGTACCACCAGGATGCTCGCAACTTGTCCAAGTTTTCCAATCAGCTGAGTAAGTGTTGTGTTTTTCATTTGTTTTCAAGACTTGACCTTCCTACTTGGTCGTCTACTTTCAGAACTGCAAGCGGCTACCTCTAGCTCCAACTGCACGAGCAAACGTCGGGAGAAGCAGCACTCACCGAACAATCGACAGCATCAGCAGCAGCACACATGCCTGCACACTACCTCCTATCGACGAAAGACCGTCACCGGTGGTATTCCGGGTGACGGCGGCAATGGAGTTCGTGGAGGTGGCTTCGGTGGTGATAAGACCACCAGCACCACCGGCGTGGGCGGCGGCGGCAGCGTCGGGGAGGAGCCGGCGGCGGTGGTGGCAGCAGCAAGGACAAGAACTTCCTCTGCCCCAACTGCGGCAACATCTGCACTCAGATTGAGGAGTTCCTCTGTGAGTTCTTCTGCTCAGAACAGCTTTTTCTTATCACACTCCTCATCACGTTCTTTTTCGCTTCTTCAGCCTCGACTCGCTTCGTCAAGTGCGACAAGTGCGCCCGCTTCTTCGTCATCCTCTCGGAGAATGACCTGCACAAGGGCGCCGCCGGCAAGGAGGGAAACCACCAGGGCGTCAATGCCAACAACGCCTCGCCGCACTTTCACAAGTCCTCCGAGAAGTTCAACATTCAGCGTAATCCACCGCCGCCAAAGAAGGTAAGTGCTGCTGCTGCTGCTGGCTGGTTGTTTTAAATCAATGGCCGCTTATCACTAACTACTGCAACCTTTTTATCAACTGGCAGATTTACGAGTACCTCGACAAGCGAGTTATCGGTCAGAATGACGCGAAGAAGGTGCTCGCCGTGGCGGTGTACAACCACTACAAGCGCATCAACCACAACATACTGTCCAACTCGGCGGCGGCGGGCAATGGCTCTCGCAATGGCAATGGCGGCGGCGGTGCCTCACTGGCCGACTCGGCCACCAGCGAGACGAAGATAATCAACGGCAGAGGTCGGTGACACTGTCTAGTAAATGATCAACGCTTGCTTACTAACTACTCTCTCTTTCACTGAAAAACCCTGCAGACGAGTTCATCAACATTCCCAGCCCCAACTCGATTGGCATTCACCTGCAGAACTTTCAGTCGGCGCAGGAGGCGCTGCACCAGCAAGGTGGCCCACAGGGAAGTGACGGAAAGCCTTCTAACAGCGGCCCCAACTCGCAGCGCGGCAGCTTCCTCCTCGAGGCGAATGAGCTGGACATCAAGCTGGAGAAGTCGAACATCCTCCTGCTGGGGCCGACGGGCAGCGGGAAGACGCTGCTGGCGCAGACGATCGCCGTCTGCCTGGACGTCCCCTTCGCCATCTGTGATTGCACCACGCTGACGCAGGCGGGCTACGTCGGCGAGGACATCGAGTCGATCATCGCCAAGCTGCTGCAGGACGCCAACTTCAACGTGGAGAAGGCGCAGCAGGGCATCGTCTTTCTGGACGAGGTGGACAAGATCGGCGCCGTGCCGGGCATTCACCAGCTGCGCGACGTCGGAGGGGAGGGCGTGCAGCAGGGCATGCTGAAGATGCTGGAGGGGACGGCGGTGACGATTCCGGAGCGCAACTCGCGGAAGATGAGGGGCGAGCCGATCGTGGTGGACACGACGAACATTCTCTTCATCGCCTCGGGCGCCTTCAACGGCCTGGACCGCATCGTCAGCCGTCGGAAGAATGAGAAGTACCTGGGCTTTGGCGCCAGCTCCAGCGGACAGGGCCAGGGCCGACGGGCGGCGGCCGCCTCCGATGTGGCGGAGAACTACGCCGCCAGCAGCAGCACCGGCGCCGGCGGTGACATCTCCGCGCTGGAGGAGGACATTGCCGAGCGGGATGGGCTGCTGGGGGCGGTGGAGTCGCGCGATCTGATTGAGTTTGGCATGATCCCCGAGTTTGTGGGTCGCTTCCCGGTGGTGGTCCCCTTCCACTCGCTCTCTCAGTCGATGCTGGTGCAGATTCTCACCGAGCCGAAGAACGCCCTGGTGACGCAGTACCAGAAGCTGTTCCTGATGGACAACGTCGAGCTGACCTTTGAGGGGGCGGCGCTGCAGAGAATAGCCAAGGTGGCCATGGAGCGCAAACGGGCGCTCGCGGACTGCGAGCCATTCTGGTCAGTACTCCTTTTAGCTCTGGTTTTGTTTGTTTGATTTTTCTAATTTTTTATTTTATTTTTACTACAGGAGAACATCCTCCTCGAGCCGATGTTTGAGATTCCCGGCACCAGCATTCGCAAGGTGAACATCACCGAGGAGGTGGTGCTGGGCGGGAAGAAGCCCGAGTACAGTGAGCTCTCCTCGCGCTCCGCTGCAGGCAAGGCGAACAAGGCCCCCTACAATGGCAATGCCGGTGATGAGCAGCAGCTGGAGAGTGACGGCAAGGAGCGAGCGGTCAATCCTTAGCTTGCCAGCTGATGATTGGGGGCAACTCCAACACCCCAGTGATTGGGCAACTCCTCTCCCCTCTGCGACAACAATTTTGCAATACTATTGCTTTTCACTTTTAATTTTGCGCCTTCTTATTTAATTATATTCTTACAAAATACTTTAACGAAAAATTGTACATAGGCATTGACGGATGATCGACTGACCGACCGATGATTCACTCTTCTTCTTGATGGTGGTGATGACATAAAGCTTCTTATTTTAACTCTGTGTTTTCTCCATAAAGTTCTATATGTTTTGTTGGTGATGGTTTATAAACTCCTCTACTCATTTATTATTACTTTAGCTCTAAAGCAACTCACCTCATCACTGTTTGAAAGAGCAGAATGATCTGCCTCCTCTTCTTTTTCTCTCTTCTACAAGCACTCCTCTTTCCACTGTGCAGGGGACTGGTGAAGGGGCAAAGTTTGAGGTCACCGAAGAGAGTGGAGCACCTGTATTGAGCACACAAAAGCATGGCACTACTAAGTAAGAAGAAGAAAGAAAGAGGAGGGGTTTTGAGAACTCCTAAATCTGTTTTCTAAAATCATTCTTCTGTTTCCCTTTTCTAGCCTCTTCTCCGTGGGAGGCGTGGTGCTCGGTTCCGAGGACGAGAACGGCAGCATCTGGCTCTTCTGGTGGATCTGGCTGCTTATTGTCCTCTGCTGCTGCTTCATCGGCTGTCTCCCTTTTCTCATCTGCTTCCTCTGCGGCTATGGCTTCGCCGGCATGGGCAAAAGTCGCCGCCGATAAATGAATGACCGATGATGTCTGAGGATGGTCATCAGCAGCGACAGGACTACACTTTACCCCGCCATTTTGTTTTGCATTATTAAACTTTACACACAAAGAAGTCTATCATCTTTCATCGGTAGCAGGCAACAGCAAATTGGACAACAGTTTTAGAATTCAGTTTGGAATTGTCATCAGTTTTAACCATTCACCATTTGTTTTGGTTTTCTAATCACAAACAAGCGGGTAGTAGGGCAAATAGTATTCAAAACACTTTTCTGCTCTTGATTATCACCAAAATGTGGCTTCGCTTTTCAAAAGCTTATCACAGTAATCTTTGTTTGTTGTTGCTACTTTTTGTCCATTTGATCACTACGAGCCAATCTTCAAGCAATCTGAAAGATGGAAACGCAAATGCAAAGGTTTGTGTTATTGGTGCTCTTTGTCAAACTTCATTCTGACCATCTGATGTCCCTAGACACTCGTCGATGATTTGGTTGCAGGCATGCGAGGTGTCTTTGCCGTGGGTCGTTTCCGCAACAAGCTGACCCTCTTTATCAGTGGCACTAGTTCAATAACCGACCCCAACGGTGGCTATCAAGTGACAGTGGATAAAGTGGTCAACAGTGTGATCACCATCAGCCAAGACCCCGAGCCACTGCCATCGGGCATTGACTGGCTGGAGCACTCTATCAAGTTTGTCTGCTATGATTCAACGGGCACCTATCTAGTAACAATGAGTGAAGGAAAAGCGGGTGCACTTTCGCTGGACAACAAAAACTTCATTGATGTAATGGCTGGTGAGCAGCCGGGTATTATTTTATACTGCTCTAAATTTGGATCTTTCCACGTGTCATCACTCAATCCCCTTCATTTCTATCTCGTAAACTATCACAGTTTCAGAGGGTCAGATGACTATATTTTTTTAAAAGGACCGGAACCAAGCCCAGAAACCACACTTAGTACAGCAACCGGCTGCGGAAATGGTGATCCAGATCCAGAGCCTCTGTGGTTTTTGTGTGTTAATGGCGATCAAATAGTTTTCAGTAAAGAAAAGTGTGACTTAACTTTCATCACTGATCTAGTCTCTGGATTTGTGGACGAGCACACCGTTTACTTCTTTGCCAAAAACAACACCGTCTACACATTCCCTGCTAAGGTTTTTCAGAAAAATGGACCTTCAGCAAAGTTGATCAAGGCCAGCAGAGCTGATGCCTGGAAAGGACCTAAAGGCGATGAACCTAGTTCAAGCAAGTCAACGGATGAATGTAAGTAATTTAGAAACGTGAAAACCAAGTAAATAAAAGATCGAATCCCATTACTACCAGCTACCAGCAGCCAAGCAAGCCAAACAAACCAATCAAACTTTTCCCTAGTCATAATCGTCAGCACTGGTTTTCTGGTTCTTCTGGTCATTGGCGTCAGTGTTGTTGTCTATTGCTGTTTCTGCTATGGTGGTGATGAAAAGAAGAAAGATGATAATGCTAAAGTTGGCAAAAAGGCCACTAAAAAGAGGACTTCTAAAAACAAGAAAAAGGTCATCACCAGTGCTGGCTCACCTTCAAAAAAGAAGAAAAAGGGCAAGAAAAGCTCCAAAAAAGGCAGAAACTCTCAAAGTCGCAGCCGTTGTAGAAGTAGTCATCGAAGTTTTTCCAAACAGAACAAGATTACTTCCTCTCGCAGATCATCGGCAGTTTCCAGTCATTAAGTTTATGCTATAAAAAGTTTTTAGTTTGTGTTTGTAAACTGTTTTTTAGCATAAAACATGCTTTAAAGTGCACAACTGTTATAGAATTTAGAATTTTCACCAACTTGACTCAACTTATTTGTTTTTGTTTCTAATAAAAAACTAGATAAAACTTATAAACCATTTTTCTGCTGTCTATTTATGACTATCAGTTAATCGTCAAAATGTGGTTTCACTTTTCAAAAGCATTTCACAGTATTCCTTGTTTGCTGTTACTACTTTTTGTCTTTTTGGTCATTGCTGACCGATCTTTAAGTGATCTTAAAAGTGAAAACGCAAACGCAAGGGTTTGTTTTTGTCATCAAAATCTTTTTCATTCTGACAGTCTGTTTCCATAGTCCATCGTCGATGATTTGGTTGCAGGCATGCGAGGTGTCTTTGCCGTTGGTCGTTTCCGCAACAAACTGACCCTCTTTGTGAGTGGAACCGGCTCAATAACCGACCCCAACGGCGGCTATCAAGTGACCGTGGATGAAGTTGTTGATAGTGTGATCGTTATCAGCCAGGACCCCGAGCCACTACCATCAGACATTGACTGGCTGGAGCACTCTGTCAAGTTTGTCTGCAGCGACTCAACAGGCACCTATCTGGTGACAATGAATGAGGAAAAAGCGAGTGCACTGTCGCTGGACAAGAAAAACTTTATTGAACTAACGGGTGTTGAAGGGATGTATAATGTTGGAACCTGTTTTCAATCGGGAGTTCTCCATGTGTCATCACTCAATCTCCTTCAGTTCTATCTCTTAGACATTTACAATGGAGGAAGAACAGATGTTTATTATTTTTTAAAAGGAGAAAAGCCAAGCCCGGAAATCACACTTAGTACAGCAACCGGCTGCGCTTTTATTGATTATTCTCTTATTAAGTATTTGTGTGTTAATGGCGATCAAGTAGTTTTCAGTAAAGAAACGTGTGATTTATCTTTCACCACTGATCTAATCTCTGGATTTGTGGACGAGAACACCGTTTACCTTTTTGCCAAAGACAACACCGTATATACATTCTCTGCCAGAGTTTTTCAGAAGAACAAACCTTCAGAAAAGTTGATCAAGGCCAGCAAAAAAGATGCCTGGAAAGGACCAGGCGATAAACCACCGCCAAGCAAGTCAAAGAGTGAAAGTAAGTATTTTAGGGATTCGCAAACGAAACAAAATAAACAATCTTTTTCCTACTCAACTACAGATACCAGCAACAAAACAAAATCAAGTTTTCCCATAGTCATAATCGTCAGCACTGCTTTTCTGACTTTTCTGATCATTGGCTTTATTGCTTATTGCTGTTTCTGCCATGGTTTTGATGAAAACACAAAAATCAAGAAAAATAATAATGTTAAAGTTGACAAGAAAGCCACTAAAAAGAGGACTTCTAAAAACAAGAAAAAGGTCATCACCAGTGCTGGCTCACCTTCAAAAAAGAAGAAAAAGGGCAAGAAAAGCTCTAAAAAAGGCAGAAACTCTCAAAGTCGCAGCCGAGGTGGTAGAAGTAGTCATCGAAGTTTTTCCAAACAGAACAAGATCACTTCCTCTCGCAGATCATCGGCAGTTTCCAGTCGTTAGGTTTATGCTATAAAAAGTTATTAGTTTGTGTTTGTAAACTGTTTCTTAGCAAAAAACATGTTTTAAAGTGCACAACTGTTTTATAATTTAGAATTTTCATCGACTTGAATCAACTTATTTGTTTTTGTTTCTAATAAAAAACTAGATAAAACTTATAAACCATTTTTCTGCTGTCATTTTTTGACTATCAGTTTATCATCAAAATGTGGTTTCACTTATCAAAAGCATTTCACAGTATTCTTTGTTTGTTGTTACTACTTTTTGTCTTTTTGGTCAATGCTGACCGATCTTTAAGTGATCTTAAAAGTGGAAACGCAAACGCAAGGGTTTGTTTTTGTCATCAAAATTTTTTTTCATTCTGATAGTCTGTTTTCCATAGTTTATCGTCGATGATTTGGTTGCAGGCATGCGAGGTGTATTTGCCGTTGGTCGTTTCCGCAACAAAATGACCCTTTTTGTGAGTGGAACTGGCTCACCGACTGACCCCAACGGTGGCTATCAAGTGACTGTGGATGAAGTTGTCGATAGTGTGATCTACATCAGCCAAGACCCCGAGCCACTACCATCGGGCATTGACTGGCTGGAACACTCTGTTAAGTTTGTCTGCAGTGATTCAACGGGCACCTATCTGGTGACACTGAGCTCGGAAAAGGCTGGTGCACTTTCACTGGACAACAAAAACTTTATTGTTGCAGTGAGTGGTTACGGTCCAAGTATACTTACCTTCTGTTGGGGAGAAGAAGCTCTTCACGTGTCATCCCTGAACCTTCTTCAATTTTATCACATTAACTTTGATATTTATAATGGGTCGGTGCCCTTTTACTTTATAAAATCACATACTCTAGACGGTGCCACAATCCGAACTTCAGAAGGCTGCACTTATTTTGAACATAGTAATTTTATGGGTTTTCTATGTCTCAATGGCGATCAAGTAGTTTTCAATCAAGAAAAGTGCACCGATGGCTTCACCACTGGCATAATTTCCGGTTTTGTGGACGAGCACACCGTTTACTTTTTTGCCAAAAACAACACCGTCTATACATTCTCTGCCAAAGTTTTCAAGAAAAACGGACCTTCAGCAAAGTTGATCAAAGCTAGCAGAAATGAAGCCTGGAAAGGACCCGGAGATGAACCACCGCCAAGCAAGTCAACAGATGAGAGTAAGTAATTTAGGAATATGCAAAACAAACCAAACAAATAATCTCTTTTTTCCACTCAGCTATCAGCCAAACAAAACAAAGTTTTCCCCTTGTCATAATCGTCAGCACTGGTTTTCTGGTTCTTCTAATCATTGGCATTAGTATTGCTGTCTATTGCTGCTTCTGTGATGTTAGTGATGAAAAGAAAAAGAACAAGAAGAATGATATTGTTAAAGTTGAAAAGAAGGTCACTAAAAAGAAAACATCTAAAAGCAAGAAAAAGACCACTACCAGTGCTGGCTCGATTTCAAAAAAGAAAAAGAAAAAAGTCAAAAGAAACTCTAAGAAAGGCAGAAGTTTTCGTAGTCGTACCCGAGGTGGCCGAAGTAGTCGTCAAAGTTTTTCAAAACAGAACAAGTTCACCTCCTCACGTAAATCTTCAAAGATGATATCTGGATCTAACTAATTATTCCTGATTCATTAAACAGTTGACCCATTTGTAACATCATATTTGTACGGTTCTTTTGGGTTAGCAAATCATTTGCCGTACAGCAGGTTTAGCACTGCTAAATTAACAGAGTGAGAGTTGTATGAAACGTGCGCAGTGCACGCAAATTGTCCCTCTGGTGGACAAGAATGTTCGAATTAGGCTGGTCATCAGTTTTGGGTGGCGTGATTCAGCAGAATTGGCTCAGTCATCTATAATAGGCGCTTGTCAGCAGTCATCACTTCCCAGTTGACTTTCGCTCTTCAAGCACTCAACACCTTCCACCACTTCTCTCTCTCATCACACTATTTTGCCAC
Organism: Tyrophagus putrescentiae; assembly: GCA_024499935.1. Lineage (NCBI taxonomy): Eukaryota > Metazoa > Arthropoda > Arachnida > Sarcoptiformes > Acaridae > Tyrophagus > Tyrophagus putrescentiae. Next base: position 11,159,466 of record JAMZRA010000002.1, on the reverse strand, counting down.
CACCACTTCCATCTATCTTCAAGATGAAATTTTTTAACTCAAAATCATTTTTCCTTTTTGGCCTGTTGATAATTTTGTCTGCCTGCCTCCTCAGCTTTTCTCCAGTCCGGTGCCGAGTGCTCTCAGTCCCTAAAAAGGCTTTGAAAAAAAGCAAAGTGACAACTGAGGTATGTGCTTTTACTTTAGATTACTCCTGATTAATCCCCCTTTTGTTCTTTTTCCCTCTGCAGGCAATCGTCGATGACCTTCACCACGCCGAGCGTAGTGTGTTGGCCATCGGCAAGGTCAACGATAAGCTGACTGTTTTCGTCAGCGACGTCGACAACCGGTATAACTTACGTGAGGGTTATCGACTGGAGGTCTACCCCTCCGATGGAGGTCGCCTTCAGGTCAGCAGCCACCCAGTGCCACTGCCCAGTGATGTGCCAATTGGGTCGGTCAACTTCGTCTGCGAGGATTCCAGTGGCACTAATCTTGTGGTCATGGACGATGCTACTGTCCAGAAACTAGAGCTTTCCTCTGGTTCCAGCTTCAGTTTGGGTATAAACAGCACGGTTAGCTCCAACTGCTTCAGCAATGGATCTCTCCACGCTTCCTCAAACAGCGTTCTCCAATACTACGTCATCACTCCCAAGGGAAATGTGACGCTTGTTGGCTTTGACAGCAACCCTATTGATAAATCAAAGAAGTGCGTCAAACCATTTTATCAGGGCCTGCTGTGCTTCTTCTCCACCACCGTCACAATGACGAAGGACAACTGTTCTGGGACATTCCCCAAAGACCTGACCGCAGGGTACATTGACCACCGCGGAGTGTACCTCTTCGACATGGGCAACACTGCCTACGTTTTCTCCCGGAAGGTCTTTGATTCCCTCGGCTCCTTTGTGGACTTGTTTCAGTTTGACAGCGGGCAGATCTTCCACTTCGTCAAGACCACTCCAAAATTTGCCCCCTGCAAGATGAAGTACGGTGAGTACTGTGCACACTGCTGCCGTTGCCTTTATCCTCTTCCTCTGCTAACTCTGCCTCGTCATCACTACCACCACCCCCAACAGAGCTGCCACCCAGGCCCTGGTGGCACGATTGGATAGTGACCATCTGTGGGTACGCCAATTTCGCCATAATTGGACTGCTCACAATGGCCGCTATGTGGCTGACCAACTACAACCGCCAACGACGCAGGATGAGGGAAATGCGACAGGCTGCAGCCGCCGCTGCAGAGGCTCGAGGGATTGCCGGGGCAGCTGCAGGAGCCCGAGGTGGAGGAGGAGGAGAACACGGCCAGGCTGACAGAGGCCTCCGGAACCGAAACCGAGGTGGTCGTCGTACCTCGCGATCTCGCTCTCGAAGTCGCGCTCGTTCCCGTTCTCGAAGTCGAGCTCGTTCTCGCTCCCGAAGTCGCAGCCCGCGAGGCAGCACCTCTCCGAACCAGCGCCGCACCGCCGCCACCAGCCAGCCGGTGTGGAAGACGAAGACCAAGAAGGGCAAGAAGGGCAAAAAGGGTGGAAAGAAGGGCAGCAAGAAGGGCGGCGGCAAGCAGAAGCGCCGTTGAAGAGGCGGCGGCGGCTACGGAGGATGACGCAGAATCGGCGGCAGCATCACTTCACAGCATTCACTGCCCCACCTCTCACACATTCACACGCTACCTTCATTTTAAAATTACTATTGTTATCCTTTTCCAATTACTTTCTACCTTGCTCACTGCGTTGAGTTTTTCATCCTCATCCCACCATCCTCTCATTCTTCATTTTATTCTTGTATTTATTCTTGTACATATACCTTTTGTGGCGTTTTTTTTGTTACATTTAAAATATTAAACCTGCCTTTTTAGCAAACAAGGTGTGAAATTTGCAACGATGACACGTGTACAACTGTTGAAATTGTTTCAGTTTTTTTCCAGTCTGGTGTGCTTGTCAGTGTGCTAGTGCGTGTGTGTTTGGCAGTAGCTCATATTTGGTTTTGCAGTGTGGAAAATTAATGACAAATTAACAGCAGCAGCATCAAAAGCACAGTTACTATTACCTTCTATCACACACACATCATAATTAGTAGGCGTCATATTTGAGTTCTTCAAAACAAAACAAGTTCACTTCCTCACGCAGATCATCGGCAGTTTCCAGTCGTTAGGTTTATGCTGAAAAATCATTTCGAAATCTGTATTGACTTTATTAATAACCTGTTTGTAAATTGTTTTGCATACATACAAAACGTGTTGGGTATCAAAGTGCACAGCAGTTTTAGAATTCAGGTTAGAATTGTCATCAATTTTGGAAATCATCAAAAATAACTGGTTCTCATTTTGTAAAACATTATTCTGCTCTTGATTATCACCAAAATGAGACGATGTTTTTTAAAAGTGTGTGGCAATATTCTCTGTTTGTGGTTGCTATTCTTTTACTTTTCAACCACGTCAAGTCATCAATTAAATTTAAAAAGTGAAAACGCAAATGCAAAGGTTTGTATTGGTGCTTTTGGTTAACTTTTATTCTGACAACCTGATGTCCCTAGACACTCGTCGATGATTTGGTTGCAGGCATGCGAGGTGTCTTTGCCGTTGGTCGTTTCCGCAACAAACTGACCCTCTTTGTGAGTGGAACCGGCTCAATAACCGACCCCAACGGTGGCTATCAAGTGACCGTGGATAAAGTGGTCAACAGTGTGATCACCATCAGCCAAGACCCCGAGCCACTGCCATCGGGCATTGACTGGCTGGAGCACTCTATCAAGTTTGTCTGCTATGATTCGACGGGCACCTATCTGGTGACAATGAGTGAAGGAAAAGCGGGTGCACTTTCACTGGACAAGAAAAACTTTATTGGTGTAATGGCTGGTCAGGAGCCGGGTGTTATTTTATACTGCTCTAAATTTGGAGCTCTTCATGTGTCATCACTCAATCCCCTTCATTTCTATCTTGTAAACTATCGCAGTTATGATGGGTCAATTGAATATATTTTTTTAAGGGGACCGGAACCAAGCCCGGAAACCACACTTAGTACAGCAGACGGCTGTGGAAATGGTGATCCAGATCTAAAGCCCTTGGGATTTTTATGTGTTACTGGCGATCAAGTAGTTTTCAGTAAAGAAGAGTGTGACTTCACTTTCACCACTGATCTAGTCTCTGGATTTGTTGACGAGCACACCGTTTACCTTTTTGCCAAAAACAACACCGTTTACACATTCTCTGCCAAAGTTTTTCAGAAAAAAGGACTATCAGCAAAGTTGATCAAGGCCAACAAAGGTAATGCCTGGAAAGGACCTAAAGGTGATGAACCTAGTCCAAGCAAGTCAACGGATGAAAGTAAGTAATTTAGAAACGTAGAAACCAAATAAATAAATAAATGATCATTTTCCTTTACAACCAGCTACCAGCCGCCAAGCGAGCCAAACAACCCAAACAAGTTTTCCTTTTGTCATAATCGTAAGCGCTGGTTTTCTGGTTCTTCTAATTATTGGCATCAGTATTGTTCTTTATTGCTGCTTTTGTGGTAATGACCAAAAAAAGAAAAAACAGAAAAATGATATTGATAAAGTTGAAAAGAAGGTCACTAAGAAGAAAACATTTAAAAGCAAGAAAAAAACCAAAACCGGTGCCGGCTTGATTTCAAAGAAGAAGAAAAAAGGCAAGAAAAGCTCTAAAAAAGGCAAAAGTTTTTGTAGTCGTGGTGGCAGAAGTAGTCGCCAAAGTTCTTCAAAACAGAACAAGTCACCTCCTCACGTAAATCTTCAAAAATGATTTCTGGATCTAACTAGTTATTACTGATTCATTAAACAGTTGGCCCATTTGTAACATCATATTTGCACGGTGCTTTTGGGTTTGCTGTACCGCTGGTTTAGCAGAGTGAGAGTTGTGCACAACGTGCGCAGTGCACGCAAATTGTCCCTCTGGTGGACAAGAATGTTCGAATTAGGCTGGTCATCAGTTTTGGGTGGCGTGATTCAGCAGAATTGGCCCAGTCATCTATAAAAGGCGCTTGTCAGCAGTCATCACTTCCCAGTTGACTTTCGCTTTTCAAGCACTCAACACCTTCCTCCACTTTCTCTCCCTCTTCCCAACTCTTTTGCCCCTCTCCATCACTACTACGATGAGACTCTCTCTCTCTCTCTCTCTCTCTCTCATCACTCTTTTGCCACCACCCCTTCCATCTATCTTCAAGATGAAGCTTTTTAACTCAAATTTATTCTGCCTTTTTGGCCTGTGGATAATCTTGTCTGCCTGCCTCCTCAGCACTTTTGCAGTCGGGCGCCGACTGTTCTCAGTGCCTAAAAAGGCTTTTATGAAAAGCATGGTGACAACTGAGGTATGTGCTCTTGCTTTGGATGACTCCTCACTTAACTTTTGTTCTTTTTTCTTCTGCAGTCGATCGTCAACGACCTTTACCATGGAGAGCGCAACGTGCTGGCTATCGGCAAGGTCAGCGATAAGCTGACTGTCTTCGTCAGCGACGTCGACCACAGCTATGACTTAGTTGGGGGTTATCGACTGGAGGTCTACCCTTCAGATGGGGGTCGCCTTCAGGTCAGCAGCCACCCTATGCCCCTTCCCACCAAAATGCCAATTGGATCGGTTAACTTTGTCTGCAGTGATCAGAAGGGCACTGAACTTATTGTCATGACCGGTCACTCTGTTGAAAGCCTCTCGCTGCCTTCGGAATCCTCTACCACTCTGCAAATACTGGGAAATGATATCTCCAACTGCTACAGCGGTGGGTCACTCCATGTTTCCTCAATCAGCATTCTCCAATACTACGTCATCACTTCTAACGGAAGTGTGACGCTTGGTGGTTTTAACAGCAACCCTATTGCTAGCTCATAGGCATGCAACAAACCAGAACCCCAGGGCCAGCTCTGTTTCTTCTCCACCACCGTCACAATGACGAAGGACAACTGTTCTGGGACATTCCCCAAAGACCTGACCGCAGGGTACATTGACCACCGCGGAGTGTACCTCTTCGACATGGGCAACACTGCCTACGTTTTCTCCCGGAAGGTCTTTGATTCCCTCGGCTCCTTTGTGGACTTGTTTCAGTTTGACAGCGGGCAGATCTTCCACTTCGTCAAGACCACTCCAAAATTTGCCCCCTGCAAGATGAAGTACGGTGAGTACTGTGCACACTGCTGCCGTTGCCTTTATCCTCTTCCTCTGCTAACTCTGCCTCGTCATCACTACCACCACCCCCAACAGAGCTGCCACCCAGGCCCTGGTGGCACGATTGGATAGTGACCATCTGTGGGTACGCCAATTTCGCCATAATTGGACTGCTCACCATGGCCGCTATCTGGTTGACTCATTTCAACCGCCAGCGACGCAGGATGAGGGAAATGCGACAGGCTGCAGCCGCCGCTGCGGAGGCTCGAGGGATTGCCGGGGCAGTTACAGGAGCCCGAGGTGGAGGAGGAGGAGGACACGACCAGGCCGACGGAGGCCTCCGGAACCGAAACCGAGGTGGTCGTCGAACCTCGCGATCTCGCTCTCGAAGTCGCGCTCGTTCCCATTCTCGAAGTCGAGCTCGTTCTCGCTCCCGAAGTCGCAGCCCGCGAGGCAGCACATCTCCGAACCAGCGCCGCACCGCCGCCACCAGCCAGCCGGTGTGGAAGACGAAGACCAAGAAGGGCAAGAAGGGCAAAAAGGGTGGAAAGAAGGGCAGCAAGAAGGGCGGCGGCAAGCAGAAGCGCCGTTGAAGAGGCGGCGGCGGCTACGGAGGATGACGCAGAATCGGCGGCAGCATCACTTCACAGCATTCACTGCCCCACCTCTCACACATTCACACGCTACCTTCATTTTAAAATTACTATTATTATCCTTTTCCAATTACTTTCTACCTTGCTAACTGCGTTGAGTTTTTTTATCCTCATCTCACAATCCTCTCATTCCTCGTTTTATTCTTGTATTTATTCTTGTACATTTATCTTTTGTGGCGTTTTTTATTACATTTAAAATTAAACCTGTTTTTGAACAAAAAATGTGTTGCTTGCAAAAATAACACGCGTACAACTGTTGAGCAATTGTTTCAGTTTTTTGCGGACTTATGTGCTCGTCATCAGTGTGCTGGTGCGTGTGTGTTTGGCAGTAGCTCATATTTGATTTTGCAGTGTGGAAAATTAATGACAAATTAACAGCAGCAGCATCAAAAGCACAGTTACTATACCTTCTATCACACACACATCATAATTAGTAGGCGTAATATTTGAGTTTTTCAAAACAAAACAAGTTCACTTCCTCACGCAGATCATCGGCAGTTTCCAGTCGTTAGGTTTATGCTGAAAAATCATTTCGAAATCTGTATTGACTTTATTAATAACCTGTTTGTAAATTGTTTTGCATACAGAACGTGTTGGGTATCAAAGTGCACACCAGTTTTAGAATTCAGGTTAGAATTGTCATCATTTTTGGAAATCATCAAAAATAACTGGTTATCATTTTGTAAAACATTATTCTGCTCTTGATTGTCACCAAAATGTGGCTTTGCTTTTCAAAAGCTTATCACAATATTTTTTGTTTGTTGTTGCTACTTTTTGTCCATTTGATCACTACGAGCCAATCTTCAAGCAATCTCAAAGATGGAAACGCAAATGCAAAGGTTTGTATTGGTGCTTTTTGCCAAATTTCATTCTGACCACCTGAAGTCCCTAGACACTCGTCGATGATTTGGTTGCAGGCATGCGAGGTGTCTTTGCCGTAGGTCGTTTCCGCAACAAACTGACCCTCTTTATCAGTGGAACTGGCTCAATGACCGACCCCAACGGTGGCTATCAAGTGACCGTGGACAAAGTGGTCAACAGTGTGATCACCATCAGCCAAGACCCCGAGCCACTGCCATCGGGCACTGAGTGGCTGGAGCACTCTATCAAGTTTGTCTGCAGCGATTCAACGGGCACCTATCTGGTGGCAATGAATGATAAAAAAGCGGGTGCACTGTCGTTGGACAAGAAAAACTTTATTGAACTTGCGGGTGTTGATGAGCTGAATAATGCTAGATTTTGCTGTCATTCGGGAACTCTCCACTTGTCAACACTCAATCCCCTTCAGTTCTTTCTCTTGGACATTTACAATGAAGGAAGAGCAAATGTCTATTATTTTTTAGGAGGAGAAAAGCCAAACCCGGAAACCACACTTAGTACAGCAACTTACTGCCTTAATGTTAATCCTGATGCAACAAAATTTTTGTGCGTTAATGGCGATCAAATAGTTTTCAGTAAAGAAACGTGTGATTTATCTTTCATCACTGATATAATCTCTGGATTTGTGGACGAGCACACCGCTTACCTCTTTGCCAAGAACAACACCGTTTACACATTCTCTGCCAAGGTGTTTCAGGAAAACGGCCCTTCAGCAAAGTTGATCAAGGCAGGTAGAGCTGATGCCTGGAAAGGACCTAAAGGCGATGATCCTCGACCAAGCAAGCCAACGGATAAGAGTAAGTAATTTAGAAAGATGAAAATCAATAAAAAATGATCAGTTTCCTTTACTACCAGATATAAGCAAGCACACAAGCCAAACAAGCTTTCCTCTAGTTATAATAGTCAGCACTGGTTTTCTGATTCTTCTAATCATTGGCATTAGTATTACTGTCTATTGCTGCTTCTGTGATGTTAGTGATAAAAAGAAAAAGAACAAGAAAGTTGATATTGTTAAAATTGACAAAAAGGCCACTAAAAAGAGGACCTCTAAAAGCAAGAAAAAGTCCACAACCAGTGAAGGTTTGGTTTCAAAAAAGAAAAAGAAAAAAGTCAAGAAAAGCTCTAAGAAAGGCAGAAGTTCTCGTAGTCGTAGCCGAGGTGGCAGGAGTAGTCGTCAAAATTCTTCTAAACAAAACAAGATTACTTCCTCTCGCAGATCATCAAAAATGATTTCCGGCTCTAACTAACTATTCCTGATCTATTAAACATTGTGACCCTTTTGCAACATCATATTTGTACGGTGCTTTTGGGCTAGAAAACCGTTGCCGTACAGAGTGAGCAAAATGGACAACAGTTTTAGAATTTAGTTTGAAATTGTCATAAGTTTTAACCATTCACCATTTGTTGTGGTTTTCTAATCACAAACAAGCGGGTAGTAGTGCAAATAGTATTCAAAACACTTTTCTGCTCTTGATTATCACCAAAATGTGGCTTTGCTTTTCAAAAGCTTATCACAGTAATCTTTGTTTGTTGTTGCTACTTTTTGTCCATTTGATCACTACGAGCCAATCTTCAAGCAATCTTAAAGATGGAAACGCAAATGCAAAGGTTTGTATTGGTGCTTTTTGCCAAATTTCATTCTGACAGTCTGTTTTCCATAGTCCATCGTCGATGATTTGGTCGCAGGCATGCGAGGTGTTTTTGCCGTAGGTCGTTTCCGCAGCAAGCTGACCCTCTTTATCAGTGGCACCGGTTCAATGACCGACCCCAACGGTGGCTATCAAGTGACAGTGGATAAAGTGGTCAACAGTGTGATCACCATCAGCCCGGACCCCGAGCCACTACCATCGGGCATTGACTGGCTGGAGCACTCTATCAAGTTTGTCTGCAGTGATTCAACTGGCACCTATCTGGTGACGATGAACAAGGAAAAAGCAGGTGCTCTTTCGCTAGACAAGAAAAACTTCATTGATGTAATGGCTGATGAGGAGCCGGGTATTATTTTATACTGTTCTCAATGGAGATCTCTCCATGTGTCAACACATTCTCACCTTCAGTTTTATCTCCTGAACTTTCGCTATTATGGAAAAACATACTTGTATATTTTTTTAAGAGGACAAGAACCAAGCCCGGAAACCACACTTAGTACAGCAACCAACTGCGGATATGATGATCCAGAACCCCTGGGGTTTTTATGTGTTATTGGTGATCAAGTAGTTTTCAGTAAAGAACAGTGTGACTTCACTTTCATCTCTGATATAGTCTCTGGATTTGTGGACAAGAACACTGTTTACCTTTTTTCCAAAAACAACACCGTTTACACATTCTCTGCCACAGTTTTTCAGAAAAATGGCCCTTCAGCAAAGTTGATCAAAGCCAGCAGAGCTGATGCCTGGAAAGGACCTAAAAGCGATGGACCGTCACCAAGCAAGTCAACAGATGAAAGTAAGTAATTTAGAAACGTGAAAACCAAGTAAATAAAGTATCGGTTCCCTTTACTTCCAGCTACCAGCAGCCAAACAAACCAAACAAACCAATCAAACTTTTCCCTAGTCATAATCGTCAGCACTGGTTTTTTGGTTCTTCTGGTCATTGGCGTCAGTGTTGTTGTCTATTGCTGTTTCTGCTATGGTGGTGATGAAAAGAAGAAAGATGATAATGCTAAAGTTGGCAAGAAAGCCACTAAAAAGAGGACTTCTAAAAACAAGAAAAAGGTCATCACCAGTGCTGGCTCACCTTCAAAAAAGAAGAAAAAGGGCAAGAAAAGCTCCAAAAAAGGCAGAAACTCTCAAAGTCGCAGCCGTTGTAATAAAAGTAGTCATCGAAGTTTTTCCAAACAGAACAAGATTACTTCCTCTCGCAGATCATCGGCAGTTTCCAGTCATTAAGTTTATGCTATAAAAAGTTTTTAGTTTGTGTTTATAAACTGTTTCTTAGCGCAAAACATGCTATAAAGTGCACAATTGTTTCAGAATTTAGAATTTTCACCGACTTGAATCAACTTATTTGTTTTTTTCTAATAAAAAACTAGATAAAACTTATAAACAATTTTTCTGCTGTCATTTTTTGACTATCAGTTTATCATCAAAATGTGGTTTCACTTTTCAAAAGCATTTCACAGTATTCCTTGTTTGCTGTTACTACTTTTTGTCTTTTTGGTCATTGCTGACCGATCTTTAAGTGATCTTAAAAGTGAAAACGCAAACGCAAGGGTTTGTTTTTGTCATCAAAATCTTTTTTCATTCTGACAGTCTGTTTCCATAGTCCATCGTCGATGATTTGGTTGCAGGCATGCGAGGTGTTTTTGCCGTTGGTCGTTTCCGCAACAAACTAACCCTCTTTGTGAGCGGAATTAATTCTACCAATGATCCCAACGGCGGCTATCAAATGACTGTGGATGAAGTGGTCGATAGTGTGATCTATATCAGCGAAAACCCTGAGCCACTACCATCGGGCCCTGACTGGTTACCTGATTCCCTCAAATTTGTTTGCAGTGATTCAACGGGCACTTATTTGGTGGCTATGAACGCCACTAATGCAGGTGCATTTTCTCTGGACAAGAAAAACTTTATTGTTGTGATACCTGAAGGCTTTATGGTTATTCCATACTGCTGGGCAAGAGGACATCTCCACCTGTCATCACTTCGCCCTCTTCATTTCTATCAATTTGACTCTCTAAGTCCTTTAGGATCAACTGACTATTACTTTTTAAAGGATAATACTACAATTGGAGCCACAATCGGCACAGCAGACGACTGCAGATATTTGGATTGGGATCATTTTTATGGTTATCTTTGTGTTAAAGACGATCATGTTTTTTTCAGTAAAGAAGATTGTGACAGAACCTTCATCAATAGTATAATCTCCGGATTTGTAGACGAGAACACCGTTTATCTCTTTGCTAAAAACAACATCGTCTACACATTCTCTGCCAAAGTTTTTCGGAAGAGCAAACCTTCAGCAAAGTTGATCAAGGTCAGCAAAAAGGACGCCTGGAAAGGACCAGGAGATGAACCACCGCCAAGCAAGTCAAAGAGTGAAAGTAAGTAGTTTAGGGATTTGCAAACCCTACAAAAAATAATCGTTTTTTCCATTCAGCTACAGCTACCAGCAAACAAACAAAACAAAGTTTTAATTTAGTTATAATTGTCACTACTGGTTTTCTGATTCTTTTAATCATTGGTTTCAGCATTGTTGTTTATTGCTGTTTTTGCAATGGTGGTGATGAAAAGAAAAAAGATGATAATGCAAAAGTTAAAAAGAAGGTCACTAAAAAGAAAACATCTAAAAGCAAGAAAAAAACCACCACAAGTGCTGGTTTTACTTCAAAGAAAAAAAATAAAAAAGTCAAGAGAAGCTTTAAGAAAGGCAGAAGTTCTCGTAGTCATAGCCAAGTTGGCGGAAATAGTCGGCGAAATTCTTCAAAGCAGAACAAGTTCACTTCCTCACGTAAATCTTCAAAAATGATTTCAGGCTCTTACTAACTCTTCTTGATTCATTAAACAGTTGACCCATTTGCAACATCATATTTGTACGGTTCTTTTGGGTTAGCAAATCATTTGCTGTACCGCTGGTTTAGCAGATTGAGAGTTGTGCGGAACGTGCGCAGTGCACGCAAATTGTCCCTCTGGTGGACAAGAATGTTCGAATTAGGCTGGTCATCAGTTGCTGGTGGCGTGATTCAGCAGAATTGGCCCAGTCATCTATAAAAGGCGCTTGTCAGCAGTCATCACTTCCCAATTGACTTTCGCTCTTCAAGCACTCAACACCTTCCTCCACCTTTCTCTCTCAATCTTTCCCTAACTCTTTTTGCCCCTCTCTCCATCCACCCCTCACTAAGATGATGTTTTTCAGTCAAAAGTCCATCTGCCTTTTTGGCCTGTGGATAATCTTGTCTGCCTGCCTCCTCAGCACTTTTGCAGTCGGGCGCCGACTGTTTTCAGTGCCTGAAAAGCCTTTCAAGAAAAGCAAGGTGACGACCGAGGTATGTGTTTTTACTTTGGATTACTCCTCACTTATCCTCTTTTGCCCTTTTTTCCTTCTGCAGTCGATCGTCAATGATCTTCACCACACCGAGCGTAACGTGTTGGCCATCGGCAAGGTCAACGATAAGCTGACTGTTTTCGTCAGCGACGTCGACCGCCGCTTTGACTTACTTGGGGGTTATCGACTGGAGGTCTACCCTTCAGATGTCGGTCGCCTTCAGGTCAGCAGCCACCCTATGCCCCTGCCCAGTGGAGTGCCAAAAGGATCGGTCAATTTCGTCTGCGAGGATTCCAGTGGCACTAGTCTTGTGGTCATGAACGATGCTACTGTCCAGAGACTAGAGCTCTCTTCTGGTTCCAGCTTCAGTTTTGGTATGAACAGCACTGTTAGCTCCAGTTGCTACAGCCGTGGATCTCTCCACGCTTCCTATAGCAATCCTCTCCACTACTACGTCATCACTACCCATGGAAATGTGACTCGTAGTGGCTTTGATGGTGACCCTATCACTAGCTCAAATACGTGCTTTGACGAAGAATACCAGGGCCAGCTCTGTGTCTCCTCCACCACCGTCACAATGACGAAGGACAACTGCTCAGGAACTTTCCTCAAAGACCTGACCGCAGGGTACATTGACCACCGCGGAGTGTACCTCTTTGAAGAGAGCAACACCGCTTACGTCTTCTCGCGGAAGGTCTTTGATACCCCCGGCTACTCTGTGGACTTGTTCCAGTTTGACGGCGGGCAGATCTTCCACTTCGTCAAGACCACTCCAAAGTTTGCACCCTGCAAAATGAAGTATGGTAAGTACTGTGCACACTGCTGACGTTGCCTTTATCCTTTTCCTCTGCTAACTCTGCATCGTCATCACTACCACCACCCCTAACAGAGCTGCCACCCCGGCCCTGGTGGCACGATTGGATAGTGACCATTTGTGGGTACGCCAATTTTGCCATAATTGGACTGCTCACCATGGCTGCTATCTGGCTGGCCAACTACAACCGCCAACGACGCAGGATGAGGGAAATGCGACAGGCTGCTGCTGCCGCTGCAGAGGCTCGAGGGATTGCGGGAGCCCCAGGAGGACACGGACAGGCCATCGGAGGCCTCCGGAACCGAAACCGAGGTGGTTGTCGTACCTCGCGATCCCGCTCCCGAAGTCGCAGCCCGCGAGGCAGCACCTCTCTAAACCAGCGCCGCACCGCCGCTACCAGCCAGCCGGTGTGGAAGACGAAGACCAAGAAGACCAAAAAGGGCAAGAAAGGCGGAAAGAAGGGCAGCAAGAAGAAGCGCCGTTGAGGAGGCGGCGGAGGATGGCGCAGAATTGGCGGCAGCATTCACTTTCTCACATCATTCACTGCCCACTTCTCACACTTTTACAGGTCACCTTCATTTTAACATTATTATTGTTATCCTTTTCTGATTACTTTCTACCTTGCTCACTAGTGTTGAGTTTTTCATCCCCTCATTTCACCATCCTCTCATTCTTCGTTTTATTCTTGTATTTATTCTTGTACATATATATCTTTTGTGGCGTTTTTTATTACATTTAAAATTAAACCTGTTTTAGAGCAAAAAATGTTTAGCTTGCAAAAATGACACGTGTACAACTGTTGAGCAATGTTGTTTCAGTTTTTTGCGGACTTATGTGCTTGTCAGCAGTGTGATGGTGCGTGTGTGTTTGGCAATAGCTCATATTTGATTGTGCGGTGTGGAAAATTGATGACAGATTAACAGCAGCAGCATCACAAGCACAGTTTATCCCTTCTATCACACACACATTATAATTAGTAGGCGTTGTCGCGGATTTTTCTCCGCGAGTGATGAGAGAAAGAGAAGAGAGGCGCAGTCGGGCTCGATCGTTGGTCCGCAGGTTTATTTTGATAAAAGAAGAGGAGAAGGGTAACGAGACAAAAGAAGTAATAGGTGGTGAGGCCTTTCAGGGCGAACGGGCTCGGGATTCAGGGGAAGAGAAGGGCACAGGGCGCGGGCACGGCAAAGGGCCGGCGAGAAGGGCGCGGAACGGAAATGTAAATCAACTGTGCATCTGAGCATCGGCCGTCCTTATGGTTTGGGCGCCAGAGGCTTATATGCCTTTCGGCATCAGTGGGGGCACGTGTGGTGGTGAGACAACGCGAGGGGTTGCCCCACTCACGTTTGCGTCGTCCGATTGCTCACGGGCGAGGTGCTCGGCGGCTAGGCGATAACCCGGCCTGCGTGTGCTCCTCGCGCTGGAACGTTCTCGAACGGCCTCGTCAGAGGCCATCACCTCAAGGAAAGTTCCTTGACAATGCGTCATATTTGAGTTTTTCAAAACAAAACAAGTTCACTTCCTCACGCAGATCATCGGCAGTTTCCAGTCGTTAGGTTTATGCTGAAAAATCATTTCGAAATCTGTATTGACTTTATTAATAACCTGTTTGTAAATTGTTTTGCATACATGCAAAACGTGTTGGGTATTAAAGTGCACAACAGTTTTAGAATTCAGGTTAGAATTGTCATCAATTTTTGAAGTCATCAAAAATAACTTGTTATCATTTTGTAAAACATTATTCTGCTCTTGATTATCACAAAAATGTGGCTTTGCTTTTCAAAAGTTGATCACAGTAATCTTTGTTTGTCGTTGCTACTTTTTGTCCATTTGATCACTACGAGCCAATCTTCAAGCAATCTTAAAGATGGAAACGCAAATGCAAAGGTTTTTGTTATTGGTGCTCTTTATCAAACATCATTCTGACAACTTGATGTCCCTAGTAGAGCGCCCGAGCCAACTCGCACATGATGCTAAGGGGTGGAGCCTATCGCAGTGAAGCCTGCTTTCAGTGCAAAGCACTGTTTAATGCAACTGAAACGATTGTAAAATTGTAAGCTCGTGTACTGAAAAATAAAATTTTTGACACAAATTTTTTTGAACAAATAAATGTTGAACACAATACTTAGGAAATCAAAAAAATTTTAGTTAAAAACTGGTTAAGTTTGGCTACAACAGATCATGAACACTAAATAAATCTAAACTTCGTTCTTTTCCCGTTTCGCTCGCAGAACTTTTGTCGACGGATGTCGACGACGCTCAAAACTGATCTAAAGAGACAAAATTTAACTTGCCTTAACATTATCAAACTTTAAAAACTAGGCAAAATGGAAAATAAGCTTATCTAATAGTTTTAGGATTAAGTTTAGGTTTATTTAAGCACTTTTGATTTGTTCTAGACAAACTCACCCAGGATTAAAACTAGAAAATTTCTTTTACTAACTAAATATTGTGAGCAACATTTATTTGTATCAAAAACAACTTTTTTTCTGATGATAATAAAATGTGTTTCAGTATGCGCGGGTGCAGTTTTGAATGATTCAGGTATATTTCTACGAAACGACAAGTTACCAAAATGCTGCACGTAACGTTGGCTGCACTTCAATAGGCTCCACCCCTTAGCATCATGTGCGAGTTGGCTCGGGCGCTCTAGTCCCTAGTAGAGCGCCCGAGCCAACTCGCACATGATGCTAAGGGGTGGAGCCTATCGCAGTGAAGCCTGCTTTCAGTGCAAAGCACTGTTTAATGCAACTGAAACGATTGTAAAATTGTAAGCTCGTGTACTGAAAAATAAAATTTTTGACACAAATTTTTTTGAACAAATAAATGTTGAACACAATACTTAGGAAATCAAAAAAATTTTAGTTAAAAACTGGTTAAGTTTGGCTACAACAGATCATGAACACTAAATAAATCTAAACTTCGTTCTTTTCCCGTTTCGCTCGCAGAACTTTTGTCGACGGATGTCGACGACGCTCAAAACTGATCTAAAGAGACAAAATTTAACTTGCCTTAACATTATCAAACTTTAAAAACTAGGCAAAATGGAAAATAAGCTTATCTAATAGTTTTAGGATTAAGTTTAGGTTTATTTAAGCACTTTTGATTTGTTCTAGACAAACTCACCCAGGATTAAAACTAGAAAATTTCTTTTACTAACTAAATATTGTGAGCAACATTTATTTGTATCAAAAACAACTTTTTTTCTGATGATAATAAAATGTGTTTCAGTATGCGCGGGTGCAGTTTTGAATGATTCAGGTATATTTCTACGAAACGACAAGTTACCAAAATGCTGCACGTAACGTTGGCTGCACTTCAATAGGCTCCACCCCTTAGCATCATGTGCGAGTTGGCTCGGGCGCTCTAGTCCCTAGACACTCATCGATGATTTGGTTGCAGGCATGAGAAGTGTCTTTGCCGTGGGTCGTTTCCGCAACAAACTGACTCTTTTTGTGAGTGGCACCGGCTCAATGACCGACCCCAACGGTGGCTATCAAGTGACCGTGGACAAAGTGGTCAACAGTGTGATCACCATCAGCCCGGACCCAGAACCATTGCCATCGGGCACTGACTGGCTGGAGCACTCTATCAAGTTTGTCTGCAGCGACTCAACGGGCACCTATCTGGTGACGATAAACAAGGAAAAAGCGAGTGCACTGTCTCTGGACAAAAAAAACTTTATTGCTTTAATGGCTAGTGAAGGGACGTTTAATGTTAGAACCTGCCTTGAATGGGGATTGCTACACATGTCAACACTCAATTCCCTTCAGTTCTATCTCATTTACGATTATGGGGAAGCAGATGTCTATTATTTTTTAAGAGAATTTGTAAAACCAATCCCGAACACCACACTTAGTAGAGCAACCCACTGCGATTCTATTGGTACTTATTCACCAAAATTTTTGTGTGTTATTAACGATCAAGTGGTTTTCAGTAAAAAAACGTGTGATTTCTCTTTTTTCACTGATATAATCTCTGGATTTGTGGACGAGCACACCGTTTACCTCTTTGCCAAGAACAACACCGTTTACACATTCTCTGCCAAGGTGTTTCAGGAAAACGGCCCTTCAGCAAAGTTGATCAAGGCAGGTAGAGCTGATGCCTGGAAAGGACCTAAAGGCAATGAACCGACACCAAGCAAGTCAACAGATGAAAGTAAGTAATTTGGAAAGGTTAAAACTAAATAAATAAATAACCAGTTTCCTTTACAACCAGCTACCAGCAAAAAAACAAATCAAACAAGTTTTCCCCTTGTCATAATCGTCAGCACTGGTTTTCTGGTTCTTCTAATCATTGGTATTAGTATTGCTGTCTATTGCTGCTTCTGTGATGTTAGTGATGAAAAGAAAAAGAACAAGAAAGATGATGTTGTTAAACTTGACAAAAAGGCCACTAAAAAGAGGACCTCTAAAAGCAAGAAAAAGTCCACAACCAGTGAAGGCTTGGTTTCAAAAATGAAAAAGAAAAAAGTCAAGAGAAGCTCTAAGAAAGGCAGAAGTAGTCGTCAAAGTTCTTCAAAGGAGAACAAGTTCACATCCTCTCGCAGATCTTCAAGAATGATTTCCCGTTCTAACTAACTACTCTTGATCCATTAAACATTTTGATCCGTCTATAACATCATATTTGTACGGTGCTTTTGGGTTAGAAAACCGTTGCCGTACAGAGTGAGCAAAATGGACAACAGTTTTAGAATTTAGTTTGGAATTGTCATCAGTTTTAACCATTCACCATTTGTTTTGGTTTTCTAATCACAAACAAGCGGGTAGTAGGGCAAATAGTATTCAAAACACTTTTTGCTCTTGATTATCACCAAAATGTGGCTTCGCTTTTCAAAAGTTTATCACAGTAATCTTTGTTTGTTGTTGCTACTTTTTGTCCATTTGATCACTACGAGCCAATCTTTAAGAAATCTTAAAGATGGAAACGCAAATGCAAAGGTTTGTATTGGTGCTTTTTGCCAAATTTCATTCTGACAGTCTGTTTTCCATAGTCCATCGTCGATGATTTGGTTGCAGGCATGCGAGGTGTCTTTGCCGTAGGTCGTTTCCGCAGCAAGCTGACCCTCTTTATCAGTGGAACCGGTTCAATAACCGACCCCAACGGTGGCTATCAAGTGACCGTGGACAAAGTGGTCAACAGTGTGATCACCATCAGCCAGGACCCCGAGCCACTGCCATCGGGCACTGACTGGCTGGAGCACTCTATCAAATTTGTCTGCAGTGATTCAACGGGCACCTATCTGGTGACGATGAACAAAACTAATGCTGGCGCGCTGTCACTGGACAAGAAAAACTTTATTGATCTAACGGGTGTTGAGGAGCATAAGACTATTGGAAGCTGCTTTGAATGGGGAGTACTCCACATGTCAACACTCAATCCCCTTCAGTTCTATATCATTTACGATTATGGAGAAGCAGATGTCTATTATTTTTTAATAGGAGAAAATCCAAGCCCGGAAACCACTCTTAGTTCAGCAACCCACTGCCTTTTTATTGGTGATTATTCACCAAAGTTTTTGTGTGTTAATGGCGATCAAGTGGTTTACAGTAAAAAACTGTGTGATTTTTCTTTCTTCACTGATATAATCTCTGGATTTGTAGACGAGCACACCGCTTACTTCTTTGCCAAGAACAACACCGTCTACACATTCTCTGCCAAAGTTTTTCAGGAAAATGGCCCTTCAGCAAAGTTGATCAAGGCAGGTAGAGCTGATGCCTGGAAAGGACCTAAAGGCGATGATCCTCGACCAAGCAAGCCAACGGATAAGAGTAAGTAATTTAGAAAGGTGAAAATCAATAAAAAATGATCAGTTTCCTTTACTACCAGATATAAGCAAGCACACAAGCCAAACAAGCTTTCCTCTAGTCATAATAGTCAGCACTGGTTTTTTTATTTTTCTAATCATTGGCATTAGTATTACTGTCTATTGCTGCTTCTGTGATGTTAGTGATAAAAAGAAAAAGAACAAGAAAGTTGATATCGTTAAACTTGATAAAAAGGCCACTAAAAAGAGGACCTCTACCTCTAAAAGCAAGAAAAAAACAACCACCAGTGAAGGCTTGGTTTCAAAAAAGAAAAAGAAAAAAGTCAAGAAAAGCTCTAAGAAAGGCAGGAATTCTCGTAGTCGAGGTGGCAGAAGTAGCCATCGAAGTTCTTCAAAGGAGAACAAGCTCACATCCTTTCGCAGATCTTCAAGAATGATTTCCCGTTCTAACTAACTACTCTTGATCCATTAAACATTTTGATCCGTTTATAATATCATATTTGTACGGTGCTTTTGGGTTAGAAAACCGTTGCCGTACAGAGTGAGCAAAATGGACAACAGTTTTAGAATTTAGTTTGAAATTGTCATCAGTTTTAACCATTCACCATTTGTTTTGGTTTTCTAATCACAAACAAGCGGGTAGTAGGGCAAATAGTATTCAAAACACTTTTCTGCT
>JAMZRA010000002.1:11058132-11119418 GCA_024499935.1 Tyrophagus putrescentiae | reverse complement strand
AAAACAAACAATAAAGAAAAACCAAAAAAACCTCTCAGTCCAGCAGCTGCTGAAGAATCGACTATTTTAACCAGGTCATTTGATTTTTTTCAGCAGCCAAAAACACCTCAGCAATCGCAGATGATTTGGCGGCAAAAGATTTGTCAGTTTTTAATAACAAAAAATGAAAATTGATTGATGATAAGAAGGAAAAAATGATGAACATTAATAACGATTGTTTTCTGTACAAAAATTGGCCAACTAGAGACTCATGGCAGTGGTCACATTCAGCGTTGACCTGATAATGCTGGCGGTGGTGGCCGCTTTAACCGGCGCCGTTGTAATGTCAAAGATAATCTCGCCCCAGGTGTTGGTCATCACGAGGAGCACCGCCAGGCAGATTATCTTCACGAAGAAACCGGGCAAAAGCTAGAAAGAAATGGAAAAGGAGAAAAGACATTAGAAAAGTTTATTTTCTTCACTACCACCGCTTACCATGTCCTTATTCTTCATCCGCCCCACCTCAAAGATGATGGCGTTGGTGCCCGAAGAAACGGGCAACATGAAGGCGTAGGAGCAGCTGACGGTGACGGGCAGCATTATGGAAAGAGGGTTGACGCCCATGGCCGTCGTCTATTGATAAAGAAAAAGTTATCAAAACACCCCTTATCAAGACCTTATCAACTTCTCCACCACCGCCGCTTACCATTGTCTTAATAACCGGTAAAAGTATAGTACAAGTGGCCGTATTCGAAGTCAGCTCCGTCATGACCAGCGTAATGGCGCACATGATCACCGTTATCAGCGGCTGCGGAAGGCTGCTCAGCGTCGCCAGGCGATTGCCGATGGCCACCGACAACCCCGATCGCTCGCAGCCCTTGGCCATGGCGAAGCCACCTCCAAGCAGGAGGATCACCCCCCAACTGACCCGCTCCTGGGTGCTCTTCCAGTCGAGGAGCATTGGAGAGGTCTTCAGATTTGAGGGCTCGGCGGGGATGAGGAAGAAGAGGACGACGACGAGGATGGCCGGCACCGAGTCGTTGATGTCGCTGGTTGAAGAAAGAAAAAACAGCAGTTATCAGCAAAACGTTTGGTTGATATAATGGCAGCCGGAAGTCCTTTACAGCTGCAGTTACGCAGTCAGTTATTATTTATCAGACACTATTGATAAGTACCAACTGATCAGCAATCAGGCACTTACTTTGAATTCCACGTAAAGAGCGTCGTCCAGCCGCGCATGAAATCGGGCGAGCGGAAAAACCAGAGAAAGAGCATCAGCAGAAAGAGCACCAAGACGGCCACCTCTTGAAAGCTGATAAAAAAGGAATAAAAAATAATTTAATCAAGGCTTCTAGAAAAGCCCCAAGTTATCCATCACCACCACCACCTACCGAAAGCTGCCCAGCTGTTCGTACTGAATCTTGATCGTCTCGTAGACTTGCTCCTCGCTCTGTTTGGTGTTTGCTCGACTGTTGTACAATTGTGAATGAAAATGAAAATGCTGATGATAATTGAGAATTCATGCTCACCTTTTCTTGTTGTTGACGAAGAAGATGGTGAGAAAGGACCAGGTGAGGGCGAGGCTGATCAGCAGCCCCGGTACGTTGAAGAAGAACCAGTGGGAGAAGGAGATCGGATGTCTAAAGGAAAAGATAAAGTGTTGAAAATGTTAGAAAATGTTGAAAAAGAAGTGGTCAACAAAGAAGTTCTAAAAAGGTTTCGAGGTAGTAAGTAGCGCCTACTCTTTGTAGATGGCATTGAGCACCAGATTGGTGCTGCTGCCCGTTAGCGTACCAGTGCCGCCGATGTTCGCCGCGTAGCAGATGCCCAGGAGGATGCCCTTCTTCAGCTTACGGGAGGCCTTCTTCGTTAGGCCGACGCTGTACAGAAAAAAAGATGTGATAAGAAAAGGTTTTTAAAACATTTCAATGCTCAAATTACCTCGTAATCTGCGTCACCGTACGGAGGGAGTTCTTCCGCCGCATCTTCTCATCCACGGTGATGTACGCTAAAGGGGAAAAAGTGAATTTAATTGAAAGAAGTTTTCATAGCAAGTTGTCTCACCGTGATCAGCATTTCCATCTTCTCCAGCACCTCTAGAACCACTTCCACCGACTCCAATCACCCCGCCGGACATCTCCTGGTGACAGGTTCCGTAGGAGACGGACTTTCTTCTAGTAAGCTGGTCGAGCGCCGCATTGACGATGGGAATCATCAGCGCCACCGAGGCGAGATTGCTGTAAGCACAAAAGTATTTTTGATGAGTGAAAAATGAGGACATTTTTGTTCTGCTATTCACTCACCTGATCCACATGGAGAGAAAGGCAGTAGTAAACATGAAACCGAGCAGTAGCCTGAGAAAAAGGGAAAAAAATAAAAACCCCAAAAAACACTCCAAAAAGTTTCCATACCTTTTAGGCGACGTCCCCGAGAGGAGGATCACCTTCAGCGCCACCCGCTCATGCAGATTGGACTTCTCCACGGCGGTGGCCGCTATGAGGCTGCCCAGGAAGACCATGATCGTGCCGTTAAAGTAGGTCTTGCAGATCGCCTCCGAGGAGACGATGCCCATCACCGGGAAAAGTACCACGGGGATGAGCGCCGTCACCGAGATCGGTATCGTCTCCGTGAACCAGTAGGTGACCATCACCAGGACGATGTAGGCGCAGCGGTACTGCTGCTCAAAGTTCTGTTGGTGGTGAAGAAGGTATGAGAAGATAATATCTCCTAGTTCTACTGTCCACTTACATTGTGGAGGTCATGGTGGTGGCCGGAGAAGAGCAGCGGTGACCAGATGACCGGCGTCAGCCAGGCGATGATGTACCGCTTCAGCGACCACATGTCTGACAGCTTCATTCTGGTCATAGTGGTGGATGGTGATGAGGTGGTTGTGGTGATAGGGTGAAAGTGGTGATGATGCTGAGGTAATAAGGTCACGAGGGTGATGAGAGAGAAGATGTGGAAAAGGTTGTGATGATGGGTGAAAGTGAACTAGCACACAAAAATGTTGTTTGGCTTCAGTGCATTTTAGAGAGCTATTTGTGTTTGATGATTGGAATCCGGCGATCTGAATTGTGAGGTGATGATTAGGTTTTTGGCTTTGTCAGAGTTGACTAGTATTTCTCTTTTAATTGATGAAAATCCTAAGTGATGTTTCTGTCTGAGAAGATATTTGAAGATCTTCAGGAGAACGCACCGTCTTCATTCACCTCACGTCTTCATCACCGTCGTAGTAGTGGTGGTGGTGGTGGTGGGCTGTAGAGTAGCATAAACAAAGCGCTGGATAAAGTAAAGTTTGATAAGATAGTCAGCGAAAATGTTTTGGTGAGGTTGAATGAAAAAAAGAAGTGGCAGGCGGTGTCAATCAGTGGCAGTTGATGATGATGAGGATGACGGTGATTACTTCACAATTAGCTGAAATGATTTTTGAGAAGAGGTGCAGTGGAGTTTGCAAACATTTACTCTTGACCAGCTGGTTTAATCAACTGAACTGACATCAAGTCAATCAGAGTAACTAACAGTTTGACACCGAAGTGAGCTTTTTCACTCGTTTTCATCAATGGCTCAAATCTAGAGTAGCAGTGGTAAAAATAAGAAGAAAAGAAGATTGGAAAATCGAGGTTAACTGCACCACCCAAAAAAACTGGTGTACCATGTACTCACTAGTCCTAACTGTTCAGTTCACCACAACCACTGACAAGACTGGCACTGATTTCAAAGTCGAAATTCTGCTCCCCCTTATCAGTGGGTGACGTTACTGAGGTTCACTGCTGTACAGAGCGGCCTGGTCTAAGTGGGCGCCAGTTATCATTATCAGCAGCAGTCGAAGTAAATTTCGCACCAGGATCAAATGGAGGCACCGAACAAAAAGAGAGGCGCCCACACACTCGTACAGGCTGATAAGGACTCCTATTACACAAGCTCCTAAGCAGTGTGTTTATCTCCAACTTCGATAGCAGTGTTTCGTGATTTTGCCCCATCTCACATGATAGAAAGTAGTTCAAAGTGAGTGATCAATTGAAGACTCGGGCACAACAACAAAGTGGAAAATAGTAGTAGCGATGATGACCTGTTTTTGAGCACCAGTTGAAACAAAACAGAACAGAAGACTTCGAGTTGACCATTAGCCTTTACTGATCTCTCTCTAGATCACACTGTTTGTTGAGAATGTAACAAGTGTCATTGCTGTTCCTGGAGTTGCTTTTCCTTCTGCTCCTGCTCCTTCTGCCGTCTCAGCGTCTCCTCGAGCACCTCCCACAGAACCGTCTCCCTCGGGTAGTCATTATCAACCAGATTCACCAGACAGTAGTTCTCGGTAATGTCCTTTAGAATGGCCCGCGAGGCACTTTCCTCCGGGTAGATCGCCGCCCACTTGTCCATCCACAGGCTAAAGGCCTCGTCCTAAAGCAAAAAGAGATATTTAAAATTAAAACCCAACATTATCATTATCCTTCGTTCACTCACCTTCCACACTTGAAAGCTAACAATGTCGACAATGGTCGGCTGGATGATCTCCTTCCCGGGGAAGACGCCCCAGGTGACGGCAATCGGCTCGCTCTCCGAGCAGTTGGTCACAAAGTGGTCGCCGCTGCGATTCACCACCTGGTAATTGACATTGGGGTAGTCCTCCAGGACGGCCAGCAGCTGGTCGGTGAGGGCTCGGCTGAGGAAGAACTCGACGTAGGCCTGAAAGGGGAAAAAATACCAAGATTAGATCTATTATAAAAAAACTTCAAAACTCCTAATTACCTTCTGATAAACATAGCCACCCTCTGAGCCCCAGCCAAAAACCGGATCCGTGGAGGGGGCACCGTTGACATTGGGCTGCGAGTTGATGGTGAGAATGCCCGCCTGGTTGCAGGCCGAAAGCCGATCGAGAATGACCGACGTCTCTGACCGCAGGTCCGCCTCCTCGTTCCAGGGAATGGCCGGCACCGGGTGGCCGTACCGATTGGCCGTGCCGCTAATGTAGCAGTGAAAGACCTCCCAGACGTCCGCCTCCGCCGTCAGCTCGTAGCCCCACATCGCCAGCAGCGCCTCCCGGCCCTTCTTCGGCTCCAGGAAGAGGTAGTAGTCGTTGAGGTTGCCAAAGGCGGGCGAGTCGACGTGGCCCCAGCGGCCGTTGGGGAACTCGTCCCAGGTTTTGGTGCGGCAGACGTAGCTGAAAAAAGAAAATGGTTAGTAAAATAAATTTCGATTTTGTTAACTCTCTTTTCTTACCTCTTCGGCCTCGAAGACCAAAAGATAGGCCGCACCGTCTCCTTACAACGCCTATGATTCGCCGGCGGCAGCCACGGCAGCGGCTTCTGCACCTTCCGCTTCGAAGAACATCCAACCCCGGCGCCCAGCCCCAGCGCCTTCACAATGCTCACCGTCGCCTGCTCCCGATTGAGCGTGTAAAAGTGAATTCCCGGGGTCAATCCAGGAACGGCCAGCAGCTGCCGACAGAGCTCCACGGTCCACTCCACGCCATAAGCCCGCACCGCCTCGTCATTGTTCTTCAGCGGGGCAATGTCCGCGAGAATGCGCTCCGGAATGACCAGCCCACTGACGCGGGCAATCTTCTCCAGCGAGTCGTAGTTCTGGATGGGCATCACCCCGGGGAGGATGGGCACGGTGATGCCCAGGGCGCGGCAGTCGGCCACGAACCGAGCAAAGACCTCCACCTCAAAGAAGAGCTGCGTGATGATAAAATCGGCGCCGGCGTCCACCTTCTCCTTGAGGAAGGCCAGGTCCGAGGCTCGGCTCGCCGACTCGGGGTGCGTCGTCGGGTAGCCCGCACGGCGATCGTAAAGTAATCGCCATACTGCTCGCGAATGTACCGCACCAGGTCGGCGGCGTAGGTAAAGTCCGTCGCCTTCTCGCTTTGGTTCTTGTCGCCCCTCAGCGCCAGAATGTTCCGTATGCCAATGGCCTTCGCCCGCTCCAGGCAGCCGGCCAGCCGCTCCCGGCTCATGCCGATGCAGGTAATGTGCAGCATGGTGTTCAGGCCGCAGTAGTTCAGCGCACAGCCGGCGATGGTGATGGAGCTGGTCTCGCATTCGCCCTCGGGATTGCCCGCCGCGTGCCAGGTAATGTCGGCGAAGAGGGGGCCCAGCGCGCGAAAGGCGTCAAAGCGGGCAATCAGGTTGACGGCGGCGGCTTTGCTTTTAGGAGGGAAAAACTCCACCGAGAAGAAGGGAGTATCACCAGTGGCCACGTGCTGAGCAATCTTCCGACTGAGGGGAATGTACTCTGTAGAAGTGCTGGAGTTCTGGCAAGAAGTGGTGGCAGCAAATTCGGCGGCCGAATCCGCCGAGTACTTCCGCTGAGGCATCATCAAAGTGTTGCTGTGTGTTGTTGTTTACGTTTTTAGCGAAGAGTTTTTTCCTAGTTTCGAAGTTTCCCTTTTGTTGATCACTGCCTGCTAGAGTGAAAGTTACTGCCTTGAGGGGCTATTTCGTTGTCGTCCGTCTTCTACGGCCGCCGATCAAATAGTACATTGCCCTGGCGATCCTTCAGCCGAACGCGACCATTGCTAAATATAGTCTCGCTGCAGCCGTTGCCGTACTGCGTCTTGATGTGGCCGCTGCTGAAGTGCCGCCTCTGATAAGGGGAAAGAAGAGAGAAGTGATAGAGATGATTAGTAAACACATGCAGTAAAACGGTGTTTATCAGCAGCTCGACCATGACAAGCACCACCACGATCAACACCATAACCCTTGTACCCACCGTGTAGTCCTCTGTTCGCCACTCGACGTCGCCGTTTGGGTAGATTATTCGCTCGCAGCCGTCAGTGGTCGTCGAGTGGACGGTCCCATCGGCGAGGTGGATAATCTCCTCACTGTTGTCCTTCTCTTGACCACCACCAGTTTTTCTCTTGATCACCAGCCTCCTGTGAACTGGCTGGCCGTCGGCGTAGGTGATCTCCTTGCTGCCGTCAGGGTGAAGACGCTCAACTTGACCACTGTGATTGAAAAAACAAGAAGTGATTAGGTTTAGGTACACTAGTGCTTGACATTATCGATCCCTACACTTCTCACTTCTGGCATCAGGTTACTTACTTGGGAAATCGAATCACCCTCAACCCGTCCCGATATAGCGTCTGTGAGGTGCCGTTGCCGTGTACGTAGGTCTAAATGTGTTCATCAGTGTGTTGTCAAACGAAAGAGAAGAGGAAAAGAAGATAGCAAGAATGAGCATTGCAGCTATTGCAAAACAAACTCAACCAGAAGTGAACCATAAAACGGGGAACAACTGAAAGTTGAGAGCTGATTTTGGTTGGTTGGTGTTGCACTTACAATTGATTGATCACTGGCAAAGGCAATCTTATCACCATTCGATAAAGATGTCGTTGAAATGCAGCTTTCGGGCGCTGATTCTGAAGCACTGGGGGCAGTGGTGCTGGTGGCTGCCGTTCTCGAAGCGTCCTCAGCAGCATCTTCCAAGTGGCGTGAGTTTTTATCTTCCTCTTCTTCTTCTTCTTCTACTTCACCACCGCCGCCGCCGCTTTTACCAGTGGTCGCCAGTGAGGACACTTTAGTGTTCAGCGCGGCGATCTCCCCTCTAATCAGCTCAATGGAGGAGGCCAAATGTTCCGTTGCGCTGTGGTCCGTTGTGGCGTCGCTCTCGGTAGTCTCTCGTAGTTCAAAGATTCGCTCCTCGGTCAGCTGCCCTTTCAGGGTCATCAAGTCGAGCAGGCGCTTCTCGAGGTGGGCAATCTGCCGGACGACCTCCACTGTGCTGAGACTCGGAGGAGCAGTTTCTGTAAAACGTAGATGTGCTTGTTGTAAACAAAATCGAAAACACAAACATGACACAAACATACCTGTTGAACTACCGGTGATGCCGTTTTCGGTCATCGGTTGCTGAGAAAAGGTCCTCGAGATTGGCAGCACCTTTCGAGCAAAGTCAGTTCGCTTTTTGGTGCACTTCTCAGTGACCAGGTCTTCTCGCCTCAACTGAGGCTGCGCCTTTCCGGCGAGGCTTTCAGTGATCACCTCACATTGGTTCTTGGGCTTGACATTGGTCTTTGGTCTAGGCGCCTTTTCGATGATGATGGCAGAGGTGTTGTCCAGAGGAGGAGGACGCTCTAAGGAAGAAGACTTTGTCGTCTTTGGTGATACGGCCGTCTTTTTACCGTTCTTTGGACTGGTGATTTCTCCTCCTCCTTTACTGAATCGCCGCAAGCCTTCGCCTCTTCGAAGAAAGGGTCGCTTCTCGGCGGACTGAACCTTGAAGGGATTACGCTGTCGCAGTTGTTGAATATGTTGTTGCTGTTGCTGTTCTCCTTGCTGCAGCTTAAGCTTGACCAGATCTTCAAACGTCTTCACGCGAGTGCCGTCCACACCTGGACTGATTTCCAGCCCATCCTGCTGCTTTTGATGATGACAATGACTTGCACTGCTTCCCGCTTCCTTGGCACTTCCTCCTCCTCCTTCAAAGACAATTTCACAATCAGTGTCTTCTTGATCAGTGTCACCACCGCCACCACCTGACAGCACCAGCTGATTCAGCGTCTCCGACTGCCTGTTGAGCGACTCCAGGGTGGACGCCTCCAGCAGGTTGGCGCGAACCTTCTCGACGTCCAACTTGAGGAGCTTCTTCAGCTCGTTGACAGTGTTCATCTTTTGGAGGCGGCGGCGATGAAGATCCAGAAACACTGATTCAAAACAGAACACTAAAAAAAATACCTGATGATTTTGAAATACGTTTTGCAGACGCCGCCGCTGGCGCCGTCCGTAGATGTCGCTACGCTGCGGCAGCCAATCACGAAAGCAGCGACCGTTTGAATGCCGTTTTGCCGTTGGCGCTGCTGTGTTTGTTGTGTTTTCTGCTTTCTGTTCTGTTCTGTTGACTGCCGCGAAGTGAAACGGTCACGACTTTGTTTCAAGTTCTTTCATCGTCAATTTCTAAAACCTTGATCCTCTGTCACCTCTGATCTTTGTGGTTCACCCCACCACCATCACCATGGAACAGATAGAGCTGACCAAGGAGAACGTTCAGCCGCTGAAGTGCGGTCGCAAGATCGAGAGTCTGCGGGCGGCGCTCAGCATGGACCTGAATGAGACGAAGCGGCGCGACGAGACAAAGGCGTAAGTTTTTTGGCTTCAATTACTTTTCGAGACTTTAACACTTTATCCCTTTCCTTCTCTTCTTCAAGTGAATTCGAAGCCAAACTGGCGAGCACCAACGACGACGACGAGAAGCTGGACGTCTACGTCAACTACGTCCGCTGGATCGAGCAAAATTACCCCGAGGGCGAGAAGACGCTCAAGCCGACGCTGAAGGAGTGCATTCTCTACTACAAGCAGAAGGCCGACCAGTACAAGGACCAGGACCGGCCGAAGCCCAGCTTCAAGGACAGCGAGAAGCTGCTCTCCATCTTCCTCAAGTACATCAGCTTCAGCGAGCACCCGCTTCAGCTGCAGCTGTTCAAGATCTTCTGCAAGGAGGGCTTCTTCCGGCAGTTCGCCCAGTTCTACGTCACCTTCGCCTACTCGTACGAGATGGCGGGTGAGACCCGCAAGGCGGTGGACGCCCTGAAGAAGGGCCTTCAAGAGCGGGCGGAGCCGCAGTCGGAGCTGACCTCCGCCCTGGCCGACCTGCAGGTGCGCACGGTGCGGCAGATGGTCGCCCACCCGGAGGCAATGGAGCAGCAGTCGGCAAGCAAATCGAACCGGAAGGCCCTGACCGGGCTGAAAGCCAAGGTGGACCGGCACGGCGTCGCCGAGGCGCCCGTCAGGCGGGTCGGCCACGCCGCTCTCGCCAGCAATGGCGGCGGTCTGAGGGCCGCGGCCACAGTTCCCGGAAATCCTCCTCCGTCTTCCACCTCAAAGTCGAACGAGCAGCTGCGCATTCTCAGCGACGAGAATCTGATCATCGAGGCTCCCGTTCCGCCGGTGCCTCGAACGCCGCTGGCCACCAGCAGTATCAGCAGCCGGAGCAGCTCTTCAGCTTTGGCACCAGCTGAAGGAGTGGCAGTACCACCACCTCCGGTGCCCCTGGTGAAGGACAACAAGGAGAACGAGCGAGAGCCGGGCAAGTGGAGCGAGAACAAGCTGAACATCAAGGGCATGCGAAAGCGAGCGCCGCTGTCCTCCACTTCCTCCTCCTCGGCGACGCCGGCCTTTGCGATTCTCGAGGACAACAACACCGCCCCCGCCCCAGCCGAGCAGTTGTCCTCGGCGAGCAAAGTTTCTACCAGTCAACAAAAGCCACCGCCTCCCACAGCTGCTGAGAAGCCCATTGCCGTGGCGAAGTTCGAGGACGAGGAGGCGATGAGCAAGTACGTGTGGAGCAGCCTGCGAGCGCAGATCTACCCACCGGGGGCCACTACTGAGTTCTCCTTTGAGGAGCTCTGGTACCCGAGGTGGCTGGAGCGGCAGCAGGCGAAGCAGAGACAGCTTCAGCTTCAACAGCAGCAACAACAGCAGCAACAGCAGCAGCAGACCTCGGTCATCATTCAGGAGGAGCACAGCTCCCGGCAGCTGCAGTCACTGTGCGACTCGAGCACCGACGGCGCCACCACCATGGTCACCCACGGGGCGACCTCCATCGTGCGCGACTTCTACAACGGCACGCTCAACAGCAGCTCTTTTAATGAGAGCGCCGGGGCAGGGCTAACCAACGCCACACTGCAGCAAACAATGGCGGAAGCTGGTGAGGCCAAAGCCACTAGCACCAACACCACCAAAAACGCCTCACCGCCGGCGGCGCTGCACAAGTCCTTTGCCATCTTCTCGGAGACGATGATGGCGGCAAACTCTGCTGCGGCAGAAGCCTACGAATCTCCCGATAGTACCGCTCCCAATCTCGACATTGAAAGAGAGGGGCAAAATGAAGTGAACAATCAGCAGCAGCAGCAGCACCAGCACCAGGAATCGACGATGATGGAAGTGGGTGATGAGAATAATGGCATTGGCAATGGCAACGAGGTGACCTTCGCGACGATGACCACCACCACGATGACCTTCAAGGAGGACGACCTGTTGCGGCGGTCGGGCGCTTCCTCGACGCCCTGCGCAGAGCGAGGGGCGGCGGCAGCGGCTGCGGGCGCCTCCTTTAAACGCCCCACAAACATGACCGTCACTCGGCTGCAGTCGCACCCGAACTTTGTGACCGGCATCACCGCCAAGCTCAGTCCGATCATTGAGACGAGTCGCGAGTACAACAAGTCCTCCTCCACCTCTTCAGCTTCCTCCTCTTCCGGTTCTTCAACCGGCTCGAAGAGTGGCTGCTACTCTGCCTACTCCTCTTCCTCGTATGCCGCTGGCGGCGGCGGAATTTCATCGGGTTTCGGCCTTCCACAGCAGCTCTTCTCGGAGAACACCTTTCACCAGCAGCAGCAGCAGCAGCAACCTCAGCAACCTCAACAACAACAACAACCTCAGCAACAGCAGCAGCCACCTCCACCTCCAAAGCCATCGCCTTTGCCTGTGTCCACTGCTGCAGCCGAGACTGAGACTGAGAAGGAGAAGAAGAAGGAGGAGAACTTCGAGGCCATCAGCCATCACCAGCGGCACCAGCAGAAGAACCGCGCCGAGCTGCTGGCGACCCTTTCCGACTCGGCGGCCTTCTACGCCGGCTATGAGCACGGTGGCGGCCTGGACTTTATCGAGCAGATGGAGGCGATCCTCTATGAGCCGCTGACCAACCCGGGCTACTTTGAGCAGCACAACTGCCACCACCGCCGACTGAACCACCACTACCAGCCGTCCGATGCCTAATTGAGAGGCTACCAGCACCACCATCACTTTTATTCATATTCCTCCCTCCTTTTTCATCTCCCGATCAGCTTGTGTATTATAAAACAAACTCCACCAGAAGCGGAACAATCTGTCTTCTCAACACTACCAACACCACTAACATTATTTCCCTTTTTATTCTCTCTTTATCTTTTACACCACTTTCTTTAAACATATCAAAAAGTGCTCCTGGTGGTCTTTTTCTTCCTTTTTTAGAGTGGATTTGTGTGTAAGTGAGTCTTTCTTTTGGCCTTCTATTCGTTTATCCACTGCTTACGGCGGGGTGACACATGTAGAGGGGGTGACACAAATCCAGCGTCCCGATGCAACCTCCGCTTTCCCCAACGGCCAGCCATTCCCTACTGAACAGTATTTCGCAGTGAACTGAAGTTCAGGGGAAAAAACTTAATGGCTCTGGTAAACAGGGAAAGCTAGTTAGCGACAGTTAGGAGATGAGGATGAGTAACTGGCGAAGAACGCGAAACTCCATTAGCAGATGTGGAGGACACTTGCTGCTTCTGCTGTTGTGAAAAAAGAACTGCTGCTGCTGAACTGCCGTTCTAGTGAAGCAACTTCAATGGGAAAGAGAGAGAGAGAGAGAGAGAGAGAGAGAGAGAGAGAGAGAGAGAGAGAGAGAGAGAGAGAGAGAGAGAGAGAGAGAGAGAGGAGAAAATCGAAACTTCCGCCGCACTGACACTGTCACTTGAGCTGATTCACTGCTACTGAGCATGCTGTTGTTGGTGCTGGTACTGCTGGAGCTCTTGTGTGATTCACTGCTATCACATTTAGCCTCCTCTCTCCGTCTTCTCATCATCTTTTTCCTCCTTTTCCTTTGGGTAAAAAGAAGGATTCTTCTCTGACGGTGAGTACCTCTTAGTTTTGACTCGAAAAACTGTCAACTTGACTCTTTATCATCAACAACTATTATATTACAGAAAATGTCATCCACACCGTCGCCACCACTACCACCACCACCACCAGCAGCCACTGCCACCATCGGCATTGACCTGGGTTCCACCAACTGCTGCGTAGGCGTCTTCAGAAAGGAAAAGGTTTTTTTCAAATATGTGGAAATTGTACTCAGCGATCACGGCCACCGAGTGACGCCTTCGGTGGTCGCCCTTACCAATGCTGAAGTGCTTTTTGGCGATGAGGCAAAGAACCAGTCGGTGAAGAACTCTGCTAACACCGTTTTTGGCATCAGACGCTTTATCGGTCTATGCTTCAATGACCAAACTGTGCAGGCTTTTTTGAAACACTATGTTATTTGCTGCTGTTTTTCCATTATTCTCACTCACCGCCTTTCCTCTGTCCACCAACAACAATCAGCTCACCACCGTACTCAGCGGCCGCATGACAACTTCGAGGTCCCAGCGCCAGAGGCGGTTCCTCTCGCCAGCTGTCCGTCAGCGAGTCATACGACTCTACGGAAGCCAGCTCTTATTGATCTTCATTGTAGCCGCCGATGGCCTAAAAGCGACCTGCAAAGGCGGCCAGGACGAAGCCAAAGCGGGCCCAGATCATAGGCGCCACCGCCGTCTACCGGTCTTCTTTCTCTTCTCCTTCTTCACTAGCTGCTGGATCGTACCGTTCCACCGATAGTTCCGCCCTCCTCCTTACGTTGACGCCCCCGGCGATGTAGATGCAGCCGAGGAAGGTGGTGGCGGCGGCGCCGTAACGGGCCACCGCCAGCGGCGCAACTGGTGACCACAAATTACGGGCAGCGTCGTACCGTTCGCAGCTGGCAAAGGTGCGACAAGTGTTGTTTTCAAAGCCGCCAAGGGCAAAGAGAAACTGGTCCTCAAAGACGACAGTGGAGCAGTACAGTCTTCGGCTGGTCATTGCCGTCCTTTCTATCCATTGCTGAGCATTTGCTGGAGCTAGGTTTTGACTCCACAGTTTGTTGGATTCAGCTGTCACTTGTTTTGAATTACTTGCAGCTAGGTAGAGTTTGCTGCCGGCAGCTAACAGCTGAAGATTACTTCCAGGTTGCAAACGACAAGGCAGTTCTAGTACAGGAGAAAGGCTCCAGCGTTGTTTAGAGAACTGGTAGAACTCTGTCAGGCCGGTGTGGCCGTCGAAGCAGAGGAGGACCTGGTCTGAAGGTTCATCGTTTTGGTGTGCTTTGGTTGTTGTTGTTGTTGTTGTTGTTTGAAGACGAAAGTAGACTGAAGTAGAGTAGAGCTTTACGTTTTGATGGATGCTCCTTATAAAGTTTTTCAGTTTCTGCTGAACATCAACCGGCAGTGCGGTGAAAAGGGCACATCTGAAGATGTAAGCGTCAATGAATTGGATGGGAAAGAGGCCAAATCGAAGGCAGTTTGTCACTAGTCGGGGAAGGTAGTGCATCAGTATAGTGTTTTTGTCAGCGTTCACCCAGTCGTGCACCACCTGCCAGACGAGATACTCGCTCTGCACGTTCAGACGATCAGAGGAAAGTACTCCCGAGAGTGTTTCAAAGTCAAGCGGGAGGATGAAGTTGCGGTTGTCGGTCCAGGCCTACATTTTAATGCAAACATTGTAACAAGTGTTTAAAAGCAGTCATTCAGTAAATACCTCTTCAAAGTGCTCCACAATGTACTCTTCCATGTTTTTTATAAAGAAAAACAAAACTGTTATTGCTTGAAATGCGCAAAAACGGATCAAGTTGTTTTGAAAGCAGCGTGTGTATGTTTTGAGTCTCTTTTTCTTTTCTCTTTTCAGCTGAGTTTTCATCATTGTCATCATCATCATCAACACAATATCTTGCTTGCTTTGCCTTGCTTGATTTTTCTTTTCTACTGCTGCAATGGTATGACACAGATAATCTTCTGCTTTTGTTGCTGCTGTTAAAAATATGTGTTGATTGTGCTAGCTGTGCTAGAAAAGCATTTCCAGTGACTATTGAGCATTTAAATGGAAGCAAGCATAAACGGCAATCAACATTTTAGTAATTTGGTAAACTTCTGCCAAAAAGTGCATAAAAATTTACAAAACAAAAAAGCTAAGCTTAGCGGTGGCATTTCTCTTCTTCTTTTCCTTTTAATTGACCAAAAAGTGTTGGCGTAACACTGTACGTTGCTGTGGTAGTTGGCCACATTCTCTCCAGTAGATCAACTTTTCTCTCCTTGTGAGTGTCTCCGCATCCATAGTGCGTGGCGTCGAGCACGCGCTATGGACAGCATTGCCCGAGTGTGCCTGATGCAGTCCAGTGCAATAGTGTTTGTAGCGATCGCTGCCGCGACCGCTACAAGTGTTTACTACAAGTGGTCCCCTACTACGTGAACTAAATGACACCAGGAACACTAGTTGCTGTGTTCAGGAAAACTGCTGAACTGGTGAGGAGGAGAAGGATAAGGAGGATAATTTAGAAGTCAACAGCCATCAGCGGCACTAGCTGAAGAAACGCGCCGAGCTGCTGGCAACACTCTTTGACTCTGCGGTTTTCTACGCCGGTTATGAAAACGGCAGCCTGGATTTTATCGAGCGGAGGGAGGCGATCCTCAATGAGCCGCTGACTAACCCGGGCTACTTTGAGCAGCGCGACTGCCACCACCGCCGACTGAGCCACCACTACCAGCCACCCGATGCCTAATAGAAAGATCACCACCACCACTGCCACTACCACTTTTATTCATATTCCTCCCTCCCTTTTTCATCTCCCGATCAGCTTGTGTATTATAAATCAAACTCAACCAAAATCTTTCTTCTCAACACTACTACTACCATTATCCCATCTTTCTTTTAAACACTTTCTTTGAACATGTCAAAAAGCGCTCATAATATTCTTTTCTGTTTTCAGAGTGAATGTGTGTGTGTCTTTTGTGACGGCAGCAGCGTACTACCTGCCTGATGTAACAGCGGACAGTTGCTGTTTTGCAGTCAAACAGTGAGGCACTGGTGAGGAAGAAAGGCACTTCTCGAGAGAGTTGCAGGTGTCAGGGATGTCACTGACTAAAAATTTGAGTGCTGCCGATGTCTGCCGGTACGATGGACAAGCGGTTGTGGACTGCAGAAAAGGGGAGGAGTGTAGATTGCTAGTGCGCACTGATCTGCGACTTTTTCAGCATATCTTTGTTGATATCACACGCAAAAACAGTTTGCTTCAACAGAACTCAAAGCAAAATTATCAAAAAGTGCGTTAACAGATGCGCAATAGCAATCTACACTCCTCCCTTTTTCTGCAGTCCACAAACGCTTGTCCATCGTACCTGCCGCCGCTTGCACTAGCGACGGTAGAGGGATAAACTCTACTGGAGAGAGAGAGAGAGAGAGAGAGAGAGAGAGGAGAGAGAGAAAGAGAGAGAGAGAGAGAGAAAAGAAAAGAAAGAGAAGATTAATTGCAGTTAGACACTTGCTGTTGCAATGAAAGGAGAAAACTGCAGTTGAATTGCCGACGATGCCATTCTACTGCGGCTTTGTCATTTGAGCTGAGCCACTGCTGTTGAGCTGGCTGTTTTTTTGAAATTTTTTTGTGTTTACTTCGCGTTCTCGAGTTTGCTCTTAGTTGTAACAAAGTCTAAAAGTTTTAATTTATTTTCAATCATGCTGCAACAAATGTCATCTACAGCATCATACACCCCTTTTGCCATTGGCATTCACCTAGGCACAACCTACTCTTGGGGAAGCTTTTTTACAAAAAGTAAAAAAAAGTTTAAAATTATCGTCAACGATCATGGCAACCGAATGACGCCTTCGATGGTCGCCTTCACAGACACTAAATTGCTTGTAGGCGACCTAGCTAAGAGCCAGATTGAGAAAAATCCTACCAACACTGTCTTTGACTTTCATCGCCTTATCGGTCGCCTCTTCGATGACCCAATTGTGCAGGAAAACATAAAACACTGGCCATTTGATGTGGTGAAAAACGACAGAAATGGAAAACCAATGATCCGAGTTCAGTTCAAAAAAGAGACTAAGCGTTTTGCTCCGGAAGAAATTGTCTCGATGGTGCTGGGCAAACTAAAAAAGAATGCTGAAGCGTTCCTGAACAGCACTAGAGTCACTAACGCCGTCATCACCGTTCCAGATCACTTCGACGATGCTCAGCGACAAGCCATCAAAGATGCTGCCACAAACGCTGGTTTTTATGGAATGGTGTGCATCATCAGTGAAAATGTGGCCATACCCTATTGTGTGAACATGATGTGTTGCTGCACCATCGGAAAGCATAAGCTCGTTTTTTACCTGGGCAGCCGAACTCTTCAAGTTTTTGTTTGGGAGCACAACAATAGTGACTTGCTGAAAAAATCATCCTGTTGCACTTTCTTGGGTGGAAAGGACTTTGACGGTTGTCTGGTAGAGCATTTTGTGGAAAAGTTTAAATGCCAGTACCAGAAAGACATCTCTACTGACAAGCTAGCTCTTTTCCTACTGCAAACTGCTTGCGAGCGAGCTAAACAAGTGCTCTCCGTCACCACACAGACGCCCATTGAAGTAGAGGCACTTTTTGAGGGAATTGACTTCAGTGCCTTTCTCACTCGGGCCAAATTTGAAGAGCTATGCTCAGAGCTGTTTCTCGCTACACTGGAACAAGTGAAAAAAACTTTGAGCATGGCAAAACTTGACAAAAGTCAAATTGATGAGATCGTTCTTGTTGGCGGCTCGACGCACATCCCCAAAATTCAGGCACTGCTAAAAGAGTTCTTTGGTGCTAACACAAAACTTAATAAAAAAATTAGATCAGAAGAAATTGTCGCCTTTGGCGCCGCAATGCATGCGTCCAGTGTCATCTGCAACACCAGTTCTTTTCCTAAAATGAAAACAAACAACAGCCTGAATAACGTCACTCCATTTTTACTTGGAGTTTGTTCTGTATTTGGCGTCAAAGAGACAGTGATTGAAATCAACACAATTCTTCCGGTTCAAAAAACTATAAGCTACTCTGCCGTTTGGGAGAATTACCAAACTTCGGTTCTATTTCGAGTGTACGTACGAGATCAAGTTATGGCACGATACAACTACATCGGAGAGCTCAAACTTCCCAAACCTGAGCCAAAGAATCGTTCAGTTTTTTGTAGTGTCACTCAGTGTGACATTACCTTTAAAATTGCAGACAGTGAAGGCACTCTGGAGGTGACTGCTCAGGTAACTGGCACTGTTCTGAAGAACTGTATCACTATCTCTAAAGACATTTGGTGGCCACCGTTAAGTGAAACGGCTAACGAAGCTCATTTGGTCAGGGAGGCAGAGCAGAAACAGCTTGAGGATGAAAACCTTTTTCAGCAAGTCTCGATGGAAGTTCATGAGTTTTTTCAGAAAATTAAAAAAAAATTGACAGCCGGTAATGGTTTGGAGATAGAAGAAAAACAAAAGGGAATAGAAACGCTAGACACCTTTAACGCCTGGCTGAACAAAGCAGGTGATGTGCCTTTGGAAAAAGTGGCGGAGAAACTAGATGAGATAGAGGCAGTTTGCAGTCCTTTATTGAATAAACTGGATCAGAATAAGGATGATTGAGTGATTGAATGTTGGCGTCTAGACTTTATTCTCCCAAAAAAATTCACAACTTTTGTCAACATGTGTTTCTTGTACAAATTCCACCAAAAAAGTAAGTATCTTGCCGTTTTCTCAACTCTATAATTCCCCCCTTTTATCCCTCTTTTCTTTTGTAACCACAATTGAATATAAAATAACCAAAATGTTTTGTCTAATTCTCCTGTTTTTTGCTATGAAAACGGCGGCCTGGACTTTATCGCGCAGATCGAGGCGATCCTTTATGAACTCCCGACCAACCCGTATTAATTTGAGCAGCACGCCTGAACCACCACTAACCGCCCAATGCCTAACAAAAAGATTACCACCACTAACACTTTTATTCATATTTCAATTTTTATTCACTCTCTTTTAATCATTTAAACCTCTTTTTGAACATACCAAAAAATGTTTCTAACTTGTTTTTTCTCTGTCTTTTAAGAGAGATTTGTGTGTGTCTTTTTTTCTTTTGGCCTTTTATTAGCCGATCCCAACTAATTACGGTGGAGTGTTATAGATAGGGACGTAGAGAGCATGCTTCCACTCTAAAAAACCGTTGCAAAATATATTTCACAACAATACCAATCCTGAAATCTATGTTAGTCAGCATGCAATCCCAATTATATTTCAGAAATTCAAAAATATATATCAGAACAAGTTCTGAAAAATATTTTAGTAAATGACAGAAACCTGCCTTTTCTGCAGGACCTTGTTTGGCCCACCACTTTCATGCTACTTCTTTTCACATACAATACAAATAAATTTATTTGGTAATAAATGACAGTTAAAAAATACAAGTTTTTAAAGTTGTAGTAAAACATAATCATCTGGTTTCACTTGGAGTTTAATAGCTTGACTCATAAGTGGCTTGCGTTGAGGAACGTTTTCTCGATCTTGGTCATCCTTGGCCTTGAACAATCCAGCTAGGAAAAATTGAGTCGTAGGTCTTTGCTTGATCTCTCGCAACTTCTGAAAAGTAATTTTTGTTACCTTCAATACTACAAAAATGTAAACACATACCTTCATGTAGAAAAAAAAGAGTTGTTTGAAAACAAAAAATAGGTTTTTGAATTGTAATCATCACTGACAAATTGAGATTTAGCCAAAATTTCAAGAGTCTTGACTGACCACTCTCACTTGAAAGATTGTTTTGGGCGATAAAGTAGGTTTTCGGTTCTTGTTTGACACCATTGAGAAATTTCTGGCAGCGGCGAAAAATTAGAGGTTTGTTCATCAGCGTTAGATTGAATAGAGCGAGTTTGAGGTTTCAGTTCTTGTGTTTGCTTCAACATTGCAATTGCGTTTCCAAATTTAGTCAACATTGTTTTGAGATCTAAAAAACTTTTGTTAAAGAAAAGAAAACAAGTGTATAGATTACCAGGAAAGTGATCCATGTTTAGGGAAGTAAGATGTTCTTGAGACGAGGAGAAGATCTTCAGGAGGAGAAAAGATTGACGATGAGGCAACACAAGTTGAAACACTTTGCTGGAGCGTCACGCAAACAGTGAGTGTGTGAGCAGC
Organism: Tyrophagus putrescentiae; assembly: GCA_024499935.1. NCBI lineage: Eukaryota > Metazoa > Arthropoda > Arachnida > Sarcoptiformes > Acaridae > Tyrophagus > Tyrophagus putrescentiae. The sequence goes on along the minus strand of JAMZRA010000002.1, from coordinate 11,099,739 downwards.
AGAAAATGTTTTGCTTTGTGCGTCAAATTGTTCATATAAAGCGTGTTGTGATACCAAATATATTTGGGAAAGAATGTGTTCAGACAAATAATTGTGAATTTTTGTTCAAATATATTTGTCAAAAAATGATTTGATAATGACATTTTAGAAAAAAACTTTTACAGTAGCGTGGTACGAGGTTACGTAGCGCTCAAGCTTCCAGAACTAAGATAAGTTTAATGACTCAACGTAACGTCTTTTATACAACAGTTGAGACTATAGTTTGAGCCTGCAACAATGCCGGCTAAAGTTCCCTAGCGGCTACCGGCCGCTACTCCTCCCCGCCAACTTTCGAGGTCGTCCTCGTCCTCGAAAGATGTCCAGTTGCCTGTCCGTTTCCACTGCCTTCACGTGGTTCACGTGGACACTCTTCTCTTTTCCGTTCCTGTCCACTAGCTTGACTTTAGGCCAGCATGTTTCGACCACACGATAGGGTCCCTTCCACTTGACATTCAACTTTTTCGACTTTTCCAGTCCTTGCTCTTGCACGTGCCAGAGCACAATTTCTCCTGCACTGAAACTGCTCGGGTTCTTCTTCTTCTTGTCGTACTGTTTCTTTATTCGCTTCAATTCGGCTGTCTTGTTGACTTTGGCTACCCCTTGGTTCACTCTTTCGTCAAATGGTGGTGTCGACAAGTTGTACTGCCTGTCCAGCTTTGTCACTGGTAGTCGGTTGAACATCAGGGAGAAAGGAGTTACTCCCGTCGTCAGATGACTTCGTGTGTTGTAGGTTGTTACACACTCTACCAGTTTCTGGCTCCACTCTCGTTGTTCTTCGCACGCCGTTCGCATCATCGTCTCCAGCGTCCGGATCGCTCTTTCTGCCAAACCATTACCCTGATGATGGTAAGGCGAGGTGATGTGATGCTCAATTTGACGACTCGAGCAAAATTCTTTGAATTCTCTACTGTCAAACTGCGTTCCGCCGTCTGTGGTCAGCGTCCTCGGTTCTCCAAAGCGGCTGAAGACGTCCCTTTGCAGCCAACGAATGACTGTTTTTGCCCTTGTGTCGTCCAGCGGCTTGGCTTCCACCCACTTGCTGTAGGCGTCCTGCAGCACGGCCACGTAGGTGTAACCGTCTGAGTCAGTGAGCGGGCCGCACAAGTCGAGGTGCACCCGCTCAAAAACTTCCTCGCTTTCTCTGGCGATCATCTCCTCCTTGTGTGGTTCGAGGTCGTCTTTCTTTGTTTGGCAGGTGAAGCACTTCTTCAGATGAAGTTTCACGTCGTTCTTCCAGTGCGGCCAGTAGAATCGTAGCCGCACTGCCTCGGTACACTTGTAGATACCGAGGTGGCCGGCTTCATCGTGCACTGCCGCCAGAATTGCCTTCTTTTCGTTTTCGTCGTCAATGCACAGGCGTTCTGCTCCATTCTCGAGCAGGTACACCTTGCCGTCTTTTTTCACGAACTTGTTCGGCTCTCTTGCCATCATCGTCTCCAACGTGTCTGAGGGCTTTGCCCTGATCAGCCCGATTTGGATGCGGCTCAGAGCGTCCGCCATGACGTTGTCTTCTCCTCGCACGTACTCGATCCCAGCGATGTCGTACTGTTGCAGGTGCAGCGCCAGTCTGCCCAGCTTGCCAGGTAGGTCCACTTTGGTCAGCAGCCATTGCAGCGGCTTGTGATCGGTCTCAATGGTAAACTGGCGTCCCAGTAGGTAGTAGTGCCACTTGTCGAGAGCCCACAGGATGGCCGTCGCCTCCCGCTCGATTGTCGAGTAGCGTTTCTCCGTGTCGCTGAAGGTGCGCGACATGAAGTCCACCACTCGACGCTGGCCCTCGACGTCCTGCATCAGGACAGCGCCCGTTCCATTGTCTGAAGCGTCAGATCCTACGATGAAAGGGTGGTTCAGATCCGGGAGGTGTGTGGTCGGGTGATTAACCAGCGCCACCTTCAGCTTCTCGAATGCTGCACTGCACTCGTTTGTCCACGTCAGCTTCTTCTCCTTAGCAGCTTGGTACAGAGGCTGCGCCATCACCGCAAAGTTGGGTACCAGGTCCCTGAAGAAGCCCGCCAACCCCAGAAACCCTTTCAGAGCTTTAGGGGTCTCCGGGGCAGGATAGCCCTTTAGGACTTTGGCTTTGTCCTCTTTGATGGTTCTCTTCCCTTCCGTGATCCGGTACCCGAGGAAATCGACTTCACTTACGCCAAACTTGCACTTTTCAGCGTTGAGACGCAGTCCGGCTTTTCGAATTCGCTCGAGTACCTCTCTGACGTGTTGTTTATGTTCGATTTGGTTTTTCGAAAAAATCAACACGTCATCGAGGTAAACGAAGACGAACTTCAGGTCTCCTAGAATCCTGGTCATCATCCTCTGGAACGTTGCTGGCGCATTGCACGCTCCGAACGGCATGCGTTTGAACTGCCACAGCCTTCGGTCAGCAGCAAAAGCCACTTTCGGGCGATCTTCTTTCTTCAGAGGCACTTGGTAGTACCCCTTCCGTAGGTCCAGTTGGGAGAAGATTCGGGCCTGGACCACCAGCTCAAAGAATTCATCGACCCGAGGCATTGGAAACTGATCTTTGACGGTGATCGCGTTCAACTGCCTCAGGTCGATGGTCATCCTGAGGGTGCCATCTTTTTTCCGCAATGCCACAATCGGGAACTGCCAGTCGCTGCTCGATTCTTCGATGACGTCCTCCTTCAGCAGCTCCTCAACGTGCTCCGACACGGCACTAGAGTAGTGTGCCGGAACACGCCGACCGCGGATCGCGATCGGTCTGTGGTCACCGGTGTCAATCCGGTGCTCGACCACGTCAGTCAGTCCGACGCCTTGCATCAGGTCAGCGAACTCCTCCAGGATTTCCTGCTTCAGTTGATCCTCTTCTGGCGCTTTTTTTTCATCTTCCGTTCCTTTGGTCACGCTTAGCACTGTTCGACTTTGCTGCTCGCCGTCCTTGCGACCGGTGTTCTCGTCCACCACCTCCAGCTGCTGTGGAGGTGGTCTCGTCAGCATCAGTTCTCCGGTGATCATGTCCACCACCCCACCGTACTCTTTCATCAGGTCCGCCCCGACGACGGGCTCCTCGATGTTAGCCAAGTACGTGGGGTGGACCACCTTCGTGCCCGCTACTTCCATTTGTAGCGGCACTGGCCCTTTGGCCACCAGCTCGCTCTGGCCGTCTGCCAACAGGAACTTCTCCACCGGGGCTTGGATTCCTGGCGCCACTCCTTGAGGTACGATAGTGGCGCCAGCCCCGGTGTCGACGACTCCTTGCATCGTCGTCTTCTTCACTTTTACTGTCGTCCTCGGCCGCGGGTCTCCTCGTGGACCGAACGCGCCGATACCTCGTCGTCCACCGGTGGTTGACTTTTCCGGTCCTCGACGGCAGTGGATAGCCCAGTGTCCCTGGCCACCACACTTCACGCAGATTCGTTCTGCGACGCACTCTTTCTTGATGTGGCCAAATCCCTGGCACCCAAAACAACGGCGAGGTCTGGGTATGGCCGCCCCCTTCTTCTTGTTTCTCTCACTTTTCTCCGTCGGCTGCTTGTGCTTGCTTCCGATTTGTTGTCCCTTGGCCTTGTCTGTCGTTCGCACGCCGTACAAGTGGTCTTTGATGAAAGGTGCCACTTTCTTCCAGTCCTCGCGAGTGGCCACTGCCAGCTGAATTGACAGCTGATACGGGAGGCACCTGCACACAGTATTGATAAAATCACTGCGAACCAGGTTGTCTCCTTGTTCAGCCACCAACATGGCCTCGGTGACGCACTCATTGAAATCCTGCCATTCGGCACTGGTGGAGCGAGTCGTCATCACCTTCTTGCCTAGTTTCTTTTGAAAGTAGCCAAGCAAGCTGAAGGAGCTTTGGTACTTTTCCTCCAGGTAGCTTAGCGCCTCACTTAGAGAGCCCATGAGCGCCACAGCGTTGCTGTCCGAAGTATGAACTGCATCCGAGAGCACTTTCAGCTGGCTCTCTTCACTTGCTCCAGCGACGCGCTGCTCAAACTTGCGTAGAAACCCAACGAAGGACTCGACTTTTCCATCGTGCTCAAGGGCTTTTTCTTTCGGCAGTTGAGCTTTGGGTACAGCAGGACTATTGACTTTTTCAGTGCTTTCCGCCTTCTTTAGGGTAAAGTACTGCAGCCAGTAGCCATGTGACTCCTTCACTGCTTTTTCTTGCTCCGGTTTTTCTGCGACCAACATCATGAGAGTGTCGTACTCTTCCAGCAGATGCTTTACCGACTCATTGGCAATGTTGCCGTTCAGCAGCGTGGCAATGCGCCCGCTCACAATCTTCAGTCGGGTCTTTTGGTCGACCAGTGACTGCTTCTGTTGCACTCCTTGACTGCTTGCTGAGTCATCATCAGCAGTCGGCTGGGCAGTGGGCCCACCATTCAGAGGAGCGGCGGACCGCCCCTTGGCCAGCGTGAACATCGACTTGGCCATCGCGCACATCAATGCAATGATCCATCGCATCAGTCGAAACATTTTTCACTTGGTTAGCGTTGAGTTCTTGCAGACCGTTGCCACCAGTAGCGTGGTACGAGGTTACGTAGCGCTCAAGCTTCCAGAACTAAGATAAGTTTAATGACTCAACGTAACGTCTTTTATACAACAGTTGAGACTATAGTTTGAGCCTGCAACAATGCCGGCTAAAGTTCCCTAGCGGCTACCGGCCGCTACTTTACTGAAATATTTTTTTGAAATTGCCAAATATAGTTGGGAAACTTGCTTTTTTGCCAAATATATAACACACCATTTTTTAGAGTGTGCTAACAATCCGATGCAACAAGCTGAGTCATTGAGTCGATGAGAACAGTGCGAGAGAACATTATGTCAAAATAGGACGGCGGACTACTTGAGAGTGTGGCGCCTAGTAACAAATAACTAGTATTTCAAAAAATGCAAAAACGAGCACATTGGCTTTGGGTAGAGTAACATTGCTTGGCGTCAATGTTTTTCCTTGGCAATACAAAAAGTTCGAAACTTTGCTCGAGCAATGTCTCTATTGCCAAAGTAAAGCATTGACGCTAAGCAATGTTGCTCTACCCACAGCCATTGGCGGTTGCTGAGGAGGAGACTCCAGCGCAGAGGAATGAGATGTTCACTTGTTGGTGCCGGTGCAATGTGCAGCAAAGTGTGCAGCAGTGCACTCCTCTTGCCGAGATGTTCTCTTCTGGTTGTTTGTCTGTCTGGCGGTGATTAAAGCACTTTCTGTGTGTTGCTGAGCTCTCTTCGCTGTTACTGCCAGGGCTGCGCCGTTGAGCAAGCCAGCCGAATGCTCTCCAGCGCCAAACAGACGTCTTCCATTGAGGCACTCTCATTGCTCTCATTAAAAACTATGTTTTTAGGAGCACCAAATTTCATTATGCGACAGTGTTTTTTTAACATCATGTGGTAAAATTTGGTAAGGGAACAAATTAAAAGTAATAATGGTGAAAACGAGGAAAAAGAAAAGTTTTAGCAAGAGTTGATAAGGTGATGCTGGCAAAATCACCAAATAAAAAAATTGAAGAAAACAAACTCAAAGTCAGAAATTTAAAAAAGTTAAGTTTGCTGGAAATATCTTCTTCCAATATGCTTCTATTTGCAAGCCAGACTATTTTGTTTTGGTCAATTTCGAAGCCTGAAATGTGCATCTGGGGTTCCGATTGTAGAGGAGAATTGTAGAGGATATTTTCGCAATGAACGGTTTGCAAAAAAAGCGTAACACTATATAGCTCTGGTGAGTAAGAAGGCACTGCACAAGCAAGAAACAGCTATTAATGGGATGAACAAGGAGTGGCAAAAAGTGGAATATGCTGCATTTCAAGCGGTTGTCGAGGGAGCATTTCACGAATCGACTTTACCCTCAAACTTGACTTGACTTGGTTGACACCATCATCAGTTGGTGCGCTGACTGACTGGAGAAGGACTCCTTGCTCACTGTTCACACTTTTTGCAGCCAGAGTTCATTTTCTGGGTTCTTAGTAAAAAAACTCCTTTCAATGGTGATGGTGTTGGTGGCGGTGAGTAGTCTTTCAGTTGTAAAACGAAGGATTTTAACTTTATTTTTAACTATTTTTCTTTTTCAGAAAATGTTTTCAAAAATGGCTGTTTTCGGCATTGACCTGGGCGCTACCAATGCTTGTCGTTGGCGTTTTCCACCACGGCAAAATCATGGAGATTATCGTCAACGATCACGGCCACCAAATGAACGGTGCCCAAGTTGGTCGCCTACTCCGACACTGAACGAATGATCGGCGATGTGGCCAAAAATGCTAGGCAGCAATGAATCTCTGACCTAAACATCGTCTTTGACGCCAAACGCCTCGTCGCTCGAAACCTTCGATTACCCACCAAAACACTTGCCATTTTTGGTTGCGTCTGCCTGTGAAAATGGTAAAACGCATGGTAAGAAGATTTATTTTGTATTGGGCTAAATGGTTTACAAGCAACACTGAACGGCGTAAAACCGTATTCTTTCTCATTGAAAAAACAATTATTTTTACAGAAAACAACAATTTTTAGTATATATTTATTCAGCCTATCCCTAAAAAATGATTTTTCTCTATTTCTCCGTCTTTTTGCTCTACAAATTACACCTTTTAAAATATTGAAAAACAGTTTTCATCAGTATAACAAGATAAACGACATCTTTCTAATGATACCAAGTTCAAATTGATCAGATAACCCGAAGTATTTAATATGGCGGATTATCTGTTTTTAGTAATAAGCATTTTTGGCTGTATTAAAAAACTATATACTAAGCCTAGAAGCATAGGGTTTTGACTGGAATAATCAGATAAATAATGGCAAAAAATGACCATTTAAAAATTTTGATAAAGTTATCAAAAGTGCCTTATCTAGATTTTTCACTTTTTAGATAAGCCAAATTAAGTACTAAACTAACTCTGATAAAATTTTTGATTACGCTGCCGTGCTCGCTGCTATCGCTAGCGCTGCCGCCGCTCTCGCCCTGGGCTGCTGGGGGGAGCACAAGCGGAGCGAGCGGGGCCCGAGTCGGTGGGCGTTCACAGTGCCCAAATGTCGTCAGGGTGAGCCGCTGGCCAAACTTTTAAAAATTGTTAGCGGTGCACAGTTAAGGTAGGTGTGAGCGAACCGAGCTCAACTGAGCCCTTGTTCACTTATATTTTTTATTCACCTTGTTTTTCTATTAAACAAAGGAGGAATAACTCGTTTTTCAACCACAACTACTTTTAAAGCTTTACTTATACACGCCGACTGCTGTTTCTCACGATGTGCGTCTAGTTTTTCTATTAAAAAAAATATTTTGTAAACAGCATATTTTCACCGGCGTCAACTTCTTCTCTCGTCAAGTAGACATTTTAAACTGTTACATCAGCAATTTAAAAAATCGTAATTTACTTTTGTAGTGCCAGTAAAACTGAACTGAAACATCACAGTCACTTGTTCACTTGCAGTTTAATCTCCTACTCACCACTCTTACCCTTTCTCTTTTTCTCTTTCTACAACAAAAGCAGATTTTATATAAGGACACACTACTTCACAACTTTACTTGTCAACTTGTTCAACTGCTGCTACCATCTATCACCCTTTGGATTCATCTCTTGTAAACCACTATCTCCATCACCATTAAACGTTTCCAAAAGCACCCACCACATTTTCAACCGTACTGCAAAGGAAAATGTCATCTACATCACTATCTCTATCATCACTTAAAAACCACTGTGTCTCTCGGCACTTACGCCATCGTCACTTTTTCTTCATTTGAAACTGCTTTTTTCATGTGGTCTCATGAAATCTTGATCGAGCGCCACACCGTTTTTTCGGTTGGACAAACGATATCTTCGCCTTGTGGCAGTACTACACTTCAGCTCTATTTCAAATGTACGCCGGCACGCGAGCGATGGCCAGGGACAACCACTATATAGACCAGTGCTCCAACCCGGGAAATCTCACCAACTCTTCGTGACTACACACAACAGCCAGTGGTGTCGGTCGGCGGAATTGCACATTCTAGTGTTGCGTTCCACTGCACACGCTCGTGGCGTCTGCGTTTAGAAAGTGGCATGCCGTTTGCAGAACTGCTTCTTCCCCAGGTCTTTTTTTATTTCTACTGCACATTTCTACTGTCAGCTAGTTTAGCTGTTAACTAGCAGCTAACAGGTCGCCGCATTTTTTTTCTTCGTGGTATACCACTTTTTGTCACAACTACCACCACCACCACACTACTTTTTTGTCGACACACTCATTTTTTGCTGTTAGTACAACGGTTTTTACCGGCGGTAAGTAAACTTTTATTTGTGGCAACTCCTAAAAATCTAAATTTATTTTCAATCTCACTGTTTTAGATTTTCTCAAAATCCAGACACTTGTAAAACAGTATTTTGGAAAAATCTGAATAAGTAAAGCACCCCAGAGAAGTTGTCTATTGCAGTGCATGCGTTTGAAATCACCTGCAACACCAGCCTTTTTGCCAACATGAACACAGAAATTCGCTTGAATAACGACACTCCATTTTTACTTGGAGTTAGTTCGGCATTTTGGGACATGAAGGTAGTGATCGAGGCCAACGCCGTTCTTCCGATTCGGAAGTCCTGCTCTCTCATTTGGATTAATGACCAGACTTCGATTCTATTGCGAGTGTACGCTGGAGATCAAGCAAGAATGACAGGAGGACAGGACAACTACATTGGCGAGCTCAAACTACCAAATGAAGCCTTAACTTTTGGTGAAGTTACTCAATGTGCCTTTTTATTTGAAATTGCAGACAGTGAAGGCGACCTGGAGGTGACTGCCCAGGTAGTGGGCACGACCCTTAAGGGCCGCATCACCATCTCAAAAAACTTTTGGTGGCCACAGTTAAGTCATCTGACGGCCGAACGTCTAGTGAGAGAGGCAGAGCAGGAGCAGCCGGAAGATGACCAGTCAGTTCCGATGGAAGTGGATTGAGTGATTGAATGTCGGTGTCTAGATTTTACTTTTACAAGAAGTTCAACACTGTTATCAATCTGTGTTTGTTATGCAAAAATTTTACTAAAAGAGTTAATATCTTGCCGTCTGATTAACTCTATAAGCCACACTTTTTTATCCCTTTTTTCTTGTAACCACCATTGAACGTAGCACAATTAAAAAAAACTTTTTGTTTTTTGAGAGATATGCGTGTGTGTAGGTTTTGGCGGGCAACTCCGTTAGAGCTGAAACCCGTTTATTACTTTTTCAGTTTGTCTGTTCCTAACTTTCAATTTTAACTATGTTTCAGACATCGTAAAAACGTGAAATTTAGAACAGAGAGATTTATTACAAAGTTGTTTGTTGAGTTCAAAGATGGGATTTTTAAGACCAAATTTGACCTTTGTTCTTAGGGTTCAAAGTTTTTTTTACAGACGCCACCTGCTGACCAACCAGCAAAAAATTTGGTCAACTTAAATGTTTTTTACAGCAACCATGTTTTGTTGAATCTTGACTAAGTAGGCTATTAACATTAAAACTAGAAACAGTAAAGTACAAGTGTGTTTTGGATGAACGTTAGTTGTCGCCACAGCGTATATCTTTTCTATTCAAAAATATTTCGTGTACAACGACTTTTCACAGTGTCAAGTTGACACTTTTGTAGTGCCAGTAGAACTGAACTGACACATCACAGTTACTGGTTGTGGGTAGAGCAACATTGCTTAGCGTCAATGATTTACATTGGCAATAGAGACATTGCTCGAGCAATGTTTCAAACAGTTTGTACTGCCAAGGAAAGACATCAAAACCAAGTAATGTTGTTTTTCTCACATCCATTTGCACACAGTTTACTCTCCTACTCATCACTTTTACTCTTTCCGTTACAAAAGCAGGTTACATGTATGAACAAATTACTTCACAACTTCACTTGTCAACTTGTTCTCTTGTTGTTATCTGGTACAACCACTAACTGGTAGCGTTCCAAACGAACGGAAATTCCATCTACTCCGCGTGACTACACACAACTTGATGGTACCGTTGAGATTGACAAAGACAAAGACAATGGCATCTTAGAGGTGATTGTTCAGGTGGTAAATACTAAGCTGCATCAGAATTGCTGTCTATCTGTAGAGGAGGAAACTCATTGTCAAAAAGGAAAAACGAAAACGTCGAGAGTTTGTCGTCAGCTACCGCTGAATTATGGTATTGAACATCCTTCTTCCCTAAAAAATGATGTTTATAGGACTAATCCGATCGGCCTGACATTCAGTCACTGACAACGCTGGATGATGGTCGCACCTGTTTTCTCGCTCTTTTTTTGTTTTTAACAAAATTTTTTTGTTCTACTCCCACTATCACCACCATTGTTGGTATAGCAGTTTTTACCAGCCGTAAATTAAATTTTATTTGTGGCAACACCTTAAAGTTTTAATTTATTTTCAATCCCTCTGCTCAAAAACTTTTTCCGAATCCAGACAATCTCAAAATCCAGACACCAGTAGAGCAGTATTTCGGTGACCGGCACACCAGCCCTTTCCCCAACATGAACAACGTAACTCAACATTTGTTTAGAGTTAGTTCGGTATTTGGGACCATGGAGGTAGTGATCGAGCCTAACGCGGCTCTTCGAGTGAATCGAAGCGAAGGCACGCTGGAGGTGACTGTAGCCCATGTAGTGGGCACTGACCCAAATAGCCGCATCACCATCGTTACAAACATTTGGCCGTCACGAAGTCATGAAACGGCCGAAGGTTTGGTCATTGAAAATGACCAGCCAGTCATGATGGAAGTTGATTGAGTGAGCTAAATGAATGTCGGCGTCTAAACTCTTCACTCTCACAAGGAGTTCATTCAATCATTCCTGATGTGCAGTGTAGACTTCAAACACACACACTGCTGTCAACCGGTGTTTGTTATGCAAAAATTCCATCCAAAGAGTGTTAAATACCTTGCCAACTCTTCTCAACTCCATATTTTCCACCTCTTTTATCCCCCTTTATCTCTTGTTATCACCATTAAAAAAATGATATGCCCGTAAATGTGTGTCTCTTTGATTGGACTATATTTAATATTCCACTGCTTATGGTGGTGGAGTGATATAAAAGAGAGAGAAGGAGAGAATTCATAATAAAAATAATAAGTTTACGTTTAAGGAGGAGGAGGTGGTGGTGTCGCTGATGTGTGTGGTGGTGGTGGTTTGTTCTCCCATCTTTCTGACTGGCGACGTTGGTTGGAGAGTGGCGAGGTGGTGATGAAACGGATGGATGGGATGGGAGGGATATCTTTCGGTGTTCGCCCCCACTACTCCTTCTGTCGCTTTTGCAGTGCCTGCGCAAGCTCATTCTTCACCGCCTCCTGGACCTTCATCTCGTTGAGCGAGTTCACCGAGCGCAGGCTGCTGAGGATGTTGTTCGTCTTGCCGAAGTAGATCTCATTGAGGGTGTTGCGGATCTTGTTCTCCATGTCCTGTGTTTTTGTTTAGAATGGTAAATATATTAGATATGGTCAAGATCTTTAATAACCAAAACAGTACCTCAACCATGCGGCCAATGTTGACGATGTGCGAAGCAGAGTCGGTGACGACGTTGTCCGCCTCAATCTGCCGCGTCAGACTGCCGCCGAGGTTCATCGTCCCGGAGCTCTGCTTGTTCGTCTGCAGCCACAGCATCACAGTGGTCGTCAGCTTGTAGTGGGCATTTCGGCCGCTCGACTTTTCCTAAACAAAGAAAGGGATGAAAGTTTTAGAAACGAAAAGGATTAAGCTGATAAAGCTCCTGAACTGACCTGCACCTCGACGACGTGAATCGAGTCCCAGCAGCCCTTGATCTTCTTCGACCCATCACCGGCCTTCTTGATCAGTATGACGCCGGCGAAGCCGTGATCGAGGTCCCAGAAGTAGACGGAGGAGACGCCGCCCTCGAAGTACATCTCCCGGTACATGTCGAAGGCGTGGTTCGCGTCCACCTCCAGCTGACGCAGCTTCTCCGAGGGCAGGTTGGCGTCCTCCATCGGCGGGTCGTACTGATTGCTCCAGGGAGATCTGCCCGAAAATAGAATCGGTGTGATTATTAAGAAGAATAAACAAAAGGAAAAGTGTAAACAAAAACATTTACCTGTACGAATCCCCGTCGCGATTGTAATCACAGAGCAGGTAGTCCTTGCCCGTCTGCCGGTCTCGGGCCACCTTCAGCGGCTGATCGACCGAGGAGAGCAGGTCTTCGCAGAGGGAGGGCACCTGGTCATCAAGGATGAAAAGAGTTAGACAATGACTTCGAAGAAGTTTAAGCACCTAAACTTACCAGATCGAGCAGGTGACTGAGGTTCTTCTCAATCTGCTGCGGCGGCAGGCGCCGCATCAAGTCCAAGGCATGGTCCAACTGCTGCTCGGTCTGTTTTTGTCGTCGTTGTTGTTGTTGAGTTGAAAAATGGTGAAAAGTAAAGCATTAGAAGAAGAATAGAACAGCTGTGCTGTGATCACTGGTGCATACCATTTTTTCTTCTCTTGCGCTTGGAAGGGTGGGTCAACACTGATCGATTGATTGCCGAGAAATGATCTAAAGTTGATGATGGTGGTGGTGGTGGTGATGATGGCGGTGGTGGTGCTGATATCGTCGATGCTGAGGTATTGTTGTGTGGTACGGTGTCGATGTCTTCGGATCGGTGTTGAGAATCTAGGCGTCGCCTATGCTTTTCTCTTTGAAGCGGAAGCAATCTCCTCTCCTCTCTCTCTCAATTCTATTTACTGCTGCTGTACAGCAGCTGTCGTCGGCTTGGGAGGTGAAGGTTGTGCTGCTGCTGCTGCTGCTGGTGCTGTTGTTGGTAGTGTTGCTGATAAGAATGCAAAGGGAAAACAGGGAGAACAGAGAGAGGGGCTCAACTCTGCCGCAGAGATTGTTCCACCGAATCAGCACAAGACCAAAACAGCGGCGGCAGCGGCGACAGAACAGCACACAATGCGTAAGCGTTTGGCACTTGTAATCTCTCTCTCTCTCTCTTTTGGCGTTGCCTCTCTCTTGCCGAGAATACCTCTTTTCAGTACAGGGAAGTAATCGGCACCAGTTTCGGGCGTCCTAAGCACTGCTGAAAGGTGTCGCATTTGAAGGTAGGCCAGCGCCCAAATCGGTGACGATCTGCCTTCCGGCTTGTGCCCGAGAGGCGCCATCTGGCGGCGGCCGCTGCGACTTTGTGCTTCGGGCTTTCTTCTGTTATGTTTTGGAGTTGTTTTTGTTGCACGTTGTTTTTCCCTTCTCCGGCAAACGCACATTCTCTCTATTCTGTTGCAATTCTCGGTGTTCTATTTGAGGACCACGAAGACGAAGACGGCGACAGCATATCTTCAGACATCTAAAGAGAAGTCATCACCCTCGGCTGAAGCGACGGATAGAACTGTCAGATGCAATGATGGAGAGGAAGAGGAGAAGAGACGGTGATGCACCGACGCCGCCGACCAAGACGGAGAAAACCTCCGCCGAAAATGATGAAGGGGAAGAGGAGGACATTGACTCGCTGCCACCCTACTACCCGGCCATCCAGGGCTGTCGCAGTGTGGATGAGTTCCAGTGCATCAATCGAGTTGAGGAAGGTAAGTAACCGATCGTTTATTGCGTCATCGTATTTCATACGTTGTTTAACGTTCATTTCATCCTTCCAGGAACATATGGCATCGTCTACCGAGCCAAGGACAAGCGCACCGGCGAGACCGTCGCCCTAAAGCGGCTGAAGATGGAGAAGGAGAAGGAAGGCTTTCCCATCACCTCGCTTCGTGAGATCAGCACCCTTCTAAAGGCGAGGCACGAGAACGTCATCTCCCTGCGGGAGATCGTCGTCGGCTCCAATATGGACAAGATCTACGTGTCGATGGAGTGGGCGGCGCACGACCTGAAGGCGTTGATGGAGTCGATGCGACAGCCTTTCCTTCTGGGCGAGGTGAAGACGCTGCTGCTGCAGCTGCTGCGAGCGGTCGCCTACCTCCACGACCAGTACATCCTCCACCGGGACTTGAAGACCAGTAATATCATGCTCAATCACCAGGGAATACTCAAGGTAAGTGTATAGCTTTCTACTTCTTTGATTCTTTACTGAACTTGGTCTGTTCAACCCTCTTCTAGGTGGGCGACTTTGGCCTGGCCCGCGAATTTGGCTCCCCTCTCAAGGAGTACACGCCCATCGTCGTCACCCTCTGGTACCGCGCTCCGGAGCTCCTGCTCCAGACGAAGCTCTACTCGGCGCCCATCGACAACTGGTCGGTGGGCTGCATCTTCGGCGAGTTCATCACCATGAAGGCGCTCTTTCCCGGCAAGTCGGAGATTGACCAGATCAACCTCCTCTTCAAGGAGCTGGGCACTCCGAACGACAAGATCTGGCCCGGCTACAGCGACCTGCCGCTGCCGAAGAAGGTCGCCTTTGCGGAGCACCCCTACAACAACCTCCACAACCGCTTCGGCCGGCGGCTGGGCAAGTCGGGCTTCGACCTGATTAACCGCTTTCTGACCTACTGTCCGGAGCGGCGGATCACCGCGGCGGAGGCGCTCAATCACGAGTTCTTCAGGGAGTCGCCGAAGCCAGTGACCCGTCCATGTTCCCGACGTGGCCGGCAAAGTCGGAGGGTGGTAACTTGGCGGGAACATCATCATCATCATCGGGAACTGCTTCAGGAACAGGAGAGAAGCGAAAGGCCAGCCCGAAGCCGCCCAGCGGTGGAAAGCAGTTTGCCGGCAGTTTGGAGGCCGACGAGGAGGCGAAGCTGATGATGATGCAGATGGCTGGTCACAGTTCTTCAGCAGCAGCAGAAGCTGAAGAAGGTGGTGGTGGTGGTGGTTTTACCATGATGGCCTCCTCTACCACCGCCGGATCCAACAAGAAGGGCGGCTTCAGTCTTCGCTTTTAAAGTTTTTTCCCCATTTTCCCTCACTTTTTCATCCCTGCCATTTCGAAGCGCACCCTCCGCACACGTTTTTTTGTTTTTACACATTTCGCCCGCGCCGACGTCGTCTATGAACGGCGCGTCGCTCGTTGTCTAGGCAGCGTTTGTAGAGTGGCCGCCGCCGCCGCTGCCACCAACGACGCCAACGTCGACGACAAGTCAGGAGCGCTGTTCTGCTCTGTGTACTGAGCACAACTACTGACTTACACTGCGCTGCTCTGTTGTGTCCTGAAGAGAGGGAGAGAGCCAGCGAGCCAACAAGCGATCGAGCTAGTGGACGGCCATCACCATCATCATCACCACCACCATCACCATCACCATCACCATCATCACCAAGCGAGTGGCTTTTGGCTGGCTACTTCGTCGTCGTCGTCGCCGTTGTTGTTGTGTTGTCCTGTAGTCGCCATTGTATATCACTCTCTCATACGCCTTGTACACTTGGACGAGAGCTGCTACTGCTCCTTCCTTCCCCTGCTTCAGCTGCTGCTGTTCCATAAATGTTGATTGCATTGAGTCTGCCTGACTGACTGCTGTCTGACTGCTACGACCTGAACACACACAGGAGAGGAAAAGTGAGATAGAAGAAGCGACCACACAGAGAAAAAGAAGAAGAGTGAGCATCTTGCCTAAAGGAGCCTGCTGCTCACTGCTGATTTGGAGCTGTGTGTTTGTCTGTGCTCTGTTTTGTTGTAGTGGATGATTCACAGCCATTACCTTTGATTTGAGGTTCGGTTATCACCATCACCTTCCCCTTCCTTTGCCATCACCTCTCGATTTCTACTTCAACTTTGTCACTCACCTTCTCACTCACTACCACACTTCAATCATCCCAAAACTGTGTGTGCATGTTGCGCTCATTCTTCTCTTCCTCCGCCTCCAAAGCCGCCCAAGCCACAAGTACCAGTACAACTACTAGCACTACTACCACCACCACCACCACAATGAGCAACAACCGCGATCTACCCTCGAAGATGGAGGTGTCCAGCCGGTCGGAGGCGAACCTCTCGCGAACGAGGGACGGCGGCGGCGAGTCGAAGATGCAGCTTCGAAATCGAGCTCGCCAGGCCTCCATTGCCTCGGCCACGGCGGCGGCCGCAGCTGTGGCACAGCAGGCGGCCATTGCCGCCCCCAAGGCCGACCCGCGAGATGGACCTCCCCAGCAATGACATCCTGTTGGCGCTCTTCGAGTGTCCGGTCTGCTTCGAGTACGTCCTCCCGCCCATCCTTCAGTGCGAGAATGGCCATCTGATCTGCAAGAACTGCCGCGGCATGATCACCTCCTGCCCCAGCTGTCGGGTGCTCTTCGGGCCGAACAACATTCGCAACCTGATACTGGAGAAGCTGTCCAGCAAGGTCCGCTTTCCCTGCAAGTACAGCAGCAACGGCTGCCTGGAGGTCTTCTACCACAAGGAGAAGACGGAGCACGAGGAGACCAAGTGCCTCTTCAAGCCCTTCCTCTGCCCCTGTCCCGGTGAGTAGTACTGAAAAGTGAGTTCGATTTTATGAGCTTTTTTATTTACACTTTGTTTACCCTATCAGGAAGCAGCTGCAAGTGGTCCGGCTCCATGGACCAGGTGATGGGCCACCTGATGACCTCCCACAAGAGCATCACCACGCTGGAGGGCGAGGACATTGTCTTCCTGGCCACGGATATTAACCTCAGCGGAGCCGTTGACTGGGTAAGTACTGTTATATTGCTTTTTCTATATAAAAACTTATCGAACCTCTTCCACCCCACCTCATCAGGTGATGATCCAGTCCTGCTTCAACCACCACTTTATGCTGGTGCTGGAGAAGGCGGAGAAGTACTCCAGCCACCAGCAGTTCTTCGCGGCGGTGGTGCTGATTGGCGGGGAGAAGACCGCCGACCAGTTCACCTACCGCCTGGAGCTGAACGCCCACAAGCGGCGGCTGCTGTGGGAGGCGCAGCCGCGGTCGATCAGCGACGGCGTCCAGTCCGCCATCAGCAACAGCGACTGTCTGGTCTTTGACGCCGCCATCGCCCATCACTTCTCCGACGGCGGCAACCTGGGCATCAACGTCACCATCCAGCAGGGCAGCACCCCGGGCGGCCGCGACAACACCCACATCATCAGCAACCACAGCGCCTTCGGCAACAGCAGCCTCCTCAATAACCAGGCGGGTGGAAGCAACAGCGGTCAGCACAACAACAACAACGGCGGCGGTGGTCAGCACAACCAGCAGCACACACCACCACCACCACCACCAGTCCACCAGCCATGGAGAGCAGACGACTCACTATGGGGCGGTGACGAGAAGTCAGAGTAGTGCCGCCGGAGCAGGTGGTGGTGGCGGTGGACATTTACTCTAAAACCGAGTAGTAGTAGTAGTCTTTCCAAAAGGGGAAACCGTTCTCTGATCAGAAATCATTGTTCTCAACCACACTTCTCTCGTTAATTCGCTAGCATTTTATCTGTTTTAACCTTTTCCTTTGTAGTTTTAGCTATTTCTACCTATCCTGTACAGCACCCTCCTCCTCATTATCTTCACACCCACACACACACCCACACATTCACACATTCAGTTGATGTATTTTGATGATAGTCGTACTGTTGTTGTCGTCTACTGTGCTCCGAAGCCGAAACTCAACAATGTCATCGTCGTAGTCGTTCTCCTCTTCTTCTCCATCACCATCACCACCACCACCATCATAACTCATCATCTTACACGATAGAGCAAAGACTTGCCGTTCTGACTGCTTGCTTTCTCTTTCTCTTTGATTCACTGCTTTCGCCGATTTGGGTTAACCCCCAGCCAGCCAGCCGACCAACCGACAGACTGACACTGAAGATTTTAATTTTTTTTGTTGAAGCTCAAGGAAGGAAGAAAGAAAGAGAGTGGAGAGGAGAGCACTGGCGGCAATCACTTCAACTTTGCAGCTTTTCCCTTCTACTTGCACACATCCTAACAAGCGAGATTTGTCTCCTTCATTTATTTCTCCTTCCATACTCCCCCGTTCACTTCATATCAAATGTCGATAAAGTCAGAGTTACCACTGCATGAAAAAGGAAAGAAAGAGGGGGACAAGTGCACACGATTTTGATGATGATGATGGTGGCGATGGTAGTGATATGTTCACTCTCTCGCCCGTCTGCCTGACTGCCTGACTGCCTGTACACAAAGTAACGATGAATTGGAAAGTAAAGCAAAGCAAAGTCAGTTGTGTGTTCAACCAACATTACTGCTGTTGACTGTGTGAATTGCGGTTAAATATAAACACAGATGCAGCAGAGTCAGTCGAGTAGGTCTGCTCTGGCTAAAGACCACCACCACCACCAACTTTTTCCCCTCCTTACACTTGTCCATATGTTCATTCGAAATGTTTCACTCTTCTCCTCCTCCTCCTCCTCCTCCTAAATTTGGTGGACGCTATTTTTGGTAGAAGAGAAAGAAGAAGAGCGGGTGGCCGCCGGCGACCAATTCAGTGCACTGGTGAAAGTCTAAGGCCGCCGCCCCGTGCACAAGTCGAAAGTTTGCAAAGTTGCTGCACGAGCTTTTGGTGCTAAGATAAACAAACGGTGCTCGCAGAGTTTGCGTACTCGTTGATTTCTCGAGGCTTCTGCTGCTGCTGCTGCTAACCAGTGTATTGGGTGTGTCTCAATTACACCAGAAGAAGAAGAAGAAGAAGCAGTGCTGCACTTCCTTATCGTCAGTGACTGCTGCTGTGCTCGATCAAAGGATCCCTCTCTTTCATTGCATCCAACCAACCAGGCACACTAACAGGCATTTGCTTGCTGGTCGCCAAGCGAAGAACATACATTCACTAACGGAAAATGTCTCGAAACGGCGGAAGTATCCTCCTGGCGATTTGTGGCCTGCTAGTGGTCCTCTGCCTCCTCTCCAGGACAGTTTCAGTGGAGGCTGCTAAAAAGGTTTGTAGAACTTTTTTCTGAGAAAAACTTTGGCAAGAAAACTATTGATCTGTTTTTAGGATGTTGGAAGTGAAGTGGAGGTGAATGATAATGGTAAGTGCTGAGAGATATGTTTGACCTAGATTATCACCATCAACTTCGACAACATCCTTAACAGAACTGGAAAATCCCTGCCTGAAGCACAAGTGCTCCTCCGCCGGCCACGAGTGCACCATCGACCCGGACAGTGGCGAGCCGAAGTGCGTCTGCATTCGGTAAGTCTTACTTCCTGCTAATGCTTTATCAAGGGAAAACCTCCTTATCAAAAACTTCCCATTTTTCAGCGAATGCCCGACAACACCGACACCCGCCGACGGGTGTGCTCCAACTTCAACCAGACCTGGCAGTCGGACTGTCACCTGCTGAAGCACCGGTGCGACTGTCTGGAAGGTAATTGTTCATTATCATTTCATCCCTATCAACTTATCAACTTATCAACAAATTTTTCAGGCGTCTCACACGACTGCACCGCCGACCACAAGCACATGCACATCAACTACTACGGCGAGTGCAAGGAAATTGGCGAGTGCCAGGCGGCCGTCCTCGAGGACTTTCCCCGGCGGATGCGCGAGTGGCTGGACGCCATCATCAGCCAGCGGCTGTCCCAGGCGGAACGTATCGGAAAGTCCTCCTCTCACAACGACCACATGGCCCACCGGTGGATCGACGCCATCATCTGGAAGTTCTGCGACCTGGACCAGGAGCCCCATGATCGACATGTCTCCCGCCATGAGCTGTTTCCCCTGCGAGCGCCCCTCCTCTCGATGGAGAGCTGCATTGGAACGTTCCTCGATGGTTGTGACGCCGACGATGACCACAAGATCACGCTGAAGGAGTGGGGCAAGTGCCTGGGCGCCTCCGATGGTAAGCAGAGCTGAGATGAAATTTTTGAGGTAAAAAGTTTCTGAAATTTTGTTTTTGTTCCTGCAGAGGAAATGGAGGACAAGTGCAACCAGTTCATCTCGCTGAAGAGCGAGGCGGCGCCGCTGCTCGATTGAAGATAATGATAAATAATTTTGGTGTTTGAATGGCTTGAGCGTACACACCTATCCATCCTGCCTTCTATTGTGTTCATACTAAATTCGATTTTCCTTTTCCTTGCATTGGATCACCAGCTGTTTATTTTCCAATTGAATAATTAGCCCGCTTCTTCATCAAATTTTAGTTTGTGGACCAAATTAGTAGGTTAGCTTATGATATCTGTTGTAGCTTTTTTACTTGGCAAACTTTTAAGCAAAAGCAGAAGGCTATAGATTCTGCTTGCGTGAAGAATCAAATAAAATGAGTTCTTGATCACTGGGTTTATTTGAATTTTGAAGTCGGGCTAAATTACCGTACTTAAGTGCAGGACCGTCGGGTTTATTTTTGAGTTCAGCCGACAGACGCTAGTAGGCGCCAGGGGTTCCACAAAGTTTATTTTCCTGGTTTTCTGAATACGAGAAAAATAAAATTCACGGGCGATTTTTTGACGCCACTTACAAGATGGCGACGATGGTGGCGTTCATAGCGGACAACATCGGAAACTATCTGCTTTTAATGATCAATTCTGTCCATTTTTCAAATGGGCGTTTCTTGGCCCTGGAAAGTCTTAGAAAACTCAAAATTGCTTTAAATGAAAGCTAAAGACTTGAAGCAAAATCTGTATGTAAAATAAATTGGTTTTGACAAGGTTTTTGTTTTTAAATCTAGTTTTAAAGTTTTAAATACCTTTTTGCTACACCAAAACTTGTCAAAATCAATTTATTTTACATACAAATTGTACTCCAAGTCTTTAGCTTTCATTTAACGTAACTTCAAGCTCATTGCAACGTTCCAGGCCTAAGAAACACCCATTTAAAAAAATGGACAGAGTTGATCATAAAAAGTGAATAGTTTCCAATGTTGGCCGCTTGGAACGCCACCATCGTCGCCATCTTGTAAGTGGCGTCAAAAAATCGCCCGTGAATTTTATTTTTCTCGTATTCAGAAAACCAGAAAAATAAACTTTGCGGAACCCCTGCTGCCATCTAGCGTCTGTCGGATAAACTTGGCAAAAAACAACTTCTGTTTTGGGGGGCGTCGCCTTTGTCTCATTGTGTGTTATCTGTGGTAGCTTTTACTGTTGTCAACTTGAAACAAAAACCTACCAACAGTTGAACTAAATAAACATCCTATTCTGTTTTATTAATCTACTGGTATAACTGATCAGTGATTCTTTAGTATAAAAAATGGTATACAAAGGTATAAATATAAGAGTGTATGCAAATCAAGTCCACAGCATCGACCGGGACAGGGCGGTGCTGCTGTTGAAGAGCTCCAGCGAGAAGGCGGCCAAGAAGGCCGGGTAACTCTGGCCCTCGGTGAGGTAGGTGCGAATGAGCTCCCGTAGACTTTCGAGCTGTGAGCTGTCCTCTTCTAATAAGGTGATCGCCTTCGACTTGCTCACCTCAAAGATGAGCGCCCGTTTCTGCCGATCGTAGGCGTGCGTCAGCCGGTACCGGCCGCTGGCCAGGGCGTCGATGCGGTAGCCCGTCAGGTAGAGCACCGTCTCGCGAAAGGACTTGCTGATCTTCTTGAAGCTGTCCTTCAGGCCGCTGTACCGCCGCTCCACCGACTCCGCCTTCGCCCGCCACTGCTCCACCTCGGTGCGGCACTGAATGCCCTCGGAGATTTGCCGAGTCATATCGGCGACGTCACCCGATTCGAGCACCTCCACGAGGCACTTCAGGCGGGTGTTCTCCGCCTGGAGACGGGCAAACTCCTCGTTGTAGGCGGCGACCTTTGCCGACAGGGGGTTCTCCCGCAGGTGAATGACGCGAAAGTTCTTCTCGCGGGTTTGCAGTGTGGAGACGTCCAGCGAGGAGGCGGTGATGTTGGTGGCGGTGGTGGTGCACACGTGCGGACTTAACATCTTAATTCGGGCCATCTCCGAAGCCAGCTCGTGGACCTCCTTCTCCTTGGCGGCCAGCTTGGCTGCAACATCTTCTGCAGTCTTCAGGTCGCACTCATAGGTGGCCAGCAGCTCTCGCTGTTCATTCAGAGCGCTTTCCAGCTCCGAAATGCGCCTCCACTGAGCGCTATTCATGTCGAGCGTCAGTTCGCTTTCATAAGCGTCGAGGGCCCTCTTGTAGGAGTCGCGCTGCTTTTCCAGCAGCAGGCACTTCCGGTTCAGTCGCTTCAGGTGGGCTTTTACCTGGGTGAGCTCCTGGCCGAGCTGGCTCACCTGCAGGTCGGCGCCCCGCGAGGTGCTGGCCACCAGGACCTCCGCGGAGGCCTTGTCTTCAGCTCCGCCCGCAGCGACTCGTTCTCCACGCGCAGCAGCTCCAGCGCCTGCCGCAGCTCGGTCAGCTGAGTGAGGACAATGTCCGGCGCGTCGGCGCCGACGATGTTGATCCATTCGGCGATGCGCCGCCGGTTGAAGGCCAGCTCGCCCAGGTCGACGTTCTTCTGGCGGAGGAGCTCCCTTTGCTTTTCCAGTTGGCCTTTGAGCTGGCCCACCTGCTCCAGGAGAACGAGGTTTTTGGTGTGCACGTCGCTGAGCGCCTCGAGGCGACTCTTCAGGTGGGCGTTCTCCTGCTGCACCTGCTGGTAGTGGTTGATCTCGCCCTTGAGCATCTCATTGAGGCGGGCGTTCTCCTGTAGAGACTCTGCCTGCTCCTTTAAGAGTGCCACTTCCTGTTTGGCAGCGCTCAGCTCCTCCTTCAGGCGTTCAGTGTTGAAGTCCTTCGCCGAGAGTTCATTGAAGCTGTTCAGGTAGACGGCCTTCTCGGCGTTGGCCTTCTCCAGCAGATTTTCCAGCTCATCGGCGCGAAATTTGAGCTTCGCCGTCTCCGAGGCGAGCGCCGACTTTGCCTCCGCCTCCGAGGACTTTATCTGCAGCAGCTCGTTCCTCAGCTCGGAGATGGTCTTTTCGTACTCGAGCTGCGTCTGATCAAAGGTCTCCGCCTGCTTCAGGTGCTCACCTTGAAACTGCTCAAATTCCCTCTTGATCTTGTCGCGCTGCTCCCTCGAAGCAGCTAGTTCCTTCTTCAACTCACCAGCCAGCCGTTGACTTGCCTCCAGTTCACTTCTCAGCTTCGTCTCCTTCAGCTCGTTTTCTATTTTGCTGCGAGAGTTTTTCGAGTTCAGCTCGCTGAGCTGCTTCTCCAGTATGGAGATTTTGCTCTTAAAGGCGCTCAGCTCGGTGTCCTGCAGCTTCCAGTTGATTATTGGACTGGTGGCGCGGCTTTCCGTCTGGACAGCCGTTTTAATTGGTGTTGGTGGTAGTGGAAAGTGAAATGGAATGGCAGCTTCTGTAGCGGTGGTGGTAGTGCTGAAGTTTGGCCCTAAAACAAGAGGCTCCTGATTCGGATGGTCACTGACTGAGTCGCTGAACTCCAAGCGAGCAACTGCCTCCTGTTTACTTGGTTGGACAGAAAAAGGTTGTTCTCGGTTTGTTGTTGTTCGCAGCAACGACAGCGGAGTCTTCCGTTTGAAGGTGTGCTGAAAGTGAGTGGCCGAGCCAGGAGGAGCAGGGCGTTTCAGGGCTGTAGGTGGGCGGATGCTCTTGACGGTGGAGAGGGCGGTATTTCGAAATTGAAACTGCGGCTTTTTCAGTGTACTGGGCGGTTGAATCCGGGACTGGTGGAGGCCATTACCGGTGGTGGTGGTGGTTCCAGATGGCTTTCTGATGGTACCACCACCACCACTGGGCACCGGTATGTTGGAGCTCATCCTCTGTTTTTGCCGATAACTGGGCAAAGATCTGATAACAGTTAACTTAGAAGAGGAATCGTTGAGCGGCAAAAAAAGATAAACAGAACACAGATGCCAAACAGAAACTGCCGGCGCGAAAAAACGTTTGCCTGCAGGCGCATGCGCAGCTCCTACAGAACAGTTGCGTCATTCGGCAAGTTTTTTCCCGCCTCATCTCCCAAAGGAAAAAATTATTCCTGGAACTCTGGAACCTCAGTTTTTACCAGAATTTATATTAGAAACAGTTTCAATAATAAAAATCAGTCAGTTCCAGTCGTTGAGCACCCTCTTTCCCTCCTTCGCTCCTCGTACCAAGGCTAAAGTGGTTTGTTATGTACAAAAACAAAGTCATATATACTAAAGTTCCGCAAAATAACCGAATCCTCTCTTTCCCGTTCTAGCTGGGCACCTCCTCGGTGAGGGCGGCAAAGCCGCTGCCTCCGTCGCCGCTGTTCCGTCCGCGCACCTTCAGCACAATAGTGTAGATGATGCTGACGATGAAGAGGAGCATCGGCAGCCCTAGGCCCACCACGATGACAATCTTCAGCGTCAGACTGAGCGCCTCCTCGGGGACGGCGTTCAGGCCAAAGCCGAGCGAAAACTGCAGATACCGCTCCTTCTCGTAGTTGTACTCCTCAAAGTCGTCGGCGTTGCCAAATCGAAACGCCTTCAGCGCCGTCAGCTGCACGTCCTCCGTGGTGAAGTAGGCGCCCAGAAGGAGCCTTTAGTGGCCAGCTTCAGGCCCTTCTCCGTCTCCGGCGTGGAGACCTTGATCGACTTGGCGATGGTTTCGAGTCGTCGATGTAGGCCACTGGCTTGTACTCGGCGTAGGCGGTGGCATTTACCGTCGAGCTCTTGGTGGCCGCCTTCGTGGAGAGGACGTTGTAGATGAAGCGCTGAAGCAGAAAGAGGAGATTGTTATGAGTTTGTTCAAGTCAACAAAAAAAGAACTGTACCTGAAAGACGCCCGGCGTGTACTCGTCGTCGATTGAGGTGTGCTCCTGTAGCCTCTCCTCGCTCTCCTTGCTCTCAAAGGCAAAGGTCAGATTGGAGATCAGCTGCGACTGAATGTACCTCTTCTTCTCCGGCGTCTGCTGCAGCGTGAAGTTCTTCACGTTCACCTCCAGCACCAGACTCGACTCGGTGAAGGGCAGACTGTGAAGTGTTTACCAAAAAAAAGTTAGGGCTAAATCGAAATAGAAAGATCAGAAATGGTGATTTTATCTTACTGAGGAATCTCCCCACTTCGGCCCGCCACGGCGTGCGCACTGAGGACAATGTCAATGTGGCCGTAATCGGCCCGGCCGTCCACCGTCGCGAACTGGTAGCTCACCTCGCCGTCGGTGGCCTTCAGCTGGGTGGGCGTAAATTGGGTCTCCGGAAGGCTGACCGGCAGGACCGTCGCATTGTTGGTGAAGTTGACAAAGTACAGCTGCGTCAGCTCGAGGGCAAAGGCGTTGGAGACGGTGCCGTTCGAGCCGAAGGCGATGCTTCCCGTTAGAGGTTTGCTACTGTTTTTTGCAGCCTCGGCGATCCGTTTCCAGTCGATGGCCAACTTGGCCGCCGAGTTCGTCTCGAAGGTGAAGATCGCCGGCGCGTAGCCCCAGACGAAGGCCCACAGGTAGTGGAAGGCGGTGTCATTTCCCGGTTGCGTCGACTGGACGTGCACTATCGTAGAGTGGGAGCATTCGGAGGCGTTTGCGGTGCAGCCCGGGTTCACCTCAGAGCTCAGTGACCTGCTGCTGCTGCTGGCTGAGATCAGTTGAAAACAGCTGAAGAGGAGGAAGAAGAAAGCAAAGAGGTGAAAGATGATGGCAGAAGGTGATGATGATGATGATCTTCTTGGCGACTGCATTATTATGCAGGGAAAAGGGGAGAAGAGGTGTTGAGGTGTGACAATGAGCGAGTGATCCTTAGCAGTGGATTGCGCTGGTTACTGGATACTGTCTCTTCAAAGTGATGGGCACATTTTTGAGTTAGCAGGAGCAAGAGCAACACTGTGCTCAAGTAGAAACTCTCGCCACTATCTTGAGAAGATAGACCGCTGTTAAAGCTGCTGCTGCTGCTGTGATGATCCTCTCCTCTTCTTTGGCTAATCAATCGCCATACAAATAGAGCCGTTTAATTAGTGGGGAGTTAAAGTGGTGGTGGTGGTGGCGATCTCAAATCGGTACAGCACAGAGAGCTTGTCAAGAGATTTTGGCTGATGACACTGCTTTGTTTTGTTGTTTGGTGAACGGCAACAGCAGCAGAAGCAGCAGCAACAGACGGCAAAACAAAGCAATCGATCAGCTGGCGTCGAAATAGGAAAAAACTTTTGAGCCCTAAAAATCCTCTTTTATTTAGCCAAATTCTTTTATCAGATGATCAATGAGAGTGAGAGAGTGAAAAGTGAGACGATAATTGCAGTAATTGGAGATGATAAACAAGTGAGCCTTTCAGTGCCTATTATATTAGGAGTGGGTGATGGTAAAAGTACGCAACTAGTTGCGCTAAGTGCGCAGAATGGAGTCCAAATACTCAGGTGATTCCAAGTGCAATATCTTCAGCGCTTCGTTGTCCAGCTTCTAATTTCGCAGGTAGGTGAACTGCTTAAAGACCTGCAGAATGTTGGCGTCAATGTCCGAGGTGAAGAGCAGCGTCTCGTAGGTGGACATGAACTTGAAGATGTACTCGTTGTACTGAGAGTGTGAGAAAAAGGAGTCATTAGTCACCTAAAATAGAACTCAGAAAAAACAACAACAACAACAAACCTCAAAGAAGACCTCCTGCAGTCGGCTGAGCGTCCAGAAGAACCAGTAGTTGCGGAAACTGGTGCCCTGCACCTCGCAGCTCTGAATGTGCTCCGTGAGGACCATGATGAAGCGCTGGAAGATGATCAGAAAGAGGTTCTTCTGCTCATTCTGCAGCGAGTCGAGCTTCTCCTCCAACTTTTCCACTGCCTCGTAGGTAACCGGCGGCTCAGTGGCACCGCCGCTGCTTCCGGTGCCAGTGCCGCTCATGTTCGCATCAGTCGTCCCGGTCTCCTCGGTCGGCTCGGAGGAAACCTTGAAGAGAGAAAATGTTGTTCATTAGAATCATGCTGAAAACATTTCAAACACTCCACCTACCTTCTCCAGCTTCTCCTTCGTCTCATTCAGCTCCTTCGTGCAGCGCTTGATGTTCTTCACCGTTCGCTTTATGGTCGAGTGGAGAATCTCCCACATGTAGAACTTCATAAACTCCTCCGAGTTGGCGTTGGAGAAGGTCCAGATGGCGACGGCGGAGAGGGAGAGCACCTCTGACTTCATCAGCTTGTCAATGAGGATGACCATCAGCTAACAAAGAAGAGAAAAGTCATCAAAACTTATCAAAGCAAAAAAAAGTGATCCTTCAGGTACCTGCTGATGCGCCGACCACACCTCGAGGATGGAGTTGAGAATGCGCATCTGCGCCTCCTCCGTCTTGTTCAGCGACTTGAGCACTGGTTGGTATCTGAAAAAAAAGAGTTTTAGAATTCACCTCAAAACAGACCCCTAAATCAAAGTCCTTACCGAGCAATGGAGGCAAAACAGTGCGTCATCGACTTGGAGGCGACGTTGAGCAGCGTGGTGACAAAGACGTCCACCTTCAGCGGGTCAATGTACTGGTCTGGAGAGGGCAGAAGAAAAAGAGTTAATTTAGAAACTGCTTAAAAAGAACAACAAACAAACACTTACCATCATCGCTCTCCATGGCCGAACCAGAGTTGACGCTGTTGAGCAGCTCCAGCGCCTCGTCCGCAGTGCAGCGCTGGCTGAGGGCGGTGAAGAGGGCGGTGGCCTGCGCCGTGCCCGGCAGCTCCTCCTTCGGCTCTTTTTCCGCTTTTTCCTCTTTATCCATCTCAACATCCGCCGTCGCCACCTTCTCCTTCTCCGCGGCATTCTCATCGCCGCCGCCATTCTCCTCCCCCTCGCCCTCCTTCTCCTGGGCCGCCTTCTCCCGCGCCGCCTCTGCGCTCATGTACTTATTCTTCGGCAGCAGGGGCGCCGGCGCCAGGCGGTGAAAGGTGGCCGGCACGCTCTCCAGTACCTTCTGGTGGTAGGACAGCCGCAGACTGTAGGCGAGCGTCTCGGCGATGAACTTCGGCTTCGGGTGCAACGCTTCCTTCTTCAGCGACAGCGCCCAGTCGTCCCAGCCCCAGCGAAACTGAAAGTTGCTCAGGTGGTAGGCGAACCAGGAGGCGAAGCGGTTCACGCAGTAGCCGTTCATCGTGTCCAGCCGGTCAAAGAGCAGCTCCACGGCTTGGGCGAGCTATTAGGAAAAGGTTATTTTTATAAAAAGTAAACAAAAACAGCAGAACTTACCGCCTGCGGAAAGGTACTCGGCTGCAGCTTGCAAATGTCCAGCAGAATCGACCCGTAGCAGATCTCCGGGTGGGCGCTCTTCGGCAGGCAGAAGAGCTCCCCAAAGATCACCTCGATGATGATGTACTCGAGGGGAATCTTCGCCGCGCTAGTGAGGCTCCCATAGCTGAGCAGGTTGCTCGCGCAGTCCTTCCGGTCGAAGCAGTTCTGGTCGAGGATGTTCCGCAGGTTGTCCTCGATGATGAAGCGCTCGATGGAGTGGGTGCCGGGGAGGACGGTCCGCTCCGGGCAGTCGGTGTAGTCAAAGAGGCGGAAGATGACCCGCGGGTAGGGGTAGATGTTGGCCGCCTCGTGGGGCGGCGGCTTGATGGGCGGAATGTTGTGCTGCAGCGCCTCGCAGAGGATGGCGTCCATGTGCAGGTAGGGCCGGTGGATGAGGTGCTCCACCCACTTGTCCGCCCGCAGCTTGACGATCTGCGACCAGAGGCAGTCGAGGTACTCCTCCTGGGGATGCGGTTCGTCGGTGTGCCAGACGCGAAGCGCCGGGTGGTGGTGGGACTTGTCGCGCTGAGGGAGGAAAGGTTTGAGTGTTAGTTGATGATGATGATGATGGGTAAAATAGAACCCATTTTCTCTTACCTTGCTAATGTAGCTGTCAATCGTGTTGAGCATCTGATCCAGCTCCGCCTCCTTCTTGTCGAAGAGCTCCTTGCCCGACCAGGGCAGCGCCGAGAGGACGGTGTAGACGAAGAAGTCCGAGCGCACCTGCGGGATGTTGTCCTCGATGGTGACGTCAATCAGGTTCTCGAAGAGGTTGATCAGCGAGGCGCTGGAGATGACGCGCGTGTTGACGAGGTCGCTGAAGAAGCGCACCAGGACGCGGGCCTTCTCGTACTGGCCCTGGTTGAGGTACTTCTTAAAGTCGAGCAGCAGCTTCTCCACCACCTCGCCGCCGAAGCTGTAGTTGCGGACGTTCAGCAGGCCGATCAGCGTCGAGTAGATGCAGACCTTCTGGGGAAACTCTGCGACGCTGTTTTTGAGGTAAAAATTGGTGAACAAAAGTAATATGACAAGACGATAAAGTACCACTTACCACTCACAGAACACCTCGACAATGCGCGTGTTCTTCGGCAGAACATCAAAGTCAAAGATGTTCGCCAGATCTTCGATGTTCTTGTCCACCGAGGTGGTGCTCTGTTCAGACGGTGACCAGAAAACAAAGACAATGAGTAAGAAAACAAAGTTGACGACTAGACAGCTACCTTTTCTCCGATTCGGGCAATCAACTCGTCCAGTTTGTCCTCAATCGAGGCCTCCTCAGGCTCCGAGAAGCGCGGCTTCTTTGAAAAGCCTCGATCCTCATCTAGTCAATGAAGAGAAAGAAAAGTTAGAAACAAAACATCGCCTTCAAAATACAACTACTTACAATCATCCCCAAAAGATCGTCGCTTGCTCATCGTGGTGGCAACGGTGTGGTGAAAAGATGATCCAAAAGACTTTAGCTTCTTCAGCAGAAGAAGGTGATGATGATGATAATCGCTTTGAAGCTCCGAATCCGATCTTCAAAACATCAGAGATCTGATGTCAAAATTGTTGGTCTGTTGTGCGGCTTTTTGCTGCTTTCGGCGGCGCTGGAAAAATGCCGACATATGCAGCGGCTATATGCACCTTCGCTGGCGCTGGCTGAACACCGCTTTATTGACGAAAGACGTAGCGGTGTAAATAGCGTAAATAATTTTTTGGTTGTTGACTTTTTGTTGGACTTTGTTTCTCCTCTTCTTCAGATTCTTCAGACGATTCTACTTCTTCTTCTCTTGAAGCAATCACCCCACCCACCACCACCTTTAAATTCATCATCACCCCTGCAGCAGCCTGATGACTGAAGAATCACCGGTGGTGGCCAAGACGAAGGAGACACTGCTGTCCACTGCCGCTGCCACCAAAAACGACCAGTTCCCGCTGACGACGGACATCTCGATTCCCTTCGAGAGTGACCGCCACGCCGACATCATCGCCCGATCGCTGCTGGTCGACTACCGCCACGAGGGCAAGCGCATGTCGGCGGGCATCACCAAGGAGATCAGCGCCAGTCGGAACGAGCTCCTCATTCGCTTCACCACCGCCTCGGTCAAGTCGCTGCGCGTCAACGTCAACTCCATCCTCGATCTAGTGGCGGTGCTCATCGACACGGTGGCCAACTTTGATATCAGTAGCAGCATTCCAGCGGAAACGCCCACTTCTGAAGAGAAGAAAGAGGTTGAGAAGCCTGAGAAGAACGGCAATTCACCATCATCACCTTCACCACCACCAACATCATCCTCCTCCTAAAAAAGATGGACGACAGCAACGAGACGCCCTCGGGCTCCTTCCCGGCGCCCAGCCCGGGCCGCTGCATCTACGGCTTCGTCCTCTTCCTCGTCTCCCTCGTCGGCCTTATCCTCTACAACATGTGGGCCTTCATTCCCACCTCGCTCATCCACGCCACCGGCATCACCTACATCCCCTCGAAGTACTGGGCCATCTCGCTGCCCGTCTTCCTCGTCATGCTCATCACCCTCTTCGCCATCTTCCTCTACCCGGCCATTAACCTGCTGCTGACGCCGCCCCTGCACCACTACTCCACCGTTTACGATGCTCACTCCAATCGGTGGACCCGTAATGGCAACTTGAATGGCAACACAACAACCAAAACAACTCCATCAAGCCGATGGGCATTCCCGCCATCAGCGACCTGCCGCTGGACTTTGTCTCGCAGCAGCTCTACCTGAGCGAGTCCTGCTTTTGAACTGGCTTGTCTATTTTATATTTACAGGGAAAAAATCAGTGGATAAGGCAGCAAGAAAAAGTGGTAGGGAAGGAGGATATGTGAAAAAGTTGTGTGTGTGACAATAAGCAGTAAATCAACAAATCTGGTCTCTCCATTTACAGGTAAAAAAGAAAAAAGTTGTAATAAATAAATATTTGTATAGGAAAAAAGTGTGTGTAAAAAAGGCAAGAAGAAAGTTAAGAAAAGAGGAATGTCTTGTGAATCTGCTCTAAATGAGCCTCGAATTGGTGAGGTACTGCGAGAGGACCTGACAGACGAAGCGAAACTGCTCACAGTGCTGGACGCTGATCATCCGCTGGTAGCGCAGCTGAATTAAAGCTCGTGGAATGTCAATCGGCTCGGCGAAGTTGTGGTCCAGACACTTGAGCAGAGCGTCACAGAGGATGACCACACCGCTGCGGCCCGCCCCGGCGCTGCAGTGCACCAGAATCGGCGAAGAAAATGATGAAACTGAGGAGGTGTTCTTCTTCTGCAGGAGTTTCGATTTCAGCTTAAAGCCCAGGCCGCTGCCCTCCCTTGTACTTCGCCGGTGAATGGCGTCCATCTCCGAGAGGAAGGAAAGGAAACCGTGGAGGTCTCCGGGAATCGAATGGTCATTCCAGTCGGTGTAGCGGAGGTGGGTGACGGACCGCTTCTGATTTCCATAGCACACTGTCAGGTAGCTGGTGATGAAGGTCGCCGTGGAGGTGATGTGGGTGCAGGTGATCTAGGAGGTGGGAAGGAGGAGGTGAGGTATTTTAGAAGTCAACAGAGTTTGTTGATTTTTACCTCGTAATCGCCAAACTTGATGGCAGTTTTCGCTCGGTTCAGCTGAAAGGGCAGATAGGAGTAGCACTTGCCGACGCCCGACTCCACAAAGTTAGTGACCATGCAGACGATGCTGATGCCCTGCTCGAAGATCATCGCCCAAAAGTCGAGCGTCGTGGCAGGAAGTGGGCCCTGGGCGGCGATGTAGTGCTGGCGCATGATGCTGCTTCCGCTTCCGTTTCCGCTTCCGCCCCTCCAAAGGTCATGTACACGTGAGAGGCGTTGATGTACCCGGTCTTGTTCTCTTTTGTAGGAGTTAGTTTGACGCTAAGGAGTGGGAGTTTGTTGGTGGTGAAAAAGGAGTTTTTGATTATTATCAATCTTACCGATTCTCTTCGTAGGGCAGAATGTCCCGGAAGCGATTGCGCAGCACATTCTCCGGCAGCGAGGCGGTGGTGAACTTCGCCTCGGGGTTCATCCGCGGCAGCAGTTCAAACTCGCGCGTAAAGTCCTGGTCGTGGAAGTTCTCCGAGTTGAAGACGATGATGCGCGAGCTGATCGACGTGGGGATGGGGTTTGCCCGGCTGGCAGAAGGTGGTTGGGTGATTCCGTTGCTGTTGTTGTTGTTGTTGATGGTGATAACTGATGAAGTTGTGGTGGAGTGTGGTGAGATGGTGGTGGAGGTGATCACCCCCGCCGAAGATGGTAATGGATGATGACGATTGTACGCAGCTGATATAGTTGGCCACCGCTTCCGCTGCCCGAGGATCACTCACTCCGGTGATTTGCTGATGCTGCTGAAAGTTGACGGAGTTTCCGTTGGGAGTTTGCTGTTGCTGTTGCTGCTGATGATTATGATTATGAAGATGGCTCGTTTTTGGTAGCTGTTGTGACTCCTGTTGCTGTTGTTGGGCACCGCCGACGTTGGCGTAGATGACCTGTTGCTTTGGCTGTTGCTGATGTTGTGACTGCTGTTGAAGATTTTGTTGATGGTTTTGTTGAAGCTGCTGCTGCTGCTGGTGACCTTGAAGTGAGTAGACGTTTGTCGGCGGCCCTGTGGGCACTGAGCTGCTAGGTGAACTGGTGCCAGTGGTGGGCGTCGGTGAGGTGGTGGTGGTGGTGGTGGTACTGCTGATTTGGAGGTCCTCGTTGGAAGGTTTGGCCAAAGCTGCTGCGCAGCAGCAGCCGCCGCCGCCAACTCCGGCGCCTCGTCAATTCGATTGGCGATGGAGTAGCTGCTGAAGGGCATCTGCTGCCTGCCGGGCAGCTGCTCCAGCACGGCGATGGAGTTGCTTCGCTGCTGATGGTGGGGATAATTCGAAGATTGAGGAGGAGCATTAAAGCCGCCGACCCAGTAGTTCAGCGCCTCAGTGCTGCGTCTCGTCTTGGGGACGGCGGCATTGCTGTTACTGTTTCGATTGTTGTACTGCTGGTGAAGTTGAAGGTTCGATTGCTGCTGCTGCTGGTGCTGCACCTGGTAGGCACTGCTGGCGGCCAAATTCGGGACCGAGCCGGTAGTGTGCTGCGAGCGGAAGATGCGCATCGGATTCTTGCCCAGCGGAAAGGCGGCAAAGAAGCTGCCCTTGCTGCTGCTGCTGCTGTTTACCTTTCCATTTGACAAAAAGCCGTTACTTTGAAGCTTTTGCTTGTTGGACTGTTGTTGCTGCTGCTGATGATGGTGATCAGGCTTTGCTAGGCCCGTCTGGCTGCCAAAGCTTCCGTGTTGATGCTGCTGCTCAACGCTGTTGCTGTTGCTAAAGGTCAAATCAGGGACACTGGTAAAACAGGGTCGGTGCTTGCTCATCAGCAGCAGCTGGTCAAAACCGTCGTCGCCCCGTGATTTGTGGGAGGCAAAGACCTCGGGGCGAGCGGTGCTGTTCGGTTGAAGAGGAGGAAACTGGTTCTGGTTGGGAAGTTGGTGGTGGTACTGATTTTGATGATGGTTTTGATGATAATATTGTTGGTGGTTTTGCTGCTGCTGCTGCTGCTGCTGAACCATCTGCATGACATGCTGATTATTATTTCGATTCTGTTGCTGCTGGTTCTGATTCTGCTGCTTCTGAAATTGCAGCAGACTGTGGAGGTTGTTCAGCTCCGGCGAGGAGGCGGTGAACATGCCACCGCCCACCTTGCTCTGAGGTGAACTAGGGTACAAGAGGTTGCTGTTGGAAAGGTGATGGGAAGAAGGTGGTGGGGAGTTTAGGAAGCTCGCAGTTCGAGGCGGAAGTTCAGGCGGCGGCAGTGAGCCTCGGTGGTGATAAGGGTGGTTAGGGTGAACTTCCAGGTGGTGAATGTTTGGCTTGCTGCTGCTGCTGTAAGCCACCGCACTGTTTGCGTGCTTCAGATTGGACTGATGCTGTTGCTTTTGCTGTCCTGCAGCCTTCGTCTGGTACTGCTGATACTGCTGATAAAGCAGTTGCTGCTGAAGTTGCTTCTGTTGTTGCTGCTGCTGCTGAAGCGCCAGCGGAACTGACATCATCGAGGCAGAGTGCTGGACCACGCCTCCTCCTCCTCTAGGCCCAACTCCATTGGAGCCAACCAGAGAAGAAGAGGAGACAGAAGCTCCGACAACTCTTCCAGAAACTCCTGCTCCACCTCCTCCAGCAAACTGACTAGCAAGGCGGCTGGGAATGCTGCCCATACTTTGGCTCAACGAAGCTATGGTCGTCGTTCCAGAAACTCCCGAATTTCCGGAAGAAGCAGCTGCCGCCGCCTTGGCCGCCCTCTGCTTGATAAACTCGCCATAGTCGGGTGGACTTCGGTAGGGCGGCAGCAGCTTCTTCCGCTGCTCAAAGGTGAGATCAGTGGAGTGCTGCAGTTGCTGCTGATTTTCGTAGATCGGAGCAGCGGTGGCGGCAGCAGCTGAAGCAGTTCCGGGGGCGTTTCTAGAGTTCATAATTTTTGGGCTGATTGTGTTAGTTCCATTTGTTGAACTGATTTGACTGTTGAGCTGGTGGCTGCTGCTGTTGTTGTTGATGGCCGCCGAAGCGGTGCCCGTCTTTGACTGAAGTTTCTTCTGAGTGTAGGTAAGGGCAGGGCCGGGAGGATGAAGGAGGTGATGATGTCCACTTTCGGAAATTTTGGGATTTGAAGAGCAGTTCTGCAGGGCAATGTGGTGCAGCTCGATCGGTTCCGTCGAGGAGCGAGGCTTGGGAGTTGGCACATTTGAGGAGGAGGAGGGGGTGATGGTTCCATTACCATTACCATCAATTGCTGACGTTGTTTTCGGCTGTTTACTACCACTACTGACACTTCCGCTCGACTTGATCGTCTCGTAGAGCGACCCTGTCGATACTGAAGACCGAGGATCAGGATGGTGCTGTTGATGGTGGTGGTGGTGGAGGTGATACTGTTGGATATTTCCGTAGTGACCATTAGGAGGTTCCAAAGAGGAGCTGCTGTCCATTCCGGCGGCGGTGATCGAGGAGGCGGCGGCGGCGGCCGCAGCAGCCGAAGCGGCCGCCGCCGTCGCCGCAGCTAAAGTGGGCGCAATCTGCGCCGCCAGGGCGTTCTTCTGCGCCAGAAAGTGCTCGTAGCCGAGGAAGAAGTCGTTGGAGAGGAAGGGAAAAGAGGAGGTGTTGGACATTTGTTGAGGTGGTGGGTGTGGTAGAAGATGTGTGGCATAGTCACCTTCTCCAGAGCTGGTCAAATCTTGAATTTGAGCACTTTGATTTGCCTGCTGCCACGAGTGAAAGGAGTGGCCCTTCATAAAGAGCTGGTGCTGCTCGACGGCGCACCGCCAGACGGCCAGCGCAAAGTCCGGGTCGAGGGTGGCGTAGTTTTTGCGACTGTTCTGGAGCACCACCTCAGAAGAAGCTCCGTTCCCAGCAGCCACCGGACAGCTCCTCTCCACAATAAAGACCTTCTTGTTGTGCATCAGATTGGCAATGTCGTGCCAGCGAAAGAACTCCACTTCTCGGTGATGATAGGATTGGTGGTGGTGATGGTTGTGCTTTCGATTACTCTCGCCGCCCATCTTCACCACAAAAATCCCCCGAATGTAGACGCCCAGGCAGACCTCCTGGCCGGTGTCCAGGTCCCGGGCGGGGAATCCCTCCTGCCCGTGGCCGCCCTCCCGCTGCTGTGCCTCGCAGATGTAATAGATCTCGGCGACGGCCGTCGGCACGCCCTCCAGATTTCGGTACGCGGCAATGGCGCACTCCACCAGCAGGTCCCGGGTGGCCGCCGAGGCCACCGCCCACATCGCCATCGGAAAGAGGGCGAAGCTATTTAGGTACTCCACGGTGTGCCGTTCCGGGGTGTAGTCGCCAAACTCCGCCTGCAGGCTGAAGCTGGCGAGGAGGATGGCGTCCTCGCGGGAGCAGCCGATCCGACCCTCCACCACCAGGCCCTTCATCGCGCAGAAGTAGTGGTAGCGGGTGATCTCGTCGGCGAGGAAGTTGAAGTTTGGCACGAAGAATTGGAGGCGAAATAGGAGGCGAACCGGTTCCTCGCCGCCTCCGGCCCACTTGTCCAGCTGCTTCTTAAGAGGGCGACCCAGGTCGACCCATTGATCAACTCCTCTTCGGGCATTTCGAAACAACAGGCCAAAGTACTCGCCATTGGCGAGGCCGATCTTCGAGCAGACGTTGGCCAGGCACTCTTGGCCGAGGCTGCTCGCGAAGAGGGTGCACTCGATGGCTTCATTGGTCAGCAGTTCGATCGGTATGACGAAGAGGTCCTTGTTGGCGACGTTGTACTGCTGGCTGCGCTTGCCCAGCCGAAAGAAGGGCATCGTTTCGAAACTGGTGTGATAGTTTTGCTTAGTTTTGGTTCGGTTGTGGTTATCACCCTCTACGCTCTACGATTGACGATAATGGTCGTGTAATGATGATGATGATGGCGGTGATTAGGTTTAAGTTTCTGTTTGAGAAAAAGAAGAGAACATTAGATCTCGTTGTTTGCTGTGCTATGTGCTGGTCTTATCAGCTGGTCGACTTACGAAATAATGTAAACATTGTGGCCGTTGAGAGGAAAAGTTGATATGCCGCAGAAGCTGGAGATGCCGGTGAAGAAGGAGAAGAAGGAGGTTAGTGATCCTCATTTGAGCTGTTGCTGATGTTTGTTGTTGTTGATAAACCTGACACGAGACTGAAGTGAGGCGCATGATGTTCACCATTACCACCTTAATCGCCGATCAGATGGCGATAAGGAGTGGGAGAAGGAAAAGAAGAGGAAAGCGAAGAAAGTCATGTCGGTGAGTTAGAAGTACTCTTCTTCTTCTTCAACAGGTAAAAGGGGGTGAGAGGGAAATGATGAAGATGATGATCATCTCAAAATGATGGTAATGGTGATCATCAACAGTTGTTGTGTCTCTGCTGTAAGGCATCAACAGCAGCAACAGCAGCTACAACCACCGACCGAGTGTTTTGATTTGCAGCAGTAGTGGGCAAAGAAGTGGCTTTCCAGCTGCTACTGCGGCTGCTGCTGCTGCTGATTGAAGCGACAGTGAGGTGAGGTGAGAAAAAGTGTGAGCTCAAGCGCAGAGCACAGTTGTGTTCCCCAGTCAGTGTCGCCTGTGGTGCTGGCCAGTCGGCAACGGCAGCAGCAGCACCTGCAACAATCTTTCTCCGTTTTTCTCCTCTCTCAGGCAAAAACGTCCTGAACGTCCAGTGTCAAGTGGGCAATTAGCAGTGTTGAGAGAAAAAAAGGACGGAAAGAACAAATGAGAGTTGGCCAGTGCTGGGAAGAAACAGATTCAGTGGACGATGATGCTGCTCATCGCCGCTGATGATCATCAGCACCAGCTCTAGGAGAACAGGCAGTAGGACTCTTCGCTGCGCCTCTATTCAACTGAGTAGGAGAAAGAATGAAATCCTGAAAGAGAGGGAAGAGGGAGACTTCGTTTCCCTGGTAACGGTGCAGCAGCTCTGGCAGTTATGGCAGTTGTGGTAGTTGGGCAGTGTCGTACTGCTGCTGAAGCTGAAGTTGACTAATTAAGCCAGTCGGTTTGCCCGGTTGCCTTCCTGCCTGTATGCCTGCCTGCTTGCAACAGTTGAGAGTTGAAGACAAAGAAGAAAAAGAAGAGGGCAGCCTATTGAAGAGCTAGAAAAGCTGCATTCAGTCATTTCGGGCAATTCATAGCGCGCTCTCTTTGTCTCTGCTTTACTATTGCTGCTTTGTGGATTGTGTGCCTTGTGTTGCTGCTGCTGCTGGTGGCAAAGTTCATCTTGATAGCTAAACAGTCAGTGTGTGTCTTTCTTTCTTTCTGCCTTGCCGGCATTTTTGCAGTGTCTGTGTGTGTGTGCAAAGTGTGCTACAGGTGGTGGTGCTGGTGCTTTAGATTGTCTCCAAGGCAGCAGTAATGGCAGTCCAAAGTTTCTGTTGGTTGAATTTTATTCTAGCAAAAGAGAAGGGAGAATTTGGATAGCAGTAGTAGACTTTGATCATTTGAAGGCCTTGCACAGCAGCGTGGCCGGCTACAACTAATTTTTAGACAAAACATTTTTTTCGAATGTTTTAGCGCATGCGAAAAGAGAGGAGTGAGGACAAAGTTCAGTTTATAAACTAAAAAAGAATAAGGTTAAGTTCTAAAAACAAAATTCAGTAAAGCTTTTAGATGACTTTCTGAATAAGTTGGCGATCAACCGGCACTTGCTGATCAGTGATTGCACCTTACAATTCAAACCAGCCCCAAATTGTGCACTAGTGCAATCATCGAATGAATTTGAAGTGCAACACTTATTCACCACAACCACTGACTAATCGAAATGGAGCAGCATCATCAGATGGCGACTGCTGGGCTGCTGCAGCAGTTGAATCCACTAATAATATTCAATGGAAATGCAGCAGCAGCCGAAGTAAGTTCACTAGTCTATGAGTGAGTGTGTGCACTAGTGCTTCCAGCAGCAGCACTTATACTACCACTTGCATTAGTATCCTCTCTCTCCTCTTTCTCCTCTCTTCTTCACTGGCTTCTTCCCACTCTCTTCTTTCCATTCTCGCATTTCACAACAACACAGACAGGCACTTTCCTGCCTGTTACAGCTGCTGCTGATGCTGCATCAGTGTCCTGCCCAAACTGCCGTCGCCGATTGCTGCTGCTGACTGCACAAACATTACACTTTTGCAGAAGGCACACGGCACGGCACTTCTCGCTTAGACTCTAATCGCGGCGGTGGCTGAAAACAGTCTTCTTCTCTTCTCTCTCGTTTCTGATCACCAACAACATCACTTTGCTTCTCTTCTTCTTCTTCTATTTGGTGATTCAGTTTCATCGATGCCGCCGAGTCGTCTGTTTGCAGCTTCTGATTTTGTTGTTGTGATCTGGTAGTGCAGCAGCTAAATAAAGCGAGAAAATGCAGCTAAAAAATTGATTTTTTTAAAAGAATTCATCAGTGCTGCTCAACGGAAGATCGATGATCTGATAAGCATACGATGAATCACTGATGACACTGCCACACATGCACACACTCACTCATTCATTTTATCACTGCCACCTCACCCTTTCCTTTCATCTGATTGCCCTCGCCGGGACCAATCACCACCACCACCACTGCAACTACTTAAAAGTATTATCACCACTTCTTTACCCACCAGCTGACTACATTCTCAGTTGATCATCATCGCCACAACCATCATCATCATTACCCGTAGATTTAGAATCAAAACAAACCAAAACCAAAGCAAAGCAAACAAGGAAGAAGGCATCTAGCACTGCAGTTTTAGTTTTCAATTTCATTTTTGCAACGTGTGCAGCTTCCGCGGTACGGTGGGCAAGATCTCCTTCTTCTTTTCACCTCCTTTAATTTCTGGTTTCCACCACCACCACCAGTGCACCAGCTTTTCCCGTGCCTGCCACCACCTCCGCCACCAACGGCGTTAGTGTGTCAACCAGAAAAGCTGAGCGTTGCCAGCTTGTGTGTTCTTTCCTTTCTCCTCCAACCAAAAACACCACCACCACGATGAAGTTGCTGACACGGAGAAAATTAGTGGCAACAGCGGTGGTGCCCACAGCAGACAACACCGATGGCAGCAGCAGGAGTAGGTGCAGCAGCAGCAGAAGTAATTCCACAACAGCAGCAGCAGCTAATTCCGCAGCCATTCATCAACAGCGGAAGGCAGCTATTAGTTCCGTCGTCTTTCACTTACCACCACCAGCACTCCTCATCACCACCACCTCCATTACCATTTTCACCCTTTTCCTTACCATCACCACCTTAACCACCACCGTACATTCGTTCAACCTCGACACGAAGATACCCGTCTTCAAGTTCGGCCCCAAGGGCAGCTACTTCGGGTACTCCGTGGCGGAGCACGTCACCCTCAACGCGGGACACTCTAGTCAACACGAGCCAGTGTAAGTGCTAGTGACCGTTGAAAAAATTTGGGTTTGCTCTTATTTTGGTTATGATCCCGTGATGATCACATTTTGCTGACAGACAAACGACTGCTTGATTTACGAGGAGATTCAGGCGGGGGACAAATCGTAATAGTAATTTTAGGGTGGTCACTGTCTGTCAGTGACAGTCTGTCTCTCTGTTTACCACACAAATCACCACAGTCCTTCACTTCGGTTGTCGACCTTTTAGTTCTTTCTTTCCTCTCTCTCTCTCTCTCACTGTGCGACCAGTGACCGTGGCCGTTAGCATCGTAAGTGGAAAGCAAAGAGCAGTTCTACTTCTCCGCCCGACTCTCTCTCTCTCTCTCTCTCTCTTTCCCTCTCTTTCTCCTGCTCTCACACTTCACGACCAATTACCCGCCTGGGGTGATCATGCTTGCCTGTAACAGTAGGCAATGTCTGCTGCTGATGACTCAAACCATCTGGCGGCCAATCTGGCCCCGTTGGTCCCCTGCCACCGGTCCAATCTGCCTGAATTTTGGACCACTTGCTGTCTCTTTTTGAAAATGTCCTTCAGCGGGCCACCTCGCCGACACCGGTGCACCGCTTCACCTCTTTCCACCGCCTAAAGTGAACATGTGCAGGCGGCAAACATTTTTGGTTGGATAGAAAAAGAGAGAAAGAACGATCGTTTAGGCGCGGCCTTTTCCTCTTCAAATCAGTCTTCTTCTCTTTATGTGGCTTCTTCTTCTTCATCGACTATCTCCCCCTCTTTCTCTCATTTTTTTCTGTACTCCTGAACATCTTTTGTCCCCTCACTTTTTTCCTCCTTCTTCTTCTTTCTATTGCAGACCACTCTACCACGCACTTTAGTTTCTCTTCAGTCATTGGCGATGATAACCGTACATGGTAGTCAGTCTCTGTTTTCAGTAAGACAGGCTGCAGAAAGGTGTCGTCGAGTGGCTGTTCCTTTTTTCAGTCAGCTCTGCATTTACATACTAGTGCATTCATTTACAACCTCAGTTTTTTCATTTTTTTAAGAGGAGGAAAAAAAGATTAATCCTCAGTTAGTCTAATGCCACGGCCAGGTAAACTTCTACTGCTCTGAAGTAGCAGTCTCTGAAGTGTGTGTGTTGCACCAATAAAGGCACAAACTGCAACACCGGCCAGCTAGTCAGCTTCAGTAAATGATCTCCGGAAACTCGGTGCTCCTAATAAGGTGATGCTGGCTGGTCTTGCCTGCTGCTGCTGCTGCTGTTTGCTAGCTTGTATAACAGGCTCAAAAGGTGCTCACTACTTTTTCTACTTTTTAGAAAGCAGCAGCAGCAACAGTCCCACCACTACTGCCAATTACAGCCATCACTTGCTGAAATTGTGGTGGTGGTGGGCATCACCTGTCTGAGAGCTATTTAGTTTAGTTCAGTTCAACTCAACGGAAACGGACCGAGGCTAGCCATAACTTTAGTACTTTTTGTTAGCTGTTGCTGCAGTTGTTGTTACTAAGCTCAATATTCAGGCTTCTTATTTCTTTGAATCAAGTTCTTGTGCAGTAGTAGTAGTATTGCACTAAAGAGAAAGAGCAGTAGGGCATCATCATTTTTTGTTGTTTTTGTTGTCCCTCCGCCAGTCAGTCAGCCAGTCGCGTCACAGTGATTGCTAAATATACATATCATCTACGAGAAAGAAGTGTGAGAGGAAAGATGAGATCGGAGAAGAGGGAGGGAGAGGGAGGGGAGGCATTCTTTGCTGTAGTAATCGCTCGCTTTTCAGCTGAAAAAGGGAGAGATGGGGATGCATTAGCATGCTGACATTATACTTGGAAGAAGGAGAATGGGGAACATCTTTTAAACTGTGAGTAGGCTAATGTGTGTGTGTGTGTTCTCCTTGTGTGTTTATTCTATTCATTTTATCGAGAATTGATTCCCCTCATCCGCCCGTTTCAGAGCCTGTGATGATGCCTT
>JAMZRA010000002.1:10987575-11057632 GCA_024499935.1 Tyrophagus putrescentiae | reverse complement strand
AAGGCATCATCACAGGCTCTGAAACGGGCGGATGAGGGGAATCAATTCTCGATCAAAATGAATAGAATAAACACACAGGGAGAACACACACACACATTAGCCTACTCACAGTTTAAAAGATGTTCCCCATTCTCCTTCTTCCAAGTATAATGTCAGCATGCTAATGCATCCCCATCTCTCCCTTTTTCAGCTGAAAAGCGAGCGATTACTACAGCAAAGAATGCCTCCCCTCCCTCTCCCTCCCTCTTCTCCGATCTCATCTTTCCTCTCACACTTCTTTCTCGTAGATGATATGTATATTTAGCAATCACTGTGACGCGACTGACTGGCTGGCTGACTGGCGGAGGGACAACAAAAACAACAAAAAATGATGATGCCCTACTGCTCTTTCTCTTTAGTGCAATACTACTACTACTGCACAAGAACTTGATTCAAAGAAATAAGAAGCCTGAATATTGAGCTTAGTAACACAACTGCAGCAACAGCTAACAAAAAGTACTAAAGTTATGGCTAGCCTCGGTCCGTTTCCGTTGAGTTGAACTAAACTAAACTAAATAGCTCTCAGACAGGTGATGCCCACCACCACCACAATTTCAGCAAGTGATGGCTGTAATTGGCAGTAGTGGTGGGACTGTTGCTGCTGCTGCTTTCTAAAAAGTAGAAAAAAGTAGTGAGCACCTTTTGAGCCTGTTATACAAGCTAGCAAACAGCAGCAGCAGCAGCAGGCAAGACCAGCCAGCATCACCTTATTAGGAGCACCGAGTTTCCGGAGATCATTTACTGAAGCTGACTATAGCTGGCCGGTGTTGCAGTTTGTGCCTTTATTGGTGCAACACACACACTTCAGAGACTGCTACTTCAGAGCAGTAGAAGTTTACCTGGCCATGGCATTAGACTAACTGAGGATTAATCTTTCTTTCCTCCTCTTAAAAAATGAGAAGTACTAAGGCTGTAAATGAATGCACTAGTATGTAAATGCAGAGCTGACTGAAAAAAGGAACAGCCACTCGACGACACCTTTCTGCAGCCTGTCTTACTGAAAACAGAGACTGACTACCATGTACGGTTATCATCGCCAATGACTGAAGAGAAACTAAAGTGCGTGGTAGAGTGGTCTGCAATAGAAAGAAGAAGAAGGAGGAAAAAAGTGAGGGGACAAAAGATGTTCAGGAGTACAGAAAAAAATGAGAGAAAGAGGGGGAGATAGTCGATGAAGAAGAAGAAGCCACATAAAGAGAAGAAGACTGATTTGAAGAGGAAAAGGCCGCGCCTAAACGATCGTTCTTTCTCTCTTTTTCTATCCAACCAAAAATGTTTGCCGCCTGCACATGTTCACTTTAGGCGGTGGAAAGAGGTGAAGCGGTGCACCGGTGTCGGCGAGGTGGCCCGCTGAAGGACATTTTCAAAAAGAGACAGCAAGTGGTCCAAAATTCAGGCAGATTGGACCGGTGGCAGGGGACCAACGGGGCCAGATTGGCCGCCAGATGGTTTGAGTCATCAGCAGCAGACATTGCCTACTGTTACAGGCAAGCATGATCACCCCAGGCGGGTAATTGGTCGTGAAGTGAGAGAGCAGGAGAAAGAGAGGGAAAGAGAGAGAGAGAGAGAGTCGGGCGGAGAAGTAGAACTGCTCTTTGCTTTCCACTTACGATGCTAACGGCCACGGTCACTGGTCGCACAGTGAGAGAGAGAGAGGAAAGAAAGAACTAAAAGGTCGACAACCGAAGTGAAGGACTGTGGTGATTTGTGTGGTAAACAGAGAGACAGACTGTCACTGACAGACAGTGACCACCCTAAAATTACTATTACGATTTGTCCCCCGCCTGAATCTCCTCGTAAATCAAGCAGTCGTTTGTCTGTCAGCAAAATGTGATCATCACGGGATCATAACCAAAATAAGAGCAAACCCAAATTTTTTCAACGGTCACTAGCACTTACACTGGCTCGTGTTGACTAGAGTGTCCGCGTTGAGGGTGACGTGCTCCGCCACGGAGTACCCGAAGTAGCTGCCCTTGGGCCGAACTTGAAGACGGGTATCTTCGTGTCGAGGTTGAACGAATGTACGGTGGTGGTTGTGGAGGTAATGGTGAGAATAAGGGTGAAAATGGTAATGGAGGTGGTGGTGATGAGGAGTGCTGGTGGTGGTAAGTGAAAGACGACGGAACTAATAGCTGCCTTCCGCTGTTGATGAATGGCTGCGGAATTAGCTGCTGCTGTTGT
The DNA here is from genome assembly GCA_024499935.1 of Tyrophagus putrescentiae. Taxonomy (NCBI): domain Eukaryota; kingdom Metazoa; phylum Arthropoda; class Arachnida; order Sarcoptiformes; family Acaridae; genus Tyrophagus; species Tyrophagus putrescentiae. The sequence goes on along the minus strand of JAMZRA010000002.1, from coordinate 11,055,412 downwards.
GTCTGTTGTGGAATTACTTCTGCTGCTGCACCTACTCCTGCTGCTGCCATCGGTGTTGTCTGCTGTGGGCACCACCGCTGTTGCCACTAATTTTCTCCGTGTCAGCAACTTCATCGTGGTGGTGGTGTTTTTGGTGGAGGAGAAAAGAAGGAACACACAAGCTGGCAACGCTCAGCTTTTCTGGTTGACACACTAACGCCGTTGGTGGCGGAGGTGGTGGCAGGCACGGGAAAAACTGGTGCACTGGTGGTGGTGGTGGAAACCAGAAATTAAAGGAGGTGAAAAGAAGAAGGAGATCTTGCCCACCGTACCGCGGAAGCTGCACACGTTGCAAAAATGAAAATTGAAAACTAAAACTGCAGTGCTAGATGCCTTCTTCCTTGTTTGCTTTGCTTTGGTTTTGGTTTGTTTTGATTCTAAATCTACGGGTAATGATGATGATGGTTGTGGCGATGATGATCAACTGAGAATGTAGTCAGCTGGTGGGTAAAGAAGTGGTGATAATACTTTTAAGTAGTTGCAGTGGTGGTGGTGGTGATTGGTCCCGGCGAGGGCAATCAGATGAAAGGAAAGGGTGAGGTGGCAGTGATAAAATGAATGAGTGAGTGTGTGCATGTGTGGCAGTGTCATCAGTGATTCATCGTATGCTTATCAGATCATCGATCTTCTGTTGAGCAGCACTGATGAATTCTTTTAAAAAATCAATTTTTTAGCTGCATTTTCTCGCTTTATTTAGCTGCTGCACTACCAGATCACAACAACAAAATCAGAAGCTGCAAACAGACGACTCGGCGGCATCGATGAAACTGAATCACCAAATAGAAGAAGAAGAAGAGAAGCAAAGTGATGTTGTTGGTGATCAGAAACGAGAGAGAAGAGAAGAAGACTGTTTTCAGCCACCGCCGCGATTAGAGTCTAAGCGAGAAGTGCCGTGCCGTGTGCCTTCTGCAAAAGTGTAATGTTTGTGCAGTCAGCAGCAGCAATCGGCGACGGCAGTTTGGGCAGGACACTGATGCAGCATCAGCAGCAGCTGTAACAGGCAGGAAAGTGCCTGTCTGTGTTGTTGTGAAATGCGAGAATGGAAAGAAGAGAGTGGGAAGAAGCCAGTGAAGAAGAGAGGAGAAAGAGGAGAGAGGATACTAATGCAAGTGGTAGTATAAGTGCTGCTGCTGGAAGCACTAGTGCACACACTCACTCATAGACTAGTGAACTTACTTCGGCTGCTGCTGCATTTCCATTGAATATTATTAGTGGATTCAACTGCTGCAGCAGCCCAGCAGTCGCCATCTGATGATGCTGCTCCATTTCGATTAGTCAGTGGTTGTGGTGAATAAGTGTTGCACTTCAAATTCATTCGATGATTGCACTAGTGCACAATTTGGGGCTGGTTTGAATTGTAAGGTGCAATCACTGATCAGCAAGTGCCGGTTGATCACCAACTTATTCAGAAAGTCATCTAAAAGCTTTACTGAATTTTGTTTTTAGAACTTAAACTTATTCTTTTTTAGTTTATAAACTGAACTTTGTCCTCACTCCTCTCTTTTCGCATGCGCTAAAACATTCGAAAAAAATGTTTTGTCTAAAAATTAGTTGTAGCCGGCCACGCTGCTGTGCAAGGCCTTCAAATGATCAAAGTCTACTACTGCTATCCAAATTCTCCCTTCTCTTTTGCTAGAATAAAATTCAACCAACAGAAACTTTGGACTGCCATTACTGCTGCCTTGGAGACAATCTAAAGCACCAGCACCACCACCTGTAGCACACTTTGCACACACACAGACACTGCAAAAATGCCGGCAAGGCAGAAAGAAAGAAAGACACACACTGACTGTTTAGCTATCAAGATGAACTTTGCCACCAGCAGCAGCAGCAACACAAGGCACACAATCCACAAAGCAGCAATAGTAAAGCAGAGACAAAGAGAGCGCGCTATGAATTGCCCGAAATGACTGAATGCAGCTCTTTTCTAGCTCTTCAATAGGCTGCCCTCTTCTTTTTCTTCTTTGTCTTCAACTCTCAACTGTTGCAAGCAGGCAGGGAGGAAAGGCTGGCAGGCAGGAAGGCAACCGGGCAAACCGACTGGCTTAATTAGTCAACTTCAGCACTAAAGCTGAAGCTTCACCAGCAGTACGACACTGCCCAACTACCACAACTGCCATAACTGCTGCTGCTGCTGCTGCTGCACCGTTACCAGGGAAACGAAGTCTCCCTCTCTTTCTCTTGCAGGATTTCATTCTTTCTTCTACTCAGTTGAATAGAGGCGCAGCGAAGAGTGCTACTGCCACTTCTGCTAGAGCTGGTGCTGATGATCATCAGCGGCGATGAGCATCATCCTCAGTCCTCAGTTTTTCTTCCCAGCACTGGCCAACTCTCATTTGTTCCCTTCTTTTTTCTCTCAACACTGCTAATTGCCCACTTGACACTGGACGTTCAGTTTTGCCTGAGAGAGAAAGACTGAAAGATTGTTGCAGGTGCTGCTGCCGTTGCCGACTGGCCAGCACCACTGGCGACACTGACTGGGGAACACAACTGTGTTGTGCTGTGCACTGCGCTTGAGCTCACACTTTTTCTCACCTCACCTCACTGTCGCTTCAATCAGCAGCAGCAGCCAGCAGCAGCAGCTGGAAAGCCACTTCTTTGCCCACAGTACTGCTGCAAATCAAAACACTCGGTCGGTGGTTGTAGCTGCTGCTGCTGTTGATGCCTTACAGCTCCTGCAGACACACAACAACTTGATGATCACAAGTTTTACGATGATCATCTTCATCATCATCTCCTTCTCACCCCTTTTTACCTGTTGAAGAGAAGAAGAGTACTTCAAACTCGCCGAAATGACTTTCTTCGCTTTTCTCCTCTTCTTCTCCCACTCCTTATCGCCATCTGATCGGCGATTAAGGTGGTAATGGTGAACATCATCACATCATGCGCCTCACTTCAGTCTCGTGTCAGGTTTATCAACAACAACAAACAGCTTTGCCCGCTCAAATGAGGATCACTAACCTCCTTCACCGGCATCTCCAGCTTCTGCGGCATATCAACTTTCCTCTCAACGGCCACAATGTTTACATTATTTCGTAAGTCGACCAGCTGATAAGACCAGCACATAGCACGGCAAACAACGAGATCTAATGTTCTCTTTCCTTTTCTCAAACAGAAACTTAAACCTAATCACCACCATCAACATCATCATTACACGACCATTATCGTCGATCGTAGAGCGTAGAGGGTGATAACCACCACCACCGAACCGAACCAAAACTAAGCACAACAATCACAAACAACACCATTTCGAAACGATGCCCTTCTTTCGGCTGGGCAAGCGCAGCCAGCAGTACAACGTCGCCAACAAGGACCTCTTCGTCATACCGATCGAACTGCTGACCAATGAAGCCATCGAGTGCACCCTCTTCGCGAGCAGCCTCGGCCAGGAGTGTCTGGCCAACGTCTGCTCGAAGATTGGCCTCGCTAATGGCGAGTACTTTGGCCTGCTGTTTCGAAATGCCCGTCGAGGCGTCGACCAGTGGGTCGACCTGGGTCGCCCTCTTAAAAAGCAGCTGGACAAGTGGGCCGGAGGCGGCGAAGAGCCCGTTCGACTTCTATTTCGCCTTCAATTCTTTGTGCCAAACTTCAACTTTCTCGCCGACGAGATCACCCGCTACCACTACTTTTGCGCGATGAAGGGCCTGGTGGTGGAGGGGCGGATTGGCTGCTCCAGGGAGGACGCCATCCTCCTTGCCAGCTTCAGCCTGCAGGCGGAGTTTGGCGACTACACGCCGGAACGGCATACCGTGGAGTACCTAAATAGCTTCGCCCTCTTTCCGATGGCGATGTGGGCGGTGGCCTCGGCGGCCACCCGGGACCTGCTGGTGGAGTGCGCCATTGCCGCGTACCGAAATCTGGAGGGCGTGCCGACGGCCGTCGCCGAGATCTACTACATCTGCGAGGCTCAGCAGCGGGAGGGCGGCCACGGGCAGGAGGGATTCCCCGCCCGGGACCTGGACACCGGCCAGGAGGTCTGCCTGGGCGTCTACATTCGGGGGATTTTTGTGGTGAAGATGGGCGGCGAGAGTAATCGAAAGCACAACCATCACCACCACCAATCCTATCATCACCGAGAAGTGGAGTTCTTTCGCTGGCACGACATTGCCAATCTGATGCACAACAAGAAGGTCTTTATTGTGGAGAGGAGCTGTCCGGTGGCTGCTGGGAACGGAACTTCTTCTGAGGTGGTGCTCCAGAACAGTCGCAAAAACTACGCCACCCTCGACCCGGACTTTGCGCTGGCCGTCTGGCGGTGCGCCGTCGAGCAGCACCAGCTCTTTATGAAGGGCCACTCCTTTCACTCGTGGCAGCAGGCAAATCAAAGTGCTCAAATTCAAGAGCAAAATTTGATTAGTTCTGGGGAAGGTGACTATGCCACACACCTTCTACCACACCCACCACCTCAACAAATGTCCAACACCTCCTCTTTTCCCTTCCTCTCCAACGACTTCTTCCTCGGCTACGAGCACTTTCTGGCGCAGAAGAACGCCCTGGCGGCGCAGATTGCGCCCACTTTAGCTGCGGCGACGGCGGCGGCCGCTTCGGCTGCTGCGGCCGCCGCCGCCGCCTCCTCGATCACCGCCGCCGGAATGGACAGCAGCTCCTCTTTGGAACCTCCTAATGGTCACTACGGAAATATCCAACAGTATCACCTCCACCACCACCACCATCAACAGCACCATCCTGATCCTCGGTCTTCAGTATCGACAGGGTCGCTCTACGAGACGATCAAGTCGAGCGGAAGTGTCAGTAGTGGTAGTAAACAGCCGAAAACAACGTCAGCAATTGATGGTAATGGTAATGGAACCATCACCCCCTCCTCCTCCTCAAATGTGCCAACTCCCAAGCCTCGCTCCTCGACGGAACCGATCGAGCTGCACCACATTGCCCTGCAGAACTGCTCTTCAAATCCCAAAATTTCCGAAAGTGGACATCATCACCTCCTTCATCCTCCCGGCCCTGCCCTTACCTACACTCAGAAGAAACTTCAGTCAAAGACGGGCACCGCTTCGGCGGCCATCAACAACAACAGCAGCAGCCACCAGCTCAACAGTCAGATCAACTCAACAAATGGAACTAGCACAATCAGCCCAAAAATTATGAGCTCTAGAAACGCCCCCGGAACTGCTTCAGCTGCTGCCGCCACCGCTGCTCCGATCTACGAAAATCAGCAGCAACTGCAGCACTCCACTGATCTCACCTTTGAGCAGCGGAAGAAGCTGCTGCCGCCCTACCGAAGTCCACCCGACTATGGCGAGTTTATCAAGCAGAGGGCGGCCAAGGCGGCGGCAGCTGCTTCTTCCGGAAATTCGGGAGTTTCTGGAACGACGACCATAGCTTCGTTGAGCCAAAGTATGGGCAGCATTCCCAGCCGCCTTGCTAGTCAGTTTGCTGGAGGAGGTGGAGCAGGAGTTTCTGGAAGAGTTGTTGGAACTTCTGTCTCCTCTTCTTCTCTGGTTGGCTCCAATGGAGTTGGGCCTAGAGGAGGAGGAGGCGTGGTCCAGCACTCTGCCTCGATGATGTCAGTTCCGCTGGCGCTTCAGCAGCAGCAGCAACAACAGAAGCAACTTCAGCAGCAACTGCTTTATCAGCAGTATCAGCAGTACCAGACGAAGGCTGCCGGACAGCAAAAGCAACAGCATCAGTCCAATCTGAAGCACGCAAACAGTGCGGTGGCTTACAGCAGCAGCAGCAAGCCAAACATTCACCACCTGGAAGTTCACCCTAACCACCCTTATCACCACCGAGGCTCACTGCCGCCGCCTGAACTTCCGCCTCGAACTGCGAGCTTCCTAAACTCCCCACCACCTTCTTCCCATCACCTTTCCAACAGCAACCTCTTGTACCCTAGTTCACCTCAGAGCAAGGTGGGCGGTGGCATGTTCACCGCCTCCTCGCCGGAGCTGAACAACCTCCACAGTCTGCTGCAATTTCAGAAGCAGCAGAATCAGAACCAGCAGCAACAGAATCGAAATAATAATCAGCATGTCATGCAGATGGTTCAGCAGCAGCAGCAGCAGCAGCAGCAAAACCACCAACAATATTATCATCAAAACCATCATCAAAATCAGTACCACCACCAACTTCCCAACCAGAACCAGTTTCCTCCTCTTCAACCGAACAGCACCGCTCGCCCCGAGGTCTTTGCCTCCCACAAATCACGGGGCGACGACGGTTTTGACCAGCTGCTGCTGATGAGCAAGCACCGACCGTGCTTCACCAGCGTCCCTGATTTGACCTTCAGCAACAGCAACAGCAGTGAGCAGCAGCATCAACACGGAAGCTTTGGCAGCCAGACGGGCCTAGCAAAGCCTGATCACCATCATCAGCAGCAGCAACAACAGTCCAACAAGCAAAAGCTTCAAAGTAACGGCTTTTTGTCAAATGGAAAGGTAAACAGCAGCAGCAGCAGCAAGGGCAGCTTCTTTGCCGCCTTTCCGCTGGGCAAGAATCCGATGCGCATCTTCCGCTCGCAGCACACTACCGGCTCGGTCCCGAATTTGGCCGCCAACAGTGCCTACCAGGTGCAGCATCAGCAGCAGCAGCAATCGAACCTTCAACTTCACCAGCAGTACAACAATCGAAACAGTAACAGCAATGCCGCCGTCCCCAAGACGAGACGCAGCACTGAGGCGCTGAACTACTGGGTCGGTGGCTTCAGCCATGTTCCTCCTCAATCTTCAAATTATCACCACCACCAGCAGCGAAGCAACTCCATCGCCGTGCTGGAGCAGCTGCCCGGCCGGCAGCAGATGCCCTTCAGCAGCTACTCCATCTCCAATCGAATTGACGAGGCGCCGGAGTTGGCGGCGGCGGCTGCTGCAGCTTTGGCCAAACCTTCCAACGAGGACCTCCAAAGCAGCAGTACCACCACCACCACCTCACCGACGCCCACCACTGGCACCAGTTCACCTAGCAGTTCAGTGCCCACAGGGCCGCCCACAAACGTCTACTCACTTCAAGGTCACCAGCAGCAGCAGCAGCTTCAACAAAACCATCAACAAAATCTTCAACAGCAGTCACAACAGCAGCAACAGCCAAAGCAACAGGTCATCTACGCAAACGTCGGCGGTTCACAACAACAACAACAACAACAGCAACAGGAGTCACAACAGTTACCAAAGACGAGCCATCTTCATAACCATAATCATCATCATCAGCAGCAGCAGCAGCAAACTCTCAACGGAAACGCTGTCAGCAGCTTTCAGCAGCAGCAGCAAATCACCGGAGTGAGTGATCCTCGGGCGGCGGAAGCGGTGGCCAACTACATCAGCTGCGTACAATCGTCATCATCCTCGGCGAGGGTGATCACCACCCCCACCACTTCATCAGCTATCACCACCACCACCATCAACATCAACAACAACAACAGCAACGGCAACGGAATCACCCAACCACCTTCTGCCAGCCGGGCAAACCCCATCCCCACGTCGATCAGCTCGCGCATCATCGTCTTCAACTCGGAGAACTTCCACGACCAGGACTTTACGCGCGAGTTTGAACTGCTGCCGCGGATGAACCCCGAGGCGAAGTTCACCACCGCCTCGCTGCCGGAGAATGTGCTGCGCAATCGCTTCCGGGACATTCTTCCCTACGAGGAGAATCGGTAAGTTTTAAATAACCAAAAACTCCTTTTTCACCACCAACAAACTCCCATTTCCTTAGCGTCAAACTAACTCCCACAAAGGAGAACAAGACCGGGTACATCAACGCCTCTCACGTGTACATGACCTTTGGAGGGGGCGGAAGCGGAAACGGAAGCGGAAGCAGCATCATGCGCCAGCACTACATCGCCGCCCAGGGCCCACTTCCTGCCACGACGCTCGACTTTTGGGCGATGATCTTCGAGCAGGGCATCACCATCGTCTGCATGGTTACAAACTTCGTCGAGTCAGGCGTCGGCAAGTGCTACTCCTATCTGCCCCTTTCAGCTGAACCAGGCGAAAACGCCATCAAGTTTGGCGATTACGAGGTAAAATTCAGGACAAACTCTGTTGATCTTCTAAAATCGCCTTCTCCTCCTTTCCTAGATCACCTGCACCCACATCACCTCCACGGCGACCTTCATCACCAGCTACCTGACAGTGTGCTATGGAAATCAGAAGCGGTCCGTCACCCACCTCCGCTACACCGACTGGAATGACCATTCGATTCCCGGAGACCTCCACGGTTTCCTTTCCTTCCTCTCGGAGATGGACGCCATTCACCGGCGAAGTACAAGGGAGGGCAGCGGCCTGGGCTTTAAGCTGAAATCGAAACTCCTGCAGAAGAAGAACACCTCCTCAGTTTCATCATTTTCTTCGCCGATTCTGGTGCACTGCAGCGCCGGGGCGGGCCGCAGCGGTGTGGTCATCCTCTGTGACGCTCTGCTCAAGTGTCTGGACCACAACTTCGCCGAGCCGATTGACATTCCACGAGCTTTAATTCAGCTGCGCTACCAGCGGATGATCAGCGTCCAGCACTGTGAGCAGTTTCGCTTCGTCTGTCAGGTCCTCTCGCAGTACCTCACCAATTCGAGGCTCATTTAGAACACAAGACATTCCCTCCTCCTCTTTTTCTTGACTTTTCTTGCCTTTTACACACACTTTTTTCCTATACAAATATTTATTTATTACAACTTTTTCTTTTTTACCTGTAAAGAGAGAGACCAGATTTGTTGATTTACTGCTTATTGTCACACACACAACTTTTTCACATATCCTCCTTCCCTACCACTTTTTCTTGCTGCCTTATCCACTGATTTTTCCTCTGTAAATATAAGATAGACAGCTCAGCTTTTCAAAAGCAGGACTCGCTCAGGTAGAGCTGCTGCGAGACAAAGTCCAGCGGCAGGTCGCTGATGGCGGGAATGCCCATCGGCTTGCTGGAGTTGTTCTGGCTGTGGTTATTGCTGTTCAAGTTGCCATTACGGGTCCACCGATTGGAGTGAGCATCGTAAACGGTGGAGTAGTGGTGCAGGGGCGGCGTCAGCAGCAGGTTAATGGCCGGGTAGAGGAAGATGGCGAAGAGGGTGATGAGCATGACGAGGAAGACGGGCAGCGAGATGGCCCAGTACTTCGAGGGGATGTAGGTGATGCCGGTGGCGTGGATGACCGAGGTGGGAATGAAGGCCCACATGTTGTAGAGGATGAGGCCGACGAGGGAGACGAGGAAGAGGACGAAGCCGTAGATGCAGCGGCCCGGGCTGGGCGCCGGGAAGGAGCCCGAGGGCGTCTCGTTGCTGTCGTCCATCTTTTTTAGGAGGAGGAGGATGTTGGTGGTGGTGAAGGTGGTGAATTGCCGTTCTTCTCCGGCTTCTCAACCTCTTTCTTCTCTTCTAAAGTGGGCGTTTCCGCTGGAATGCTGCTACTGATATCAAAGTTGGCCACCGTGTCGATCAGAACCGCCACTAGATCGAGGATGGAGTTGACGTTGACGCGCAGCGACTTGACCGAGGCGGTGGTGAAGCGGATCAACAGTTCGTTTCGACTGGCGCTGATCTCCTTGGTGATGCCCGCCGACATGCGCTTGCCCTCGTGGCGGTAGTCGACCAGCAGCGACCGGGCGATGATGTCGGCGTGGCGGTCACTCTCGAAGGGAATCGAGATGTCCGTCGTCAGCGGGAACTGGTCGTTTTTGGTGGCAGCGGCAGTGGACAGCAGTGTCTCCTTCGTCTTGGCCACCACCGGTGATTCTTCAGTCATCAGGCTGCAGGGGTGATGAAGATAAACACGGTGGGGTGATTGCTTCAAGAGAAGAAGTAGAATCGTCTGAAGAATCTGAAGAAGAGGAGAAACAAAGTCCAACAAAAAGTCAACAACCAAAAAATAAAGCGGTGTTCAGCCAGCGCCAGCGAGGTGCATATAGCCGCTGCATATGTCGGCATTTTTCCAGCGCCGCCGAAAGCAGAAAGCCGCACAACAGACCAACAATTTTGACATCAGATCTCTGATGTTTTGAAGATCGGATTCGGAGCTTCAAAGCGATTATCATCTCATCATCACCTTCTTCTGCTGAAGAAGCTCAAGTCTTTTGAATCATCTTTTCACCACCACCGTTGCCACCACGATGAGCAAGCGACGATCGTTCGGGGATGATTGTGAGTAGTTGTATTTTGAAGGCGATGTTTTGTTTCTAACTTTCCTTTCTCTTCATTGACTAGATGAGGATCGAGGCTTTTCAAAGAAGCCGCGCTTCTCGGAGCCTGAGGAGGCCTCGATTGAGGACAAACTGGACGAGTTGATTGCTCGAATCGGCGAAAAGGTACTGTGCTGTCTGTCTGGTTTAGTTGTCAACTTTGTTTTCCTCATTGTCTTTGTTTTCTGGTCACCGTCTGAACAGAGCACCACCTCGGTGGACAAGAACATCGAAGATCTGGCGAACATCTTTGACTTTGATGTTCTGCCGAAGAACACGCGCATTGTCGAGGTGTTCTGTGAGTGGTAAGTGGTACTTTATCGTCTTGTCATATTACTTTTATTCACCAACTTCTACCTCAAAAACAGCGTCGCAGAGTTTCCCCAGAAGGTCTGCATCTACTCGACGCTGATCGGCCTGCTGAACGTCCGCAACTACAGCTTCGGCGGCGAGGTGGTGGAGAAGCTGCTGCTCGACTTTAAGAAGTACCTCAACCAGGGCCAGTACGAGAAGGCGCGCGTCCTGGTCCGTTTCTTCAGCGACCTCGTCAACACGCGCGTCATCTCCAGCGCCTCGCTGATCAACCTCTTCGAGAACCTGATCGACGTCACCATCGAGGACAACATCCCGCAGGTGCGCTCGGACTTCTTCGTCTACACCGTCCTCTCGGCGCTGCCCTGGTCGGGCAAGGAGCTCTTTGACAAGAAGGAGGCGGAGCTGGATCAGATGCTCAACACCATTGACAGCTACATTAGCAAGGTAAGAGAAATGGCTTCTATTTTCATCAACTAACACACCTCTTTCTCTTCAGCGCGACAAGTCCCACCACCACCCGGCGCTTCGCGTCTGGCACACCGACGAACCGCATCCCCAGGAGGAGTACCTCGACTGCCTCTGGTCGCAGATCGTCAAGCTGCGGGCGACAAGTGGGTGGAGCACCTCATCCACCGGCCCTACCTGCACATGGACGCCATCCTCTGCGAGGCGCTGCAGCACAACATTCCGCCCATCAAGCCGCCGCCCCACGAGGCGGCCAACATCTACCCCTACCCGCGGGTCATCTTCCGCCTCTTTGACTACACCGACTGCCCGGAGAGGACCGTCCTCCCCGGCACGCACTCCATCGAGCGCTTCATCATCGAGGACAACCTGCGAAACATCCTCGACCAGAACTGCTTCGACCGGAAGGACTGCGCGAGCAACCTGCTCAGCTATGGGAGCCTCACTAGCGCGGCGAAGATTCCCCTCGAGTACATCATCATCGAGGTGATCTTCGGGGAGCTGTTCTGCCTGCCGAAGAGCGCCCACCCGGAGATCTGCTACGGGTCGATTCTGCTGGACATTTGCAAGCTCCAGCCGAGTACCTTTCCGCAGGCGGTAAGTTTGCTTTTTCCGATAACTTCTTTTTAGAAATAACACCTTCTCCCCTTAACAAAGCTCGCCCAAGCCGTGGAGCTGCTCTTTGACCGGCTGGACACGATGAACGGCTACTGCGTGAACCGCTTCGCCTCCTGGTTCGCCTACCACCTGAGCAACTTTCAGTTCCGCTGGGGCTGGGACGACTGGGCGCTGTCGCTGAAGAAGGAAGCGTTGCACCCGAAGCCGAAGTTCATCGCCGAGACTCTGGCCTACAGTCTGCGGCTGTCCTACCACCAGAAGGTACTGGAGAGCGTGCCGGCCACCTTTCACCGCCTGGCGCCGGCGCCCCTGCTGCCGAAGAATAAGTACCTGAGCGCAGAGGCGGCGCGGGAGAAGGCGGCCCAGGAGAAGGAGGGCGAGGGGGAGGAGAATGGCGGCGGCGATGAGAATGCAGCGGAGAAGGAGCAGTCTGCTGATGTGGAGATGGATCAGGAGAAGGAGAAGGAGGAAAAGAATGAAAAGGGCGAGCCCAAGGAGGAGCTGCCGGGCACGGCGCAGGCCACCGCCCTCTTCACCGCCCTCAGCCAGCGCTGCACTGCGGACGAGGCGCTGGAGCTGCTCAACAGCGTCAACTCGGGCTCGGCCATGGAGAGCGATGATGGTAAGTGTTTTGTTGCTCTTTTTAAGCAGTTTCTAAATTAACACTTCACCTCTTCAGACCAGTACATTGACCCGTTGAAGGTGGACGTCTTTGTCACCACGCTGCTCAACGTCGCCTCCAAGTCGATGACGCACTGCTTTGCCTCCATTGCTCGGTAAGGACTTTGATTTAGGGGTCTGTTTTGAGGTGAATTCTAAAACTTACTTTTTCAGATACCAACCGGTGCTCAAGTCGCTGAACAAGACGGAGGAGGCGCAGATGCGCATCCTGAACTCCATCCTCGAAGTGTGGTCGGCGCATCAGCAGGTAAGTGAATCGTTTTCGGTTTTGATGTGTTTTGATGACTTTTCTTCCTTCTCCCCCCTGTTAGCTGATGGTCATCCTCATTGACAAGCTGATGAAGTCGGAGGTGCTCTCCCTCTCCGCCGTCGCCATCTGGACCTTCTCCAAGGCCAACTCGGAGGAGTTTATGAAGTTCTACATGTGGGAGATTCTCCACTCGACGATTAAGCGCACGGTGAAGAACATTAAGCGCTGCACGAAGGAGCTGAATGAGACGAAGGAGAAGCTGGAGAAGGTAAGTAGTGGAGTGTTTGAAATGTGTTTTCCGCAGGATTCTAATGAACTTTTTTACCTCAAGGTTTCCTCCGAGCCGACCGAGGAGACCGGGGCGACTGATGCGAACATGAGCGGCACTGGCACCGGCAGCAGCAGCGGCGGCGGTGCCACTGAGCCGCCGGTGACCTACGAGGCGGTGGAAAAGTTGGAGGAGAAGCTCGACTCTCTGCAGAACGAGCAGAAGAATCTCTTCCTGATCATCTTCCAGCGCTTCATCATGGTCCTCACGGAGCACATTCAGAGCTGCGAAGTGCAGGGCACCAGCTTCCGCAACTACTGGTTCTTCTGGACGCTCAGCCGCCTGCAGGAGGTCTTCTTTGAGGTTTGTTGTTGTTTGTTGCAACACTTTGTCCAAGTTCTATTTTAGGTGACTAATGAAAACTGTTTTCTCATTCTCTCATTCAGTACAACGAGTACATCTTCAAGTTCATGTCCACCTACGAGACGCTGCTCTTCACCTCGGACATTGACGCCAACATTCTCCAGGTCTTTAAGCAGTTCTCCTATCTGCGAAATTAGACTTCAAGGACAACGATGCTGATGATATCACTTGGAATCACCTGAGTATTTGGACTCCATTATGCGCACTTAGCGCAACTAGTTGCGGACTTTTACCACCACCACTAATATAATAGGCACTGAAAGGCTCACCTGTTTATCATCTCCAATTACTGCAATTATCGTCTCACTTTTCATTCTCTCACTCTCTGATCATCTGATAAAAGAATTTGGCTAAATAAAAGAGGATTTTTAGGGCTCAAAAGTTTTTTCCTATTTCGACGCCAGCTGATCGATTGCTTTGTTTTGCCGTCTGTTGCTGCTGCTTCTGCTGCTGTTGCCGTTCACCAAACAACAAAACAAAGCAGTGTCATCAGCCAAATCTCTTGACAAGCTCTCTCGTGCTGTACCGATTTGAGATCGCCACCACCACCACCACTTTAACTCCCCACTAATTAAACGGCTCTATTTGTATGGCGATTGATTAGGAAAAGAAGAGGAGAGGATCATCACAGCAGCAGCAGCAGCTTTAACAGCGGTCTATCTTCTCAAGATAGTGGCGAGAGTTTCTACTTGAGCACAGTGTTGCTCTTGCTCCTGCTAACTCAAAAATGTGCCCATCACTTTGAAGAGACAGTATCCAGTAACCAGCGCAATCCACTGCTAAGGATCACTCGCTCATTGTCACACCTCAACACCTCTTCTCCCCTTTTCCCTGCATAATAATGCAGTCGCCAAGAAGATCATCATCATCACCTTCTGCCATCATCACCTTTCACCTCTTCGCCTTTCTTCTTCCTCCTCTTCAGCTGTTTTCAACTGATCTCAGCCAGCAGCAGCAGCAGGTCACTGAGCTCTGAGGTGAACCCGGGCTGCACCGCAAACGCCTCCGAATGCGCCCACTCTACGATAGTGCACGTCCAGTCCGCTCAACCAGGAAATGACACCGCCTTCCACTACCTGTGGGCCTTCGTCTGGGGCTACGCACCGGCGATCTTCACCTTCGAGACAAACTCGGCGGCCAAGCTGGCCATCGACTGGAAACGGATCGCCGAGGCTGCTAAAAACAGTAGCAAACCTCTAACGGGAAGCATCGCCTTCGGCGCCAACGGCACCGTCTCCAACGCCTTTGCCCTCGAGCTGACGCAGCTGTACTTTGTCAACTTCACCAACAATGCCACGGTCCTGCCGGTCAGCCTGCCGGAAACGGAGTTTACGCCCACCCAGCTGAAGGCGACCGACGGCGAGGTGAGCTACCAATTCGGGACGGTGGACGGCCGGGCCGATTACGGCCACATTGACATTGTCCTCAGTGCGCACGCCGTGGCGGGCCGAAGTGAGGAGATTCCTCAGTAAGAGATCACCATTTCTGAGTTTCTATTTCGATTTTTTGTTCTAACCTTTTTGCTTTGGTCAACAAACACTTCGCTCACTCACTCCTCACAGTCTGCCCTTCACCGAGTCGAGTGTGGTGTTGGAGGTGAACGTGAAGAACTTCACGCTGCAGCAGACGCCGGAGAAGAAGAGTACATTCAGTCGCAGCTGATCTCCAATCTGACCTTCGCCTTTGAGAGCAAGGAGAGCGAGGACAGGCTACAGGAGCACACCTCAATCGACGACGAGTACACGCCGGGCGTCTTTCAGGTACAGTTCTTTTTTTGTTGACTTGAACAAACTCATAACAGTTTCTCTTTCTGCTTCAGCGCTTCATCTACGACGTCCTCTCCACGAAGGCGGCCACCAAGAGCTCGACGGTAAATGCCACCGCCTACGCCGAGTACAAGCCAGTGGCCTACATCGACGACTCGAAGACCATCGCCAAGTCGATCAAGGTCTCCACGCCGGAGACGGAGAAGGGCCTGAAGCTGGCCACAAAGGGCTCTCTTTTGGGCGCCTACTTCACCACGGAGGACGTGCAGCTGACGGCGCTGAAGGCATTTCGATTTGGCAACGCCGACGACTTTGAGGAGTACAACTACGAGAAGGAGCGGTATCTGCAGTTTTCGCTCGGCTTTGGCCTGAACGCCGTCCCCGAGGAGGCGCTCAGTCTGACGCTGAAGATTGTCATTGCGGTGGGCCTGGGGCTGCCGATGCTCCTCTTCATCGTCAGCATCATCTACACTATTGTGCTGAAGGTGCGCGGACGGAACAGCGGCGACGGAGCCAGCGGCTTTGCCGCCCTCACCGAGGAGGTGCCCAGCTAGAGCGGGAAAAGGGGAAAAAGAGGATTCGGTTATTTTGCGGAACTTCAGTATATATGACTTTGTTTTTGTACATAACAAACCACTTTAGCCTTGGTACGAGGAGCGAAGGAGGGAAAGAGGGTGCTCAACGACTGGAACTGACTGATTTTTATTCTGAAACTGTTTCTCTGTTATAATTATGGTAAAAACTTTTTAGAAACTGAGGTTCCAGAGTTCCAGGATCATTTTCCCTTGAGAGCGGCGGTGGCGGGAAAAAACTTGCCGAATGACGCAACTGTGCTGCAGGAGCTGCGCATGCGCCTGCAGGCAAACGTTTTTCGCGCCGGCAGTTTCTGTTTTGCATCACTTCTGTTTATCTTTATTTGCCGCTCAACGATTCCTCTTCTAAGTGAACTGTTATCAGATCTTTGCCCAGTTATCGGCAAAAACAGAGGATGAGCTCCAACATACCGGTGCCCAGTGGTGGTGGTGGTACCATCAGAAAACCAGCTGGAACCACCACCACCACCACCGGTAATGGCTTCCCCCAGTCCCGGATCCAACCGCCCAGTACACTGAAAAAGCCGCAGTTTCAATTTCGAAACACCGCTCTCTCCACCGTCAAGAGCATCCGCCCACCTACAGCTCTGAAACGCCCGGCTCCTCCTGGCTCGGCCACTCACTTTCAGCACACCTTCAAACGGAAGACTCCGCTGTCGTTGCTGCGAACAACAACAAACCGAGAGCAGGCTTCAGAAGTCCAACCAAGCAGACAAGAGGCAGTTGCGCGTTTGGAGTTTGACGACTCAGTCAGTCACCATCCGAATCAGGAGCCTCTTGTTTTAGGGCCAAACTTCAGCACTACCACCACCACCGCTTCAGAAGCAGTCATTCCATTTCAATTTCTTCCGCCAACACCAATTAAAACGGCTGTCCAGACGGAAAGCCGCGCCACCAGTCCAATCATCAACTGGAAGCTGCAGGACACCGAGCTGAGCGCCTTCAAGAGCAAAATCTCCATACTGGAGAAGCAGCTCAGCGAGCTGAACTCAAAGAACTCTCGCAGCAAAATAGAAAACGAGCTGAAGGAGACGAAGCTGAGAAGTGAACTGGAGGCAAGTCAACGGGCGGCTGGTGAGTTGAAGAAGGAACTGGCCGCTTCGAGGGAGCAGCGCGACAAGATCAAGGGCGAGTTTGAGCACTTTCAGAGTGAGCACCTGAAGCAGGCGGAGGCCTTCGATCAGACGCAGCTCGAGTACGAAAAGACGATCTCAGAGCTGAGGAACGAGCTGCTGCAGATAAAGTCCTCCGAGGCGGAGGCAAAGTCGGCGCTCGCCTCGGAGACGGTGAAGCTCAAATTTCGCGCCGACGAGCTGGAAAATCTGCTGGAGAAGGCCAACGCCGAGAAGGCCGTCTACCTGAACAGCTTCAATGAACTGTCGGCGAAGGACTTCAACACTGACCGCCTGAAGGAGGAGCTGAGCGCTGCCAAACAGGAGGTGGCACACTTAAAGGAGCAAGTAGACTCTCTACAAGAGAACGCCCGCCTCAACGAAATGCTCAAGGGCGAGATCAATCACTACCAGCAGGTGCAGCAAGAGAACGCTCACCTGAAGAGTCGACTGGAAGCGCTCAGCGACGTGCACACCAAAAACCTCGTCCTCCAGGAGCAGGTGGGCCAGCTCAAGGGCCAACTGGAAAAGCAGAGCGACCTGCTCCGCCAGAAGAACGTCGACCTGGGCGAGCTGGCCTTCAACCGGCGGCGCATCGCCGAATGGATCAACATCGTCGGCGCCGACGCGCCGGACATTGTCCTCACTCAGCTGACCGAGCTGAGGCAGGCGCTGGAGCTGCTGCGCGTGGAGAACGAGTCGCTGCGGGCGGAGCTGAAGGACAAGGCCTCCGCGGAGGTCCTGGTGGCCAGCACCTCGCAGGGGGCGGACCTGCAGGTGAGCCAGCTCGGCCAGGAGCTCTCCCAGGTGAAGGGCCACCTGAAGCGACTGAACCGGAAGTGCCTGCTGCTGGAGAAGCAACGCGACTCCTACAAGAGGGCCCTCGACGCCTATGAGAGCGAACTGACGCTCGACATGAACAGCGCCCAGTGGCGGCGCATTTCGGAGCTGGAAAGCGCTCTGAATGAACAGCGTGAACTACTGGCCACTATGAGGCCGACCTGAAGGCTGCCGACGAGGTGGCCACCCGGCTGGCCGCCAAGGAGAAGGAGGTCCACGAGCTGGCGTCGGAGATGGCCCGAATTAAGATGCTCAGTCCGCATGTGTGCACCACCACCGCTACCATCGCCAACATCACCGCCGCCTCGCTGGACGTCTCCACACTGCAAACCCGGGAGAAGAACTTTCGCGTCATTCACCTGCGAGAAAATCCGCTCTCGGCGAAGGTCGCCGCCTACAACGAGGAGTTTGCCCGTCTCCAGGCGGAGAACACCCGCCTGAAGTGCCTCGTAGAGGTGCTCGAGTCCGGGGGCGACCTGGCCGACATGACGCGGCAGATCTCCGAGGGCATTCAGTGCCGCACCGAGGTGGAGCAGTGGCGGGCGAAGGCGGAGTCGGTGGAGCGGCGGTACAGCGGCCTGAAGGACAGCTTCAAGAAGATCAGCAAATCGTTCCGCGAGACGGTGCTCTACCTGACGGGCTACCGCATCGACGCCCTGGCCAGCGGGCGGTACCGGCTGACGCACGCCTACGACCGCCAGAAGCGGGCGCTCATCTTTGAGGTGAGCAAGTCGAAGGCGATCACCCTGCTGGAGGAGGACTCTTCCCAGCTGGAAGGTGATCTACGGGAGCTCATTCGCACCTACCTCACCGAGGGCCAGAGCTACCCGGCCTTTTTGGCCGCCTTCTCGCTGGAACTGTTCAACAGCAGCACCGCCCTGTCCCGGTCGATGCTGTGGACTTGATTTGCATACACTCTTATAATTATACCATTTGTATACCATTTTACACTTAAGAATCACAACTGATCAGTTATACCAGTAGATTAATAAAACTGAAAATAGGATGTTTAGTTCAGCTGTTGGTAGGTTTTTGTTTCAATTTGACAACAGTAAAAGCTACAACAGATAACACACATTGAGACAAAGGCGACGCCCCCAAAACAGAAAAAGTTGTTTTTTTGACGAGTTCATCAGACACACATTAGATGGCAGCAGGGGTTCCACAAAGTTTATTTTCTTGGTTTTCTGAATACGAGAAAAATAAAATTCACGGGTGATTTTTTGACGCCACTTACAAGATGGCGACGATGGTGGCGTTCCTAGCGGACAACATCAGAAACCCGCTTTTAACAATAAATTCTGTTCATTTTTTAAATAGGCGTTTTTTGGGCTTGGAACGTCGTAGAAAGCTCAAAATTGCTTTAAATAAAAGCTAAAGACTTGGAGCACAATCTGTATGTAAAATAAATTGGTTTTAACAAGTTTTTTGTTTTTAAATCTTGTTTTTAAGTTTTCAATACCACTTTCGCTACACTAAAACTTGTCACACCTAATTTATTTTACGCAAAGATTTGCGCCAAGTCTTTAGCTTTTATTTAACGTAACTTCAAGCTCATCGCAACGTTCCAGGCCTAAGAAACACTCATTTAAAAAATAGATAGAGTTGATCATTAAAAGCGGATAGTTTTCGATGTTCTCCGCTAGGAACGCCACCATCGTCGCCATCTTGTAAGTGGCGTCAAAAAATCGCCCGTGAATTTCATTTTTCTCGTATTCAGAAAACTAAGAAAATAAACTTTGTGGAACCCCTGACACCATCTAGCGTCTGTCGGCTGAACTCGAAAACAAACCCGACGGTCCTGCACCAAAGTGCGGTAATTTAACCCGACTTCAAAATTCAAATACACCCAGTGATCAAGATCTCATTTTATTTGATTCTCCACGCAAACAGAATCTCTACAGCCCTCAGCTTTTGCTTATGTTTGCCAAGTAAAAAAGCTACAACAGATATCATATAAGCTAACCTATTAATTTGGTCCACAAACTAAAATTTGATGAAGAAGCGGGCTAATTATTCAATTGGAAAATAAACAGCTGGTGATCCAATGCAAGGAAAAAGGAAAATCGAATTTAGTATGAACACAATAGAAGGCAGGATGGATAGGTGTGTACGCTCAAGCCATTCAAACACCAAAATTATTTATCATCATCTTCAATCGAGCAGCGGCGCCGCCTCGCTCTTCAGCGAGATGAACTGGTTGCACTTGTCCTCCATTTCCTCTGCAGGAGAAAAACAAAGTTTCAGAAACTTTTTTACCTCAAAAATTTCATCTCAGCTCTGCTTACCATCGGAGGCGCCCAGGCACTTGCCCCACTCTTTCAGCGTAATCTTGTGGTCATCGTCGGCGTCGCAGCCGTCAAGAAAGGTTCCAATGCAGCTCTCCATCGAGAGGAGGGGCGCTCGCAGGGGAAACAGTTCATGGCGGGAAACATGTCGATCATGGGGCTCCTGGTCCAGGTCGCAGAACTTCCAGATGATGGCGTCGATCCACCGGTGGGCCATGTGGTCATTGTGCAGTGAGGAGGACTTTCCGATACGTTCCGCCTGGGACAGCCGCTGGCTGATGATGGCGTCCAGCCACTCGCGCATCCGCCGGGGAAAGTCCTCGAGGACGGCCGGCTGGCACTCGCCAATTTCCTTGCACTCGCCGTAGTAGTTGATGTGCATGTGCTTGTGGTCGGCGGTGCAGTCGTGTGAGACGCCTGAAAAATTTGTTGTTGATAAGTTGATAAGTTGATAGGGATGAAATGATAATGAACAATTACCTTCCAGACAGTCGCACCGGTGCTTCAGCAGGTGACAGTCCGACTGCCAGGTCTGGTTGAAGTTGGAGCACACCCGTCGGCGGGTGTCGGTGTTGTCCGGGCATTCGCTGAGTGATGGGGAAGTTTTTGATAAGGAGGTTTTCTCTTGATAAAGCATTAGCAGGAAGTAAGACTTACCGAATGCAGACGCACTTCGGCTCGCCACTGTCCGGGTCGATGGTGCACTCGTGGCCGGCGGAGGAGCACTTGTGCTTCAGGCAGGGATGTTCCAGTTCTGTTAAGGATGTTGTCGAAGTTGATGGTGATAATCTAGGTCAAACATATCTCTCAACACTTACCATTATCATTCACCTCCACTTCACTGCCACCATCCTAGAAGAAATCAAACCAATATTAGTATTCTTTTTCGTTTTTAGAAATCAATCTTCAAACTTTTTTAGCACCCTCCACTGAAATTGTCCTGGAGAGAAGGCAAAGGACCAGCAGGCCACAAACCGCCAGGAGGAAACCACCGTTTCGAGACATTTTAAGTGAATGTGCAATGGGATGTTCTTCACTTGGCGACCAGCAAGCAAATGCCTGGTGTGCCTGGTTGGTTGGATGCAATGAAAGCGAGAGAGGGAAAAAAGAGGGATCCTTTGATCGAGCACAGCAGCAGTCACTGACGATAAGGAAGTGCAGCACTGCCGCCACCGAGACACACCCAACACAGGACTGGTAAGCAGAAATCAACGAGTACGCAAACTCGGCGAGCACCGTTTGTTTATCTTAGCACCAAAAGCTCGTGCAGCAAACTTTCGACTAGTGCACGGCCTTAGACTTTCACCAGTACACTGAATTGGTCGCCGGCGGCCACCACCCGCTCTTTCTTTCTCTACTTCTCTCTCTACCAAAAATAGCGTCCACCAAATTTAGGAGGAGGAGGAGGAGGAGGAGGAGAAGAAGAAGAGTGAAACATTTCGAATGAACATATGGACAAGTGTAAGGAGGGGAAAAAGTTGGTGGTGGTGGTGGTGGTCTTCTGCCAGAGCAGACCTACTCGACTGACTCTGCTGCATTTGCTGCATCTGTGTTTATATTTAACCGCAATTCACACAGTCAACAGCAGTAATGTTGGTTGAACACACAACTGACTTTGCTTTGCTTTACTTTCCAATTCATCGTTACTTTGTGTACAGGCAGTCAGGCAGGCAGGCAGACGGGCGAGAGAGTGAACATATCACTACCATCGCCACCATCATCATCATCAAAATCGTGTGCACTTGTCCCCCTCTTTCCTTCCCTTCCTTCTTTTCATGCAGTGGTAACTCTGACTTTATCGACATTTGATATGAAGTGAACGGGGGAGTATGGAAGGAGAAATAAATGAAGGAGACAAATCTCGCTTGTTAGGATGTGTGCAAGTAGAAGGGAAAAGCTGCAAAGTTGAAGTGATTGCCGCCAGTGCTCTCCTCTCCACTCTCTTTCTTCCTTCCTTCCTTGAGCTTCAACAAAAAAAAATTAAAATCTTCAGTGTCAGTCTGTCGGTTGGTTGGTCGGCTGGCTGGGGGTTAACCCAAATCGGCGAAAGCAGTGAATCAAAGAGAAAAAGAGAAAGAGCAGCAGTCAGAGCGGCAAGTCTTTGTGCTATCGTGTAAGATGATGGGTTATGATGGTGGTGGTGGTGGTGGTGGTGGTGATGATGATGATGGAGAAGAAGAGGAGAACGACTACGACGATGACATTGTTGAGTTTCGGCTTCGGAGCACAGTAGACAACAACAGTACAACTATCATCAAAATACATCAACTGAAAGTGTGAATGTGTGAATGTGTGGGTGTGTGTGTGGGTGTGAAGATAATGAGGAGGAGGGTGCTGTACAGGATAGGTAGAAATAGCTAAAACTACAAAGGAAAAGGTTAAAACAGATAAAATGCTAGCGAATTAACGAGAGAAGTGTGGTTGAGAACAATGATTTCTGATCAGAGAACGGTTTCCTTTAGCGGAAAGACTACTACTACTACTACTCGGTTTTAGAGTAAATGTCCACCGCCACCACCACCTGCTCCGGCGGCACTACTCTGACTTCTCGTCACCGCCCCATAGTGAGTCGTCTGCTCTCCATGGCTGGTGGACTGGTGGTGGTGGTGGTGGTGCTGTTGGTTGTGCTGCTGGTTGTGCTGACCACCGCCGCCGTTGTTGTTGTTGTGCTGACCGCCGCCGCCGCCGCTGTTGCTTCCACCCGCCTGGTTATTGAGGAGGCTGCTGTTGCCGAAGGCGCTGTGGTTGCTGATGATGTGGGTGTTGTCGCGGCCGCCCGGCGTGCTGCCCTGCTGGATGGTGACGTTGATGCCCAGGTTGCCGCCGTCGGAGAAGTGGTGCGCTATGGCGGCGTCAAAGACCAGACAGTCGCTGTTGCTGATGGCGGACTGGACGCCGTCGCTGATCGACCGCGGCTGCGCCTCCCACAGCAGCCGCCGCTTGTGGGCGTTCAGCTCCAGGCGGTAGGTGAACTGGTCGGCGGTCTTCTCCCGCCAATCAGCACCACCGCCGCGAAGAACTGCTGGTGGCTGGAGTACTTCTCCGCCTTCTCCAGCACCAGCATAAAGTGGTGGTTGAAGCAGGACTGGATCATCACCTGATGAGGTGGGGTGGAAAAGATTCGTCAAGTTTTAATATAGAAAAAGCAATATAACAGTACTTACCCAGTCAACGGCGCCGCTGAGGTTAATATCCGTCGCGAGGAAGACAATGTCCTCGCCCTCCAGCGTGGTGATGCTCTTGTGGGAGGTCATCAGGTGGCCCATCACCTGGTCCATGGAGCCGGACCACTTGCAGCTGCTTCCTAAGATGTGTGGGAATAAATGAAAAGGTGTAAATAAAAAAGCTCATGAAATCGAACTCATCTTTTCAGTACTACTCACCGGGACAAGGGCAGAGGAAGGGCTTGAAGAGGCACTTCGTCTCCTCGTGCTCCGTCTTCTCCTTGTGGTAGAAGACCTCCAGGCAGCCGTTGCTGCTGTACTTGCAGGGAAAGCGGACCTTGCAGGACAGCTTCTCCAGTATCAGGTTGCGAATGTTGTTCGGCCCGAAGAGCACCCGACAGCTGGGGCAGGAGGTGATCATGCCGCGGCAGTTCTTGCAGATCAGATGGCCATTCTCGCACTGAAGGATGGGCGGGAGGACGTACTCGAAGCAGACCGGACACTCGAAGAGCGCCAACAGGATGTCATTGCTGGGGAGGCCCACCTCGGCGGGGTCGGCCTTGGGGGCGGCGGCGGCCGCCTGCTGTGCCACAGCTGCGGCCGCCGCCGTGGCCGAGGCAATGGAGGCCTGGCGAGCTCGATTTCGAAGCTGCATCTTCGACTCGCCGCCGCCGTCCCTCGTTCGCGAGAGGTTCGCCTCCGACCGGCTGGACACCTCCATCTTCGAGGGTAGATCGCGGTTGTTGTTGTGGTTGTTGCTCATTGTGGTGGTGGTGGTGGTAGTAGTGCTAGTAGTTGTACTGGTACTTGTGGCTTGGGCGGCTTTGGAGGCGGAGGAAAAGAAGAATGAGCGCAACATGCACACACAGTTTTGGGATGATTGAAGTGTGGTAGTGAGTGAGAAGGTGAGTGACAAAGTTGAAGAAGTTGAAGTAGAAATCGAGAGGTGATGGCAAAGGAAGGGGAAGGGATGGTGATAACCGAACCTCAAATTAAAGGTAATGGCTCTGATGGCTGTGAATCATCCACTACAACAAAACAGAGCACAGACAAACACACAGCTCTAAATCAGCAGTGAGCAGCAGGCTCCTTTAGGCAAGATGCTCACTCTTCTTCTTTTTCTCTGTGTGGTCGCTTCTTCTATCTCACTTTTCCTCTCCTGTGTGTGTGTTCAGGTCGTAGCAGTCAGGCAGACAGACTCAATGCAATCAACATTTATGGAACAGCAGCAGCTGCAGCAGGGGAAGGAAGGAGCAGTAGCAGCTCTCGTCCAAGTGTACAAGGCGTATGAGAGAGTGATATACAATGGCGACTACAGGACAACACAACAACAACGGCGACGACGACGACGAAGTAGCCAGCCAAAAGCCACTCGCTTGGTGATGAGGATGGTGATGGTGGTGGTGATGATGGTGGTGATGGTGGTGATGGCCGTCCACTAGCTCGATCGCTTGTTGGCTCGCTGGCTCTCTCCCTCTCTTCAGCACACAGGACAACACAACAGAGCAGCGCAGTGTAAGTCAGTAGTTGTGCTCAGTACACAGAGCAGAACAGCGCTCCTGACTTGTCGTCGACGTTGGCGTCGTTGGTGGCAGCGGCGGCGGCGGCCACTCTACAAACGCTGCCTAGACAACGAGCGACGCGCCGTTCATAGACGACGTCGGCGCGGGCGAAATGTGTAAAAACAAAAAAAACGTGTGCGGAGGGTGCGCTTCGAAATGGCAGGGATGAAAAAATGGGAAATGGAAAAAAACTTTAAAAGCGAAGACTGAAGCCGCCCTTCTTGTTGGATCCGGCGGTGGTAGAGGAGGCCATCATGGTAAAGCCACCACCACCACCACCACCTTCTTCAGCTTCTGCTGCTGCTGAAGAACTGTGACCAGCCATCTGCATCATCATCAGCTTCGCCTCCTCGTCGGCCTCCAAACTGCCGGCAAACTGCTTTCCACCGCTGGGCGGCTTCGGGCTGGCCTTTCGCTTCTCTCCTGTTCCTGAAGCAGTTCCCGATGATGATGATGATGTTCCCGCCAAGTTACCACCCTCCGACTTTGCCGGCCACGTCGGGAACATGGACGGGTCGACCGGCTTCGGCGACTCCCTGAAGAACTCGTGATTGAGCGCCTCCGCCGCGGTGATCCGCCTCTCCGGGCAGTAGGTCAGAAAGCGGTTGATCAGATCGAAGCCCGACTTGCCCAGCCGCCGGCCGAAGCGGTTGTGGAGGTTGTTGTAGGGGTGCTCGGCAAAGGCGACCTTCTTCGGCAGCGGCAGGTCGCTGTAGCCGGGCCAGATCTTGTCGTTCGGAGTGCCCAGCTCCTTGAAGAGGAGGTTGATCTGGTCAATCTCCGACTTGCCGGGAAAGAGCGCCTTCATGGTGATGAACTCGCCGAAGATGCAGCCCACCGACCAGTTGTCGATGGGCGCCGAGTAGAGCTTCGTCTGGAGCAGGAGCTCCGGGGCGCGGTACCAGAGGGTGACGACGATGGGCGTGTACTCCTTTAGAGGGGAGCCAAACTCTCGGGCCAGGCCAAAGTCGCCGACCTAGAAGAGAAGAGAAATTGTACTGAAACTATCAGTAAAACAAAGCTATACACTTACCTTGAGTATTCCCTGGTGATTGAGCATGATATTACTGGTCTTCAAGTCCCGGTGGAGGATGTACTGGTCGTGGAGGTAGGCCACCGCTCGCAGCAGCTGCAACAGCAGCGTCTTCACCTCGCCCAGAAGGAAAGGCTGTCGCATCGACTCCATCAACGCCTTCAGGTCGTGCGCCGCCCACTCCATCGACACGTAGATCTTGTCCATATTGGAGCCGACGACGATCTCCCGCAGGGAGATGACGTTCTCGTGCCTCGCCTTTAGAAGGGTGCTGATCTCACGAAGCGAGGTAATGGGAAAGCCCTCCTTCTCCTTCTCCATCTTCAGCCGCTTTAGGGCGACGGTCTCGCCGGTGCGCTTGTCCTTGGCTCGGTAGACGATGCCATATGTTCCTGGAAGGATGAAATAGAAGCGTAAAAAGATGAGACCTCGATGACGCAAGATAAACGATCGGTTACTTACCTTCCTCAACTCGATTGATGCACTGGAACTCATCCACACTGCGACAGCCCTGGATGGCCGGGTAGTAGGGTGGCAGCGAGTCAATGTCCTCCTCTTCTCCTTCATCATTTTCGGCGCAGGTTTTCTCCGTCTTGGTCGGCGGCGTCAGTGCATCACCTTCTCTTCTCCTCTTCCTCTCCATCATTGCATCTGACAGTTCTATCCACTCGCTTCAGCCGAGGGTGATGACTTCTCTTTAGATGTCTGAAGATATGCTGTCGCCGTCTTCGTCTTCGTGGTCCTCAAATAGAACACCGAGAATTGCAACAGAATAGAGAGAATGTGCGTTTGCCGGAGAAGGGAAAAACAACGTGCAACAAAAACAACTCCAAAACATAACAGAAGAAAGCCCGAAGCACGAAAGAGCAGCGGCCGTCGCCAGATGGCGCCCCTCGGACACAAGCCGGAAGGCAGATCGTCACCGATTTGGGCGCTGGCCTATCTTTCAAGGCGACACCTTTCAACAGTGCTTAGGACGCCCGAAACTGGTGCCGATTACTCCCCTTCACCTAAAAGAAGAGGTATTCTCGGCAAGAGAGGCAACGCCAAAGAGAGATTACAAGTGCCAAACGCTTACGCATTGTGTGCTTTCTATCGCCGCTGCCGCCGCTGTTTTGGTCTTGTGCTGATTCGGTGGAACAATCTCTGCGGCAGAGTTGAGCCTCTCTCTGTTCTTCTCCCTGTTTTCCCTTTGCATTCTTATCAGCAACACTACCAACAAAAGCACCAGCAACAGCAGCAGCAGCACAACCTTCACCTCCCAAGCCGACGACAGCTGCTGTACAGCAGCAGTAAATAGAACAGAGAGAGAGAAGAGAGGAGATTGCTTCCGCTTCAAAGAGAAAAGCACAGGCGACGCCTAGATTCTCTGCACCGATCACCGAAGACATCGACACCGTACCACACAACAATACCTCAGCATCGACGATATCAGCACCACCACCACCGCCATCATCACCACCACCACCATCATCATCAACTTTAGATCATTTCTCGGCAATCAATCGATCAGTGTTGACCCACCCTTCCAACTGCAAGAGAAGAAAAAATGGTATGCACCAGTGATCACAGCACAGCTGTTCTATTCTTCTTCTATGCTTTACATTTCACACTTTTTAAACTAAAAAAACAACATCAACAAAAGACCGAGCAGCAGTTGGACCATGCCTTGGACTTAATGCG
The DNA here is from genome assembly GCA_024499935.1 of Tyrophagus putrescentiae. Taxonomy (NCBI): domain Eukaryota; kingdom Metazoa; phylum Arthropoda; class Arachnida; order Sarcoptiformes; family Acaridae; genus Tyrophagus; species Tyrophagus putrescentiae. The sequence continues at coordinate 11,028,193 of JAMZRA010000002.1, read as the reverse complement.
GCGCCTGCCGCCGCAGCAGATTGAGAAGAACCTCAGTCACCTTCTCGATCTGGTAAGTTTAGGGTGCTAAAACTTCTTTGAAGTCATCTCTTCAACTTTCTTTACCCTCACTTTGATGACCAGGTGCCCTCCCTCTGCGAAGACCTGCTCTCCTCGGTGGATCAGCCGCTGAAGGTGGCCCGAGACCGGCAGACGGGCAAGGACTACCTGCTCTGTGATTACAATCGCGACGGTGATTCGTACAGGTATGTTTGTTTACACATTTGTTTTGTTTTTTCCTCTTAATAATTACACTCATTGGCAGATCTCCCTGGAGCAATCAGTACGACCCGCCGATGGAGGACGCCAACCTGCCCTCGGAGAAGCTGCGTCAGCTGGAGGTGGACGCCAACCACGCCTTCGACATGTACCGGGAGATGTACTTCGAGGGGGGCGTCTCCTCCGTCTACTTCTGGGACCTCGATCACGGCTTCGCCGGCGTCATACTGATCAAGAAGGCCGGCGATGGGTCGAAGAAGATCAAGGGCTGCTGGGACTCGATTCACGTCGTCGAGGTGCAGGTCGGTTCAGGAGCTTTATCAGCTTAATCCTTTTTGTTTCTAAAACTTTCATCCTCTTTCTTTCTTTAGGAAAAGTCGAGCGGCCGAAATGCCCACTACAAGCTGACGACCACTGTGATGCTGTGGCTGCAGACGAACAAGCAGAGCTCCGGGACGATGAACCTCGGCGGCAGTCTGACGCGGCAGATTGAGGCGGACAACGTCGTCACCGACTCTGCCTCGCACATCGTCAACATTGGCCGCATGGTTGAGGTATGCTTTGGTTGTTTTGGTGATGAAAGATCTTGACCATATCTAATATATTTACCACTGCAAACAAAACAAACACAGGACATGGAGAACAAGATCCGAACACCCTCAATGAGATCTACTTCGGCAAGACGAACAACATCCTCAGCAGCCTGCGCTCGGTGAACTCGCTCAATGAGATGAAGGTCCAGGAGGCGGTGAAGAATGAGCTTGCGCAGGCACTGCAGAAGCGACAAAAGGAGTAGGGGGCGAACACCGAAAGATATCCCATCCATCCATCCTTTCTTTCATCACCACCTTACTCTCCAGCAAACGTCGCCAGTCAGGAAGATGGGAGAACAAACCAACACACATCAGCGACACCACCTCTTCCTCCTTCTTAAACGTAAACTTATTATTTTTATTATAAATTCTTTCTCTCTCCTCCCTCTTTTATATCACTCCACCACCATAAGCAGTGGAATATTAAATAGTTCAATAAAAAAAGCACACATTTATTGGCTTATCTCTCAAAAGACAGGAGAATTGGACAGTACACTTTGGTTATTTGATTATATTTTCAATGGTGGTAACAAGAGATAAAAGGAGATAAAAGGATAGGAATTAGGGAGTTGAAAAGGCGGCAAGATATTGAACACTCTCTTGGTGGAGTTTGTATAAGCAGACACTGGTTGACAGCAGCGTGTTTGGAGTCCACTGCACATCAGGAATGATTGTGAGATTCTTTGTGAGAGTGAAAACGTCCTAAAGACACTCAATCATTCTTCTTCTGAGCCAGTTTGGCCAGTAGAAGGCTGCAAACTGCCTCCATCTCGGCTAGCTTCTCCTCCAACTTCTCCACAGGCTCATCATCTGCTTTGTTCAGCCAGTCCATTATGTCGTTTATCTTTTCAGTTGCCGGGCGTTGCTCTGCCGCCTCCAAGCCGTTATGCGGTGCCAGTGTCATATTTATTGTCGGGAGAAGTTCCAGAACTCTATTACTGAATTGTTGACGGCGGTTGTCATCCTCCAGCTGTTTCTGCTTTGCTTCCAAAGGTTCAACCTTCAAACGTTTGACCAAAGGTTCAGCCGTCTCGCTTGACGGTGTCCACCAAAAGTCTTTCGGAATGGTGATGCAGCTTTTCTCAGAAATGCCCTTTACTTGAGCAGTCACCACCAGGGTGAAGTCACTGTCTGCAATGGCAAAAGTAAAGTCACACTGAGTGACAGTACCAAAAACTAAACTGTGATGGCTTGGAATTTTAAACACTCCGATGGGGTTGTTGTTTCCTTCCATTTCAGCTTGTTTTCCAGCGTACACTTCGAATAGAGCCGAAGTCTGGTCATTTTTCCAAGTGGTAAAGCAGGTCATCTTTTTTTTAAACGGAAGAGCGGCGCAAGGCTCGATCATTTCTTCCATGACGCCAAATAGCGAACTAATTCTAAGCATAAGTGGTGTGGCGTTATTCAAGCGGACGTTTGTTTTCATTCTGGGGAACGATCGAGCATTGCAGATGACATGGGATGCGTGCACTGCGGCGCCGTAAGCAAAAATTTTCTTTGGGTTGATTTTTATATTTAGCTCTGTTCCTTCATCGAAGTTGGCTTTCAGCAGCACCTGTACCGTTGGAATACGTGTGTGGCCGCCGACAAGAACGATCTCATCGATTTGACTTTGGTCAATTTTTTCATCGCGTAGGAAATTCTTCACATGTATCATTGCATAGAGGCAACGGCGAAAGCATAGATTAAAAAATTTTCCAAGTAAGGGGGCACTAAATAAGTTCTTTCACCTCAATAAAGTCTCTGTGGTAAAAAAAGAGCTTTTCGCTTGCTCGCAGCGGTTTTCAGCTGCTAAATGGAATGTTCTTTTCCAAACTTCTTTTGACTGATGACGTTTAAGCATTTCTAGAAGTACTCCGTCAGCTTTAAGTCAAAGTCTTCCCCACCCAAGTTAATGCGACTGGATGATGTTTTCTCTAAGATCCCATTCATAAGCTCAAAAACAACAACATTAAGCGTGTTTTTGCCCTGGTGAAAACAAGCACATTCTTTTTGGTAGTGCTGCGACCTTCTTGATGAAAACATAAGCGTTGAGAATGGCCACATTTCGTTGATGATGTGCACCATTCCATAAAGCCCGCGCTTGTGGCAGCATCTTTGATGGCCTCTCGCTGACATCGTCGAAGTGATCAGGAACGGTAATGACGGCGTTAGTGACTTTAGTGCCTCCAAGTTTTGCTTCAGCGGTCACTTTGATTTTGCCCAGCACCATCCAAGGCGTCATTTGGTTGCCGTGATCGTCGATAATAATTCACCTTTTCACCTGCTGTAAAAAACATCGTCTGGAAGGGTAGTGCCCAAGTGAATGCCGATGACAGCAGGAGATGTAGGTTTGTGAGGACATTTTCTCTAGTAATATGACTAAAAACACTAAACCTTGTTACAATTAAGGTGTACTCACCGTCAGTAAAGTGTCAGGACTCAAGGCAATTGCGAGCGTCAAGTGTAGTTCAGTAAAAATCACGCAGCTGCAGCCTGCCAGCACAATGTTCTGCTAAATGACAGTGGTGAGAGAAAGTCTACTGTCTTCTTTCTAACGCATGACATGCTACTTAGCCTTACCTGAAGTCTCTCTCTCTTTCTCTCTCTCTCTCTCGTGAACTACCGATGTGTGGTGTCGTCCCTATTACTCCTCTCCTTCCCCTATGTTGGATTGCAAAAAGCTACTGTTCCCCACTGTGGGGAAACGTGCAGCCGTACATCGACGATGGCTGCTGGCGCGCTGCTGGTGTAGCACCTATTTTTGCAGAAAAACATTCACGTTAGGAGCACTTTTTTGTATGTATAAAAAATGGGTAATAAGAGAGAGAATAAAGAGGGAAATAATGTTGGTGGTGGTGGTAGTGTTGAGAAGACAGATTGTTCCGCTTTTGGTAAAGAAGGACCGGTAAAACGGAGTAAAAATTCAACCGGAAATTGAGTACATTTTTGAATTCCTTTTGAAAAACCATTTTCAACAATACCCCACATGTAATATCAATTCCGTGCGCAAAGACCTCAAAAATGGCGTCAAAGTTGTACTTTTTGTACTTCACTGCATGTGGGGTATTTTTGGAAATGGTTTGACAAGAGGAATTCAAAAATGTACTCAATTCTCGGTTGAAATTTTAAACCGTTTTACCGGTCCTCCTTTACGGAAAAATGTGAGGTGTTGTTGAAAATAGTTTGTCAAAAGGAATTCAAAAATGTACTCAATTCTCGGTTGAACTTTTAAGCCGTTTTACCGGTCTTCCTTTGTTTTATAATACACAGGTTGATCGGGAGATGAAAAGGGGGAATAAAAGTGGTGCGGTGATGGTACTCCAATTGCATCGCGGTGGTATTGATGGTTTAGTCGCTGTGTGACCAGTGTCGCTGTCAAAGAGCCGGGTCAGGTCAGCGGCTCATAGAGGATCGCCTCCATCTGTTCGAATAAAGTCCAGGCCTCCGTGCTCATAGCCGGCGTAGAAGGCTGCCGAGTCGGAGAGGGTGGCCAGCAGCTCGGCGCGGTTCTTTTGCTGATGTCGCTGGTGATGGCTGATGACTTCGAAGTTCTCCTCCTTCTCCTTCTTAGTCTCAGTCTCGGCTGCAGCAGTGGACACAGTCAAAGCGATAGCTTTGGCGGGAGAGGTGGAGGCTGTTGCTGAAATTGTTGTTGTTGTTGAGGTTGCTGCTGCTGGTGAAAGGTTTTCTCAGAGAAGAGCTGCTGCGAAAGGCCGAAACCAATGAAACTCTAATATATGTAAAAGGAGACTGAATGTTACGCTACTTGTTCACTAAGTAGAGCACTCAATCACATCGATCTAAGCCTGGGCTTTTTTCTTGGGAGCGCAGGTAAAGGCGCGAAGTGGTCGAGTGGTATTGCATTAAGCTAAGCAGGGGAACATGGGGACAAGCAAAGTAACACACACACAAAATACGATAATAACACAGTTTAATTAATTAATCAAAGCAGTACAAAACACAAAACAAACACAATTCAAAGTAAAAAGAGAGGGGGTCTAGAACTTCAACTCCTCAGATCAGGTTCACAAGGGTCAAAGGGTGCTGCGCACCGGGTGTAAAACTAGCTCAATTGAGTGTGACTATCTTCAGAGTCTATCTCGACTAATGAGCGGCAAAGCAGAAATTTACTAAATCAGAATAACGGCGATGGCAAATTATGAAGTTGGTTCAGCTAGTGGCGTGAAATTTTAGACTGGTGAAAAGGGTTGCTCCTCTACCTGAAAACAGTCTCCTTTTATACAAAATCAGCGATTTTCTCTTTTTTAGAGGGGGATTTTTCTTGTTTTCTTTTTGGCTTTCCAACTTCCTGTACAAAGCATTTCGCAGTGCTGATTTTTTTTTGCACTGCTAAACACCAACGAATAGAAATCGTCAGATTGTGGTAGCCACTTGTCATAATGCTACTCCTGTACTTCAATAACAGACGATCTTCTCGGCAACAGGTAGCAGTTGATGAAACACAGCTCATTGCTGTGGTAGTTGGCTCTCCTGAGTATCCTTGGCATCAGTGAGTCACTGGCAGTGAGAGTCTTCACTGTACATTGGCAGGTGAGTGGCTGGCTGCCACTGGCTGCAGTGTAACTGAGTGCGTACAAGCGTTGACAAGCTTGCGCAGTTGGCGTTCGCTTTCTTCTAGACAATTCTAAAAGTACAGTAGCGCTCGGCATTCAAGAGCACCATGTTTTTAAGTCCAAACTAATTTTTAGTTCAACATATATTTACCACTTCAAACAAAACAAACACACAGGACATGGAGAACAAAATTCGCAACACCCTCAATGAGATCAACTTCGGCAAGACAAACAACATCCTCAGCAGCCTGCGCTCGGTAAACTTGCTCAACGAGATGAAAGTCCAGGAAGCGATGAAAATGAGTTTGCGCAGGCACTGCAGAAACAACAGAAGGAGTAGTGGGCAAACACCGAAAGAACTCCATCTGTTTCATCTCCATTTCACTTTCCAGCAAACGTCGCCAGTCAGGAAGATGGGAGAACAAACCAACACACATCAGCGACACCACCTCCTCCTCCTTCTTAAACGTAAACTTATTATTTTTATTATGAATTCTTTCTCTCTTTTATATCACTCCACCACCATAAGCAGTGGAATAGTCCAATCAAAAAGACACACATTTACGGGCATATCATTTTTAATGGTGATAACAAGAGATAAAGGGGGGATAAAAGGGGTGGAAAATATGGAGTTGAGAAGACGGCAAGGTATTTAACACTCTTTAGATGGAATTTTTGCATAACAAACACTTGTTGACAGCAGTGTGTGTTTGGAATCCACACTGCACATCAGGAATGATGATGGTGAATGAACTCTTTGTGAGAGTGAAAAGTATAGACGCCGACATTCAATCTATTACTTAATCCACTTCCATTGGGACTGGCTGGTCATTCTCTCTGACCAAACCTTGAGCCGTTTCATGACTTTGTGATGGCCAAATGTTTGTTGCAGAGATGGTGATGCGGCTATTTGGGTCAGTGCTCATGGGCACTACCTGGGCAGTCACCTCCAGAAGAGCCGCGTTAGGCCCAATCACTACCTCCATAGCCCCAAATACCGAACTAACTCTAAGCAAAAGTGGAGTTACGTTGTTCATGTTAGAGGAAAAAGGGCTGGTTGTGTGCCGGTCACCAAAATACTGCTTTACTGGTGTCTGGATCCTTGGGATTGTCTGGATCTGGAAACAGTTTTTGAGCAAAAGGGATTGAAAATAAAACATAGAGTTGAGGTGGACAAATACAAGTTAACTTACCGCTGTAGAAACCAACAGCTACACCAACAATGATGGTGAAAGTGGCAGTAGAACAGAAAAAACTGAATGTTTGCTAAGGACGAAGACAACAGAGCGAGAACACCGGGTTCGATCAGCATCCAACGTTGGGAGTGACTGAGTGTCATGGCGATCGGTCTTTAAGTTGTATTTAAAAAAGCACGATACAAAATTTTACAAGTTGTAAATAAATAAATGCAACTTTTTTGTACATTTTTATTTTTTTGTGTTAGTTCATTATCACGATAAAATAATTTTACAGTTGTAAATAAATAAATGCAACTTTTTTGTACATTTTTATTTTTTTGTGTTGGTTCATTATCTCAACAAAAAAATTTACTGGATTAATAAATGCAACTTTTTTGTACATTTTTATTTTTTTTGTGTAGTTAATTTTTTTCACAAAAAAAATTTTCTTTGGTTTCATCAATGCAGTTTTTATTTTTATTTGTAAACGGTCCTTCCTCGACTGCTGGACTACCGTCGCCAAACTTGTAGCTGACGTTAGCACAAACCACGTCATCGGCGTACAGCAGTCAAGGATCAAGAGGGGTTTCTGCAGGTCCCTCGTAACACTGTCCATCACCAAGTGAACAGTAAAGGAAGAGGGGGAGGAGAGTTTATAGTATAGTTTTTGAACCCTGTCTGTTTTTCCTCCAAAAAGTAAACTATTCTGAAAATAAAAAGTCTCCGGTTCTCCTGATACCTACAACTATACTGATTGGCGGTCCTTCGCTTAAAGTTTATGAGAACAAAGAGTTCCTAAGTTCCATTTACCCTGAGATCACGCTTTTGTTTTACTTGAAAACCATTGAGTTTCCCAACGGGATGACCACATTTAAAATAGGAATTCCTTTCCCTGATCGACATAGACCATTAACAGCTATAATAAGTTAGTAACAGTGGGGGTTTTAACCTTCCCCGCACGACCCCCCAGCAAAAAAGGTTTCTTTACTCCCAACACTGTTTTCCTTTTCCAGCCAAACTGACGTTTCTCTAGTTTCAACACTGATTTTCCCAACATCTAAACATATCTAACTGAGTCTTAGTTGCTTCCACCCTACCTCCCGAACTGTTTGATTAGAAAGAGTAATGTTCGTAACTGAGGGTAGTAAACGTGCAGTCATCGTGATGGCTGTTGCGCGTTGCTTGTGTAGCACCACTCTTTGCAGAAACACCACCACACACACAAAACACATCCACTCTAGAAACAGAAGAAAAACGTTAGGAGCACCTTTTCGGCATGTTCAAGAAAGTGGTTAGAGAAAGAGAATAAAGAGGGAAATAATGTTAGTGGTGGTGGTGCCAGAAGATGTTTGTGGAGTTTGTTTTATATACCCATGCTGATCGGGAGATGAAAAGAGGGGAATATGAATAAAAGTGTGGTGTGGTTATCTCTCAATTAGGCATCGGACGGCTGGTAGTGTGGTTCAGTCGGCGGTGGTGGCAGTCGTGCTGCTCAAAGTAGCCCGGGTTCGTCAGCGGCTCATAGAGGATCGCCTCCATCTGCTCGATAAAGTCCAGGCCGCCGCCGTGCTCATAGCCGGCGTAGAAGGCCGCCGAGTCGGAGAGGGTCGCCAGCAGCTCGGCGCGGTTCTTCTGCTGGTGTCGCTGGTGATGGCTGATGACTTCGCAGTTCTCCTCCTCCTTCTCCTTCTTAGTCTCAGTCTCGGCTGCAGCAGTGGACACAGTCAAAGGCGATGGCTTTGGCGGGGGAGGTGGAGGCTGTTGCTGAGGTTGATGTTGTTGTTGTTGTTGAGGTTGCTGCTGCTGCTGCTGGTGAAAGGTGTTCTCCGAGAAGAGCTGCTGCGGAAGGCCGAAACCCGATGAAACCCCGTTAGCAGCATACGAGGAAGAGGAGTAGGCAGAGTAGCAGCCACTCTTCGAGCCGGTTGAAGAACCGGAAGAGGAGGAAGCTGAAGAGGTGGAGGAGGACTTGTTGTACTCGCGACTGGTCTCAATGATCGGACTGAGCTTGGCGGTGATGCCGGTCACAAAGTTCGGGTGCGACTGCAGCCGGGTGACGGTCATGTTTGTGGGGCGTTTAAAGGAGGCGCCCGCAGCCGCCGCCGCCGCCCCTCGCTCGGCGCAGGGCGTCGAGGAGGCGCCCGACCGCCGCAGCAGGTCGTCCTCCTTGAAGGTCATCGTGGTGGTGGTCATCGTCGCGAAGGTCACCTCATTGCCATTGCCAATGCCATTATTTTCATCACCCACTTCCATCATCGTCGATTCCTGGAGCTGTGCTGCTGCTGCTGCTGCTGCTGATTGTTCACCTCATTTTGCCCCTGCTCAATGTCGAGGTTTGGAGCGGTACTATCGGGAGATTCGTAGGCTTCCACTGCTGCAGCATTCGCCGCCATCATCGTCTCCGAGAAGATGGCAAAGGACTTGTGCAGCGCCGCCGGCGGTGAGGCGTTTCTGGTGGCGGTGGTAGTGATTTTTGCCTCACCAGCTTCCGCCATTGTTTGCTGCAGTGTGGCGTTGGTTAGCCCTGCCCCGGCGCTCTCATTAAAAGAGCTGCTGTTGAGCGTGCCATTGTAGAAGTCGCGCACGATGGAGGTCGCCCCGTGGGTGACCATGGTGGTGGCGCCGTCGGTGCTCGAGTCGCACAGTGACTGCAGCTGCCGGGAGCTGTGCTCCTCCTGAATGATGACCGAGGTCTGCTGCTGTTGCTGCTGAAGTTGAAGCTGCCTCTGCTTCGCCTGCTGCCGCTCCAGCCACCTCGGGTACCACAGTTCCTCAAAGGAGAACTCGGTAGTGGCCCCCGGTGGGTAGATCTGCGCTCGCAGGCTGCTCCACACGTACTTGCTCATCGCCTCCTCGTCCTCGAACTTCGCCACGGCAATGGGCTTCTCAGCAGCTGTGGGAGGCGGTGGCTTTTGTTGACTGGTAGAAACTTTTCTCGCCGAAGATAACTGCTCGGCTGGGGCGGGGGCGGTGTTGTTGTCCTCGAGAATCGCAAAGGCCGGCGTCGTTGAAGAGGAAGTGGAGGACAACGGCGCTCGCTTTCGCATGCCCTTGATGTTCAGCTTGTTCTCGCTCCACTTGCCCGGCTCTCGCTCGTTCTCCTTGTTGTCCTTCACCAGGGGCACCGGAGTGGAGGCACTGGACCACTTCTGCTGTGCCAAAGCTGAAGAGCTGCTGCTTCGGCTGCTGATACTGCTGGTGGCCAGCGGCCGTCGTGGCACCCAGGTCGGCACGGGCCCGATGATCAGTCTGCTCCGGTCGGCTGAGAAGCGCAGCTGCTCGTCGCTTGTAGAGTAGGAAGACGGGACTTTCCGGGGAACTGGGCAAGCCCTCAAAGACCGCCGCCATTGCTGGAGAGCGGCGTGGCTGATGTCTTGACGGGACGCCTCGGTCCTGACGGCCGTGCCGGTCCACCTTGGCTCCCTGTAGGCGCCTTCTGTTGTTGGATTGCGACTCTCGCGTCGCTTGACGTCTCTCGCTGGGGAATCTGCCGCACCGTGCGCACTCAGTCTGCAGCGTAGGTCCAGCTCGTCGGCTCCGTCCGTCTGGAGGCCCTTCTTCGGAAGTCACCTGCATAGCGGGCTCAACGCCATTGTACGAGTAGGCGAAAGGTACGTAGAACGGTCGAACTGCCGAAAAATAGCCTCTCTTGCGAAGTCGTTACAGCTGCAGCTGAGCGGTGCTCGCGACTGTGTACTTGGGAAGATGCGGTGAGCAGCTTCTCCTGTCAGCTCTGACTGGCTTCGGCGGTCTGGTGCCGTTAGTACAGGTCGGCCTTCTTTGAATAGATGAATGACCTTAACAGTCGGCTTGAGCCGTTCTCCCTCGGGTAATTCTGCTCGATCCAGCGACGCAGTGACGGACGTCAAGCTTCTCGTCGTCGCGTCGGTTGGTGCCGCAGTTGGTCGAATCTACTGAACGGGAAGGGCAGGGATACGTTGAAATATTCAACACAGGTATGTTGAAGTCAAGTGAACTAGCTTTTGATCTCTCGCCGCCCCGTCCAGTCACGGTCCAGCTGAGGCGCCCGCATGACTCGAGAGTCTGCGGCCGCACTCTAGCGCCTGGACGTTCTCCTTGGTCAGCTCTATCTGATCCTATGCTGTGGTGGTGGGTGAACCACAAAGATCAGATTGACAGAGATCGTTTAGAAATGACGATGAAAGAACTTGAAACATCACAAGAAGTCGTGACCGTATTCATTCCGGACGCAGGGGTTGCGTCAACAGACTGCACAAGCAAAACACAACAACACAGCAGCCCAACGGCAACGACATTCAAACGGTCGCTGCTTTCGTGATTGGCTGCCGCAGCGTAGCGACATCTACGGACGGCGCCAGCGGCCCGCGGCGGCGTCTGCAAAACGTATTTCGAATCATCAGGTATCTTTTGCTTCGCTTCTGTTTTGAATCAGAATTTCTGGAACTTCATCGTCGCCGCCAAAAGATGAACACTGTCAACGAGCTGAAGAAGCTCCTAAAGTTGGACGTCGAGAAGATTCGCGCCAACCTGCTAGAGGCGTCTACCCTGGAGTCGCTCAACAGGCAGTCGGAGGCGCTGAATCAGCTGGTGCTGTCAGGTGGTGGCGGTGGTGACACTGATCAAGAAGACACTGATTGCGAAATTGTCTTTGAAGGAGGAGGAGGAAGTGCCAAGGAAGCGGGAAGCAGTGCAAGCCATCATCATCATCACCAGAAGCAGAAGCTGCAGGATGGACTGGAAATCAGTCCAGGGGTGGACGGCACTCGCGTGAAGACGTTTGAAGATCTGGTCAAGCTTAAGCTGCAGCAAGGAGAACAGCAACAACAGCAGCAACAACCGATTCAACAGCTGCGACAGCGTAATCCTTTCAAGGTTCAGTCAGCCGAAAAGCGACCCTTTCTTCGAAGAGGCGAAGGCTTGAGGCGATTCAGTAAGGGAGGAGGGGAGATCACCAGTCCAAAGGACGGTAAAAAGACAGAGGCATCACCAAAGACGACAAAGTCTTCTTCCTTGGAGCGTCTTCCTCCTCAGGACAACACTAATGCCATCATCATCGAAAAGGTGCCTAGACAGAAGAACAATGTCAAGCCTAAGAACTGTGAAGTGATCACTGAAAGCCTCGCCGGAAAGGCACAGCCTCAGCTGAGGCGAGAAGACGTGGCCACTGAGAAGTGCACCAAAAAGCGAGCTGACTTTGCTCGAAAGGTGCTGCCAATCTCGAGGACTCTTTCTCAGCAACCGATGACCGAAAACGGCATCACCAGTAGTTCAACAGGTATTTTTTCGTCATGTTTTTTGGTTTTGATTTTGTGACCAAATGTTTCTACTTTACAGAAACTGCTCCTCCGAGTCTCAGCACAGTGGAGGTCGTCCGGCAGATTGCCCACCTCGAGAAGCGCCTGCTCGACCTGATGACCCTGAAGGGGCAGCTGACCGAGGAGCGAATCTTTGAACTGCGAGACACAGGCGAAACGACGCCACAACGGACCACAGCGCAACGGAACATTTGGCCTCCTCCATTGAGCTGATTAGAGGGGAGATCGCCGCGCTGAACACTAAAGTGTCCTCACTGGCGACCACTGGTAAAAACGGCGGCGGTGGTGGTGAAGAAGTAGAAGAAGAGGAGGAAGATAAAAACTCACGCCACTTGGAAGATGCTGCTGAAGACGCTTCGAGAACGGCAGCCACTGCCCCCAGTGCTTCAGAATCAGCGCCCGAAAGCTGCATTTCAACGACGTCTTTATCGAATGGTGATAAGATTGCCTTTGCCAGTGATCAATCAATTGTAAGTGCAACACCAACCAAAATCAGCTCTCAACTTTCAGTTGTTCCCCGTTTCATGGTTCACTTCTGGTTGAGTGTTGTTGTGTTTTGCAATAGCTGCAATGCTCATTCTTGCTATCTTCTTTTCCTCTTCTCTCTTTCGTTTGACAACACACTTGAACACACATTTAGACCTACGTACACGGCAACGGCACCTCACAGACGCTATATCGGGACGGGTTGAGGGTGATTCGATTTCCCAAGTAAGTAACTGATGCGACACCAGAAGTGAGAAGGGATCTCGTATGTCAAGCACTAGTGTACCGATAACCTAATCACATCCCTCGATTTCAAACACACGTGGTCAAGTTGAGCGGCTCACCTGACGGCAGCAAGGATATCACCTCGCCGACGGCCACCATTCAAACGGCTTGTGATCAAGAGAAAAGGTGGTCAGAGGCACATCGAGGAGATTATCCACCTCTGCCGTGGGACCGTCCATCGACGACCACGCCGACGGTGCGAGCGAATATCTACCCAAACGGCGACGTCGAGTGGCGAACGAGGACTACACGTGGTACAAGGTATGTGTTGATCGCGGTGCTTGTCCATGGTCGAGCTGGATAAACACAGTTTGTGCATGATTACTAATCATCTCTATCACTTCTCTCTTTTTCCCTCCTTATCAGAGGCGGCACTTCAGCAGCGGCCACATCAAGACGCAGTACGGCAACGGCTGCAGCGAGACTATATTTAGCATGGTCGCGTCGGCTGAAGGATCGCCAGGCAATGTCTATTTGATCGGCGCCGTAGAAGACGGACGACAACGAATAGCCCCTTAAGGCAGTAACTTTCACTCTAGCAGGCAGTGCAACAAAAGGGAACTTCGAACTAGGAAAAACTCTTCGCTAAAAACGTAACACAACACACACCACAACACTTTGATGATGCCTCAGCGGAAGTACTCGCGGATTCGGCCGCCGAATTGCTGCCACACTTCTTGCCACTCCAGCACATTCAGAGTACATTCCCTCAGTCGGAAGATTGCTCAGCACGTGGCACGCCGGCGGTGACACTCCGTTCTTTTCGGTGGAGTGTTTTCCTCCAGAAAGAGCGGCGCCGTCAACCGATGCCCTTTGACGCCTTTCCGCGTTGGGCCGCTCTTGCGACATTACCTGGCATCAGCGGGCAATCCCGAGGGCGAATGCGAGACCAGCTCCATCACTGCGGACTGTGCCCGAACTACTGCGGCTGAACACCATGCTGCACATTACCTGCTGGCATGACCGGAGCGGTGCGGCTGCCTGGAGCGGGAGGCCATCGGCATACGGAATATCTGGCGCTGAGGCGACAAGAATCAGAGGAAATGGCGACCGATTTTACTACGCCGCGGACCTGGGCGGTACATTCGCGAAGCAGTAGGCGACTATTTACGATCGCGTGGCCGGCTACCCCAAACTCACCCGAATCGGCAGAGGGCCTCGGACCTAGCTTTTCTGAAGGAGAAAGTGGACGCCGGCGCCGATTTTATCATCACGCAGCTCTTCTTTGAGGTGGAGGTCTTTGCTCGGTTTGTGGCGGATTGTCGCGCCCTCGGGATCACCGTGCCCATCCTCCCCGGGGTGATGCCCATCCAGAACTACGACTCGCTGGAGAAGATTGCCCGCGTCAGTGGGCTGGTCATTCCGGAGCACATCCTAGCGGACATTGCCCCGCTGAAGAACAATGACGAGGCGGTGCGGGCGTACGGCGTGGAGTGGACCGTGGAGCTGTGCAGGCAGCTGCTGGCCGTTCCTGGGTTGACGCCGGGAATTCACTTTTACACTCTGAATCGGGAGCAGGCGACGGTGAGCATTGTGAAGGCGCTGGGGCTGGGCGCCGTTGGATGTTCGAAGCGGAAAGTGCAAAAGCCGCTGCCGTGGCTGCCGCCGGCGAACCATAGGCGCTGTAAGGAGACGGTGCGGCCTATCTTTTGGTCTTCGAGGCCGAAGAGGTAAGAAAAGAGAGTTAACAAAATCGAAATTTATTTTACTAACCATTTTCTTTTTTCAGCTACGTCTGCCGCACCAAAACCTGGGACGAGTTCCCAAATGGCCGCTGGGGCCACGTGGACTCGCCCGCCTTCGGGAACCTCAACGACTACTACCTCTTCCTGGAGCCGAAGAAGGGGCGGGAGGCGTTGCTGGCGATGTGGGGCTACGAGCTGACGGCGGAGGCGGACGTCTGGGAGGTCTTTCACTGCTACATTAGCGGGACGGCCAACCGGTACGGCCACCCGGTGCCCGCTATTCCCTGGAACGAGGAGGCGGACCTGCGGTCGGAGACGTCGGTCATTCTCGATCGGCTGTCCGCCTGCAACCAGGCGGGCATTCTCACCATCAACTCGCAGCCCAATGTCAACGGGGCCCCCTCTACTGATCCGGTCTTTGGCTGGGGCTCAGAGGGTGGCTATGTCTACCAGAAGGTATTTGGGGATTGAGTTTTTTTTATTTGGAGATCTAATCGTGGGTTTTTCCCCCAGGCCTACGTCGAGTTCTTCCTCAGCCGAGCCCTCACCGACCAGCTGCTGGCCGTCCTGGAGCAGTACCCCAATGTGAACTACCAGGTGGTGAATCGCACCGGCGACCACTTTGTGACCAACTGCTCGGAGAGCGAGCCGATTGCCGTCACCTGGGGCGTCTTCCCCGGGAAGGAGATCATCCAGCCGACCATTGTCGACATTGTGAGCTTTCAAGTGTGGAAGGTGAGTGAACGAAGGATAATCATTTTTTTGGACTCTAAATATCTCTTTTTGCTTGGCTAGGACGAGGCCTTCAGCTTGTGGATGGACAAGTGGGCGGCGATCTACCCGGAGGAGAGCGCCTCGCGGGCCATTCTAAAGGACATTACCGAGAACTACTGTCTGGTGAATCTGGTTGATAATGACTACCCACGGGAGACGGTTCTGTGGGAGGTGCTCGAGGAGACGCTGAGACGGCAGAAGGAGCAGGAGCAGCAGAAGGAACAAAAGCAGCAGCAACAGCAGCAATGACACTTGTTACATTCTCAACAACTGTGATCTAGAGAAGGAGATCAGTAAAGGCTAATGGTCAACTCTGAGTCTTTGGTTCTACTTTGTTTCAACTGGAGCTCAAAAACAGGTCATCATCGCTACTATTTTCTACTTTGTTGTTTTGCCCAAGTGTTCAATTGATCACTTTGAGCTAATTTCCATCATGTGAGATGGAGCAAAATCGAAAAACTGCTATCGCAAGAGCTGAAGATAGACACTGCTCGTCAGATGAGATGCTTGTGTAATAAGTAGTTGAGAGAGTCCTTATCAGCTTGTGCACGAGTGTGTGGGCGCCTCTCTTTTTGTTCGGTGCCTCCATTTGATCCTGGTGCGAAATTTACTTCGACTGCTGCTGATAATGATAACTGGCGCCCACTTAGCACAGGACCAGGCCGCTCTGTACAGCAGTGAGCCTCAGTAACGTCACCCACTGATAAGGGGGAGCAGAATTTCTACTTTGAAATCAGTGCCAGTGTTGTCAGTGTTGTGGTGAACTGAACAGTTAGGACTGAGTACATAGTACACCAGATTTTTGGGGTGGTGCAGTTAACCTCGATTTTCCAATCTTCTTTTCTTCTTATTTTTTTGCCACTGCTACTCTAGATTTGAGCCATTGATGAAAACGAGTGAAAAAGCTCACTTCGGTGTCAGACTGTTAGTTACTCTGATTGACTCGATGTCAGTTCAGTTGATTAAACCAGTTGGTCAAGAGTAAATGTTTGCAAACTCCACTGCACCTCTTCTCAAAAATCATTTCAGCTAATTGTGAAGTAATCACCGTCATCCTCATCATCATCATCAACTGCCACTGATTGACACCGCCTGCCACTTCTTTTTTTTTCATTCAACCTCACCAAAACATTTTCGCTGACTATCTTATCAAACTTTACTTTATCCAGCGCTTTGTTTATGCTACTCTACAGCCCACCACCACCACCACTACTACGACGGTGATGAAGACGTGAGGTGAATGAAGACGGTGCGTTCTTCTGAAGATCTTCAAATATCTTCTCAGACAGAAACATCACTTAGGATTTTCATCAATTAAAAGAGAAATACTAGTCACTGAAAAAGCCAAAAACCAACTAATCATCACCTCACAATTCAGATCGCCGGATTCCAATCATCAAACACAAATAGCTCTCTCACAAAATGCACTGAAGCCAAACAACATTTTTGTGTGCTAGTTCACTTTCACCCTCATCACTATCTTTTTTCCCATCTTCTCTCTCATCACCCTCGTGACCTTATTACCTCAGCATCATCACCACTTTCACCCTATCACCACAACCACCTCATCACCATCCACCACTATGACCAGAATGAAGCTGTCGGACATGTGGTCACTGAAGCGGTACATCATCGCCTGGCTGACGCCGGTCATCTGGTCACCGCTGCTCTTCTCCGGCCACCACCATGACCTCCACAGTGTAAGTGGACATTAGAACTAGGAGATATTATCTTCTAATACCTTCTTCACCATCAACAGAACTTCGAGCAGCAGTACCGCTGCGCCTACATCGTCCTGGTGATGGTCACCTACTGGTTCACGGAGACGATACCGATCTCGGTGACGGCGCTCATTCCCGTGGTCCTCTTCCCGGTGATGGGCATCGTCTCCTCGGAGGCCATCTGCAAGACCTACTTCAACGGGACGATAATGGTTTCCTGGGCAGCCTCATAGCGGCCACCGCCGTGGAGAAGTCCAATCTGCATGAGCGGGTGGCGCTGAAGGTGATCCTCCTCTCGGGGACGTCGCCTAAAAGGTATGGAAACTTTTTGAAGCAGTGTTTTTAGGAGAGTTTTAATTTTTCCTTTACAGACTACTGCTCGGCTTCATGTTCACCACTGCCTTTCTCTCGATGTGGATTAGGTAGTAAAGGAAAAAATGTTTTTTATTCATCAAAAATACTTTTCGTTTTTTAGTAATCTCGCCTCGGTGGCGCTGATGATTCCCATCGTCAATGCGGCGCTCGACCAGCTTACTAGAAGAAAGTCCGTCTCCTACGGAACCTGCCACCAGGAGATGTCCGGCGGGGTGATTGGAGTGGTGGAACTGGTTCTAGAGCTGGAGAAGATGGAAATGCTGATCACGGTGAGACAATTTGCTATGAAAACTTCTTTCAATTAAATTCAATTTTTTCCCTTTTAGCGTACATCACCGTGGATGAGAAGATGCGGCGGAAGAACTCTCTCCGTACGGTGACGCAAATTACGAGGTAATTTGAGCATTGAAATGTTTTAAAAACCTTTTCTTATCACATCTTTTTCTATACAGTGTCGGCCTAACGAAGAAGGCCTCCCGTAAGCTGAAGAAGGGTATCCTCCTTGGAATCTGCTACGCGGCGAACATCGGCGGCACTGGTACGCTAACGGGCAGCAGCACCAATCTGGTGCTCAATGCCATCTACAAAGAGTAGGCGCTACTTACTACCTCGAAACCTTTTTAGAACTTCTTTTTGACCTTTCTTTTTTTGTACTTTTTCTAACACACTTTTCCCCCTCATTAGACACCCGATCTCCTTCTCCCACTGGTTCTTCTTCAACGTACCGGGGCTGCTCATCAGCCTCGCCCTCACCTGGTCCTTTCTCACCATCTTCTTCGTTAACAATAAGAAAAGGTGAGCAAAAGTATAGAGTTTTTCCACTATCATCATTTTCATTCACGATTGTAAAACAGCCGAGCAAACACCAAACAAAGCGAGGAGCAAGTCTACGAGACGATCAAAATTCAGTACGAACAGTTGGGCAGCTTTCGGTAGGTGGTGATGGAAACTTGGGGCTTTTCTAGAAGCCTTGATTAAAATCTTTTCCATCTCTTATCCTCTTCTTCAGCTTTCAAGAGGTGGCCGTCCTGGTGCTCTTTCTGCTGATGCTCTTTCTCTGGTTTTTCCGCTCGCCCGATTTCATGCGCGGCTGGACGACGCTCTTTACGTGGAATTCAAAGTAAGTGCCTGTCTGATTGCTGATCAGCTGCTACTTATCAGGACGTTGATAAATAATAACTGACTGCGTAACTGCAGCTGTAAAGGACTTCCGGCTGTCCTTATATCAACCAAACTTTTGCTGATAACTGCTGTTTTTCTCCTTCACACCAGCGACATCAACGACTCTGTGCCGGCCATCCTCGTCGTCGTCCTCTTCTTCCTCATCCCCGCCGAGCCCTCGAACCTGAAGACCTCTCCAATGCTCCTCGACTGGAAGAGCACCCAGGAGCGGGTCAGTTGGGGCGTGATCCTTCTCCTCGGAGGTGGCTTCGCCATGGCCAAGGGCTGCGAGCGGTCCGGCCTGTCGGTGGCAATTGGCAATCGTCTGGCCACGCTGAGCAGCCTTCCGCAGCCGCTGATAACGGTCATAATGTGCGCCATTACGCTGGTCATGACGGAGCTGACTTCGAATACGGCCACTTGTACTATTCTATTGCCGGTTATTAAGACAATGGTAAGCGGTGGTGGAGAAGTTGATAAGGTCTTGATAAGGGGGGTTTTGATAACTTTTTCTTTATCAATAGACGACGGCCATGGGCGTCAACCCTCTCTCCATAATGCTGCCTGTCGCCGTCAGCTGCTCCTACGCCTTCATGTTGCCCGTCTCCTCGGGCACCAATGCCATTATCTTCGAGGTGGGGCGGATGAAGAATAAGGACATGGTAAGCGGTGTGTAGTAGAAGAATTGGACTTTTCTGATGTCTTTTTTTATTCCATTTGTTTAGCTTCTGCCCGGTTTCTTCGTAAAGATAATCTGCCTGGCGGTGCTCCTCGTGATGACCAACACCTGGGGCGAGATTATCTTTGACATTACAACAGCGCCGGTTAAAGCGGCCACCACCGCCAGCATTATCAGGTCGACGCTGAACGTGACCACTGCCATGAGTCTCTAGTTTGGCCAATTTTTGTACAGAAAACAATCGTTATCAATGTTCAGCATCTTTATTTCATCAAGCTTCATCTACATTTTTTTGTTATTAAAAAAACTTGACAAATCTTTTGCCGCCAAAGTGCGATCGGCAGCTGAGGTGTTTTTAGCTACTGAAAAAAATTCAAATGACCTGGTTAAAATAGTCGATTCTTCAGCTGCTGATGCTAATTTTTTTTGCTTTTTATTGTTTTGTTTTTGCTCTCAATTCTCTATCTCTGTGCGCTTCGCCTCACTGCTTCCTGGTTCTGATTCTGGTGCGGCTGATGCGGCGCGTCGGCGGCCACTATGACTTAACCGGGGTGCAACTTTTTCTTCTTCTTCTTCAGAGCTCTCAGAATCTCACCTCAACGATGAATCTCCTCGCCCCTAGAATCTAGAATTCGCCCGGTGACCGGTGTGTCACCTTCACTTCTCAGTGCCTGCTCTGGCGCTGTTCTATTTCTCGTTTCTTCATCACCACCATCTATAGAACATGAATTACGAAATTCTAATCAGCGTCAGCCTGGGCGACAACCTCCCGCTGCAGGAGGAGTTCCTCTCGCGTGCCTGCAAGACGACCGCCATCCTCGAGGCGAAGTTCAACGAGGAGGTGCTGCAGAGCGACCCCATCCTGATTGACTCCGTCAATCCGGAGCTGGCCACCGAGCTCGGCTTCCGCCTCAACAAGAAGGACTTTCAGCAGTTCCGCATCGAGCGCAAGTCCATCAAGTTGCAGTGCTTCGTGGAGTACTCAACGAGGCCGGCGGCCGAAGAGCGGCATTTTATCGGCTACGTCGTCCTGCAGATTCGCGACATCCAGGAGTACAGCCCGGGGACGGCGGAGCCGAAGTACCGGTGGCACGTGCTGCTCAACCCAAAGTACAAGGGCAGCTCGACGAAGCGGCCCCAGCTCTATCTCGCCTTCATGGTCAACAAGCTGAACGAAGCAGCTCGGATGATCTAATGTCCAGCTCGATGACCTCACAAACTTCTCTTGGAGGTGGAAATTGTGGAGGTCTATCGTTAAGTGAAAGCCACCACGAGTACCTCGAGAGTGCCTTCATTCGGCCGCTGCTGCGCAAGGAGCCGGCGCCGGCGATGTCCAGCTCGGTGCACTGCTTTCCCACCAACTCTTCCTCATATTCAGCAACTCACGAATTTGACTCGAATCTAAAGGTGAAGCTAAAAAGTCGAACCTTTTACGTCTGGGACGAGAACCGCTGTCGGGAGGCGGACTGTACGCAAATGTACCTCATTCAGATTCAGATTGACCGGCCGCGGAATCTGGCCAACTTGCTCGGTGAAAAGAAAGGCAAAGCTGAAGGAGAGGAAGATAAGAGCACCGAGTACCACTTCAAGTACACCATGTTGGGCAAGCAGATTCGCAGCGCCAGCTTCTTCGACCTGGCGACGGCCGCCGACTTCCGCCGTCACCGTTTTCTATTTCCCATTCTCACCTTTGACGGGCCAATGCTGCAGGAGTACTTTGAGGCCTATCCGACGGTAGAGATTCGCCTGTGCAGTGTTCGAAATTCAGTGGTCATCGGCTTCGTCACCACCAACCTGCTGCGCCTTTTTGAGAATAGTTCGGCGGCGATTGAGGGCGACTACATGGTAAGAGGAGATGGGTTTGGGTTTGTTTTGGTTCTAACTTTTGTTACTTTAGATTGTTCCCGAAGATGAGTCTGTGTATGTAAAGGAGCCCTTTCCCGTGGTGCAGCTGAAGTTGGCCATCTCGCGAATGGACCACCACCAACAACCTACTCAAATGCCTGTAAACACGCCTCGAACTCCAGTGCTCAGTAGGCGAAAAGAAGAAAAAGACGAAGAAAGTGATCAGCTGCATAGGTCGACGCCCACGACTCTCACTCCCACCGAAATGACCTTACAGCCACCAAAGACAACTAAAGACAGCCACCATCAACAACAAAAACCACCGATTGCACCTTTAGCACAGCAGCAGCAGCACCAAAGCCCAAAGCCTTCATTATCTCCACCTTTACCAGCAACAGCAGCAGCAGCAGCCACTCAACAGCCTGTGAATCACTACTACATTTCCATTGACCTGCGAACCATTCGACTGACGACTGCTGCTGAGCAAAACACATCCACTTCCTCTTCCCCAACAAACAGCAGCACCTGCCAGCAGACGGTACTCTTTCAGCCCTTCTACCTGCAGTTTTCCTACGCCTTCTTCGGCATCAGCGACTACATCAAGACCTACCCGGCGATTCGCTTCGCCGCCGCCCAGCCGCTGGAAGCGATCACCGTGCCGCACGGCTTCTGCGGTTTCAACTTTGCCACCACGCGGGAGAAGCTGGTGTACACCTTCTCCACGGTCCCGTTTATCGTCACGCTTCATCTCGAGGCGGATGATACGCTGCTCGGTACGGCAGAGCTCGACCTGAGCTGTCTGCTGAAGAAGAGGCAGAAGAAGACAGAAGATCGAGGAAGTCAGGGAACAACTGGCTCCCAAAACCAACTGGGCGACGACCAGTTCGTCAACACGACCGTCCCGGTGGAGGACGAGCTGAACGACCAGATCTGCGAGATGCAGGTGGTGATGTTCCTCCAGGAGATGACCAATCTCAGCTACTGTGCTGATGAGCCTAATCGAGTAGAGGTGGCCAGTCGGCGACGGTCCATTGTCCCCTCGATGGTGGCGGATGAAAATGAGGAAGTGGGCGTTTCCGAGCAGCTCAACCTGGTCAACCAAAGCCTCAACGACATGATCATCGAGACGGCGCACGACATTGAGCTGTGGAAGGAGGAGCAGATGCGGATCTTCAAGAGCCGCCTCAAGCTGAAGGAGCAGCAGCTGCTGCTGGGAAATAGCAGCAAACAGAAGGCGGAGCTGGAGGCTCGGCTGCAGAATGTCGCCGAGCGGGAACGCCTGCTCGCGGAACGAGAGGCTGAGGTGGTCAGCAGGCAGCAGGAACTTGATAGCCGCCTTCGCCGCCTGACCGCCGAAATTGAGTCGGCCACGGCGGAAGTTCGGCTCGCCTACGAGGAGAAGGCGGCAGCCCAGAGGACGCAGCTGAAGGCCGCCGAAGCGGAAAAAGGACGGCTTCAAGAGCGGCTCTATCTGCTGGAGCGGCGGCTCAAGGAGCGGGAGCTGAAGATTCGGGAGCTGGAGGCTTCAAGTAAAGGTCCACTTCCGCCGAGACGGGCTCTCAGCGCTCAGCGTACCTCTTCGCTGACTCGAAGTGCCATCAGCACTGGCGGTGGAACTGGCGGCACTGGAAACACTGTCAACACTGGAACTCGTCGCATCGTGATCACCAGAGACACTAGCACGCCGTAAGTGAATTCTTTATTTCTTGATTAGGACATTATTTAATATCCTCTTTTCATTTGTAGGCCACTCTCCAAGAGCATGATTGAGCCCAGCAGTGGTGGTGGCAAGCCTGTTTTCGAAACGGGCACTCGAATCGGCTCGCCGGCGAGCCACCACCGCAGCACTAGTGCAAAGCCGCCGCCACCGCTGAAGACGACGGTCAAAGCAGCTAACCATCGACCCATTTCTACAGGACAAACGATGATTCCCGACCCTCCTCTTCCGCTTCTGAAAAGCACAGCCACCGATCCACAGCCGCTGATCATCGAGAAGATCAAGAAGGAGCGGCAGGAGCTGCTGAAGCGCGGCGTCTCCCTCAAGGACCCGCTCATCGTGGAGATTGACAAACGGATCAGAAACTACCGACCGGTCAATGTGAAGCGAATCTAAAGGCGAAAGCCTTTGTTTTTGCAAGTGTGCCCACTGCTGTTCATATTCATACTAAAATAAACGCTCTAGTCATAGGAGATATAAATTCTTTCTGTAAACACAACTTTTAAGAAATTAAAAAATTTTCAAAATACGAAACGGCTGTTCCAGTGTCTTTTGTAGAGGGCGCCACAGTAGGCCACGCTGCCGCTGCTGCTGCGTTTCACGTGCGTTTTCTTTGGCTCGGTTTTGTTTTGCTTCGTCTTCGAGGATTCTTGTTTACCAGAATCTTCCGCCGACCATCAAGTGACCATGAGGCCACGACCCAAGACGACGATGCAGGTCCTCGGACGGTCGCTGATCAAGTCGAAGAAGCGACGGCCGACGGCGGATCAGCTGAGTGAGGTAGGTTGTGATTTGGTTGTTGTTTCTATTTTCTAACCATTTTCTAAATGATCTTTCCTCATTAGCGTCACACCGTCCACGATGACCCTTCCAATGCGAAGAGCATCACCGAGAACACCTCCCTCGATGACTTTCTCTCCACGGCGGAGATGTCCAACAAGCAGTTTGTTGCTGGTAAGCTTTTTTGAGATTTTAACCAAAACAGTGAACTAACACTTCTCTTTTAGAACGCCAAAACATCAAAATCATCGAGTCGGCGGCCGTCTCTCAGCCCTCCACCTTGGCGGTGGTAGATGAAGGCCTCGAGCAGGAGCTGCTCATCCCTCGACGACCCTCTTGGGATCGAAACACCACCCGGAGGAGCTGCACCAGGCGGAAAACGAAAGCTACCTAAAGTGGCGTCGGCGACTGGCGCAGCTGCAGGAGCGCGACGACCTCGTCCTGACGCCCTTTGAGAAGAACCTCGACTTCTGGCGGCAGCTGTGGCGCGTCGTCGAGCGCAGCGACGTCCTCGTGCAGATCCTCGACGCCCGCAATCCGCTCCTGTTCTTCTGCGAGGACCTCGACGTGTACATCAAGGAGGTGGGCGGCGAGCGGAAGCTGCCCGTCATCCTCCTCAACAAGTCGGACTACTTGACGGAGCGCCAACGGCGGCACTGGTTCGACTACTTTACCTCCATTGGAAAGGTGGTCGTTTTCTTCTCCGCCCTCGAGCAGCAGCCCACGACGACGGCCGCTGAAGAAGAAGTGGAAGAGAAAGAGGCTGATAGTTCTGAAGAAGAAGAAGATGAGGAAGAGGAAGAGGTTGTGGAAACAAAGCTCGAATCGCTTAACCTTCAGACAGAAATCGAAGCAGAAGACTCTGAAGCTCGAAAGCGCCTCTACACGCCCCTCAGCTACAGCGAGCTGATTGCCTACTTCAAGTCGCTTCGCAGCCGCCTTCCAGAGGACGTCGCCCTTGAAGGGCCGCTCACTGTCGGCCTGATCGGCTACCCAAATGTCGGCAAGTCCTCCACCATCAACGCCCTCCTCCGCTCGAAGGCCGTCTCCGTCTCGGCGATGCCCGGCAAGACGAAGCACTTTCAGACGATCCTCCTCGACGACCAGCTCACAATCTGCGACTGCCCCGGTCTGGTCTTTCCCAATGTGGTGAGCAGCAAGTCGGAGATGATCATCAACGGCATCCTCCCCATCGACCAGATGAAGGAGGCGGTGCCGCCCATTGCCGCCATAGCCGCTCGCATTCCCGGCCATGTCTTTGAGACGCGCTACGGGCTGATGCTGCCCAGGCGGTCTGAAGACGACTTCAAAACCAAAGCGAGAGGAGGATGAGGAAAATCGAAAAGCCACCGCCCTCGAGCTGCTCAGCGCCTACGGCTACGCAAAGGGCTTCATGACGGCCCGCGGCCTGCCTGACACCTCCCGCGCCGCCCGCTACCTCCTCAAGGACTTTGTCTGTGGACGGCTCCTCTTCTGCTACGCGCCGCCCACCGTTCCCCAGGAGACCTTTCACCGCTACCCTCGAAGCTCAAAGGCGCTGGCGAAGGAGGCCTCCGCCACGGCCAATGCAATCACCGACCGCCGCCTGCTCAAAGCCTACGAGGGCCAGGCCCTCCTTAAAAAGCGTAACTTCAACGAGGAGTACTTTGCCGGGCTGGGTAGTGCCGCCCATACCAAGGGCAGCCGAGGCATTGCCGTCCACTCGCGGGAGTTTATTCAGCAGGGCGGGGAGGCTTTTGGAGCTGCTGCGGCTGTGGAGGGAAAGCCCTGGAAGCGCCATCATAACCGCAAGAAGAAGGAGAAGCTGCGCAAGGTGTACGCCCACTTGGATGAGTGAAGAAGTGTGGAAGATTCTGACTCTGTTTATTTTTGCCTGTATAACTCATGCTTTATTTGTTAATATAATATTATAAATGGACTCTCTCTGTTTGCACAAGGGGGTAAATGAAGAGAAGGAAGGGTGGGGGAGGGGGTGAATTAAAAGAATAAGGAACGCAGTTTTTAACAACAATAACAACAAACAAGAAAAATGGTAGCATTTGAGTACAGTGAGAAGGAGGAAAAAGTTGCAGTGAAGAATAAGGAGAGGAGAAGTGTGAGTTGTTCTAATGTGAGTGGAGGTGATGGTGAAAAAGAGGGTGAGGATTTGCGGGGTGAACAAAAGTATGCCGTAATTGCCGTAATTAGTGAGAGTGCTGAGTTGATCAGTTCGATCCAGTGATCGTCTACTGAAAGGCTATCGTGTGCAACAGCGGCCGATTGATGTCCGTCTCGAACTCCTGCAGCAGCTCGTCAATCTCATTGTCCAGGTCCTCGGCCGCCGCCAGCGAGGTGGCCATCTTCACAATCAGAAACGCCCCCAGCGTCGCCTCCTCGGCGTTGTCCTGCACGTCGATGTTGATGATGTGCACGGTGCTGTTGTCCAGCGGCGTCCGCCCGCAGAGGTCCTCCACCACCTGGTCGTAGACCCGTTCCTCGCAGGTGAAGATCACGTCGAACTTCTCCGGGCAGTCCTGGAAGCGCTCCGGACTCGTCTTGATGCGCCGGTTGCGGTCCAGCATGTGCAGGATGCCGTTCTGGGTGTACCTGTGTAGTAGAAGTGGAGTTGTTTTGGGTGGTTCAGGAACCACAGCAACGCAAAAAGGCGAAAAAGGAAAGTGTTTGTCAGAAAAAAAGTTAGCTCTCAAACAAAGCACACTGCAATGCAAAAGAAGAAGAAGTGCACACTGCAACACAGCTTCTTTTGTGGAGTTTTTTGGGGTTCTTACAAATTTTTGTCTTTATTTAGCAAATCACTGTACATGACTTCGTAGGGCGTGCCAAATTCGTAGATGTTCGGCCTGTCCTGCGACGGTCCGGGCAGCTTTACTTGGTTTCCTGGGTGGTGGTGAAAGAGTGGAGGTAAGTTAACCTTGACTGAAGTAAGCAAACAAATAAAAGAACTGAACTGACCTGATCCAAAGGAGCGGACATTGAAGCCTTTTTTGCTGTGTAGTGGTGGTCAAGTGGAAAATGGAATTGGAAAAGAAAGTTTCAAGGACAAGTTACAAACACACGTTTGAAAAGTTAGAGATGCTGCGGCTCACCTAAGAAAGTTGTGCGCCTCCATTGACCGGTTCTGGTTGCTGGAGCAGACCACGGCAATCTTCAGATGATCAACCATGTCGGGTTTGTGAGGGAGAGAGATCACGAGAACAGGATTTAGGGAATCCTGAAGGGAGGAAAAGTAAATGGTGGCAAGATCACAGGACAGTTTACTGGCAAATTAATTAGGTGATCATTAAGAAGTTTCTTTCCCCTTTGGGTAAGATTCAGATGTCAGAACAAAACAAGCAAAATATGTGCAGCAGCAGATTTGTTCCAATTTTTGGCGCGCTCACAGAGGACGGGACCTGGCTGCTTGAATTTCGTCATGCAGTGAAACAGCAGAGCGCTTGGAAGCTCGGCCGCCAAATAGAATGGCCAAAAAAGACTCGACTTCAACATTGTCAATCACCTCAAGCAATCACTTTCCGAAAGGAAAACAAGGTAAAAAATTACTTCCAAAATGTCTATTTCTATTCGCTTCAAAATCTACTTCTCAAAAATTATTAATCTCAATTTAGCATTTCAAATCGAGCCCAATCGAACAACTGAAATGGGGAAAACAAAGCGGTGCGCCAAGTTAAAGATGAAGAATTGCCGTCCTGGTTTCGCTTGATCATCCACCACCTCTCTTTCTTTCTCAATTTTCCCTCCATTTTCTTTTCCTTCTTCTTCTTCACACTTGAAGTGATGTGAACATCAACAACGACAATAACAGCAGCAACATGCGAGGGAGAAGCAATCAAATCGGCAGCAGCAGCAGCAGCTACCGCTTCTTGGGCGCTAAACTGTGTGAATATGATGGGGGACTTCGATTGACTGACTGACTGGCTGACTCTTCAGAGCGAAGACCGTGCCCTACAATAACAACAACGGCAGCAGAAACAGCAGCAACAACAACAGCTTCAGCAAAACATGTTGCCCGAGACTTGACAGACAAGACAGAAGGAAGGAAAAGAAGGTGAGGGAGAAGAAATAGAAAGAAGTCGATCAGCCGCTGATCGACTAACGGTGCAGTGGCTGCCACTGCTGCTGCTGGCACTGCCTTCCCACTCTCTTGGAGTGATGGTCAGCCCCAACGATATACATCGAAGGAGGAGAAGAGGAGAGTTCAGCAGGTGAACTGAAACCGTTGTTGCTGCTGCTGGACACAATCTGTCTACTTTGCTGCTGCTCCACAAAAACAGCGGTGATGTCAGCCAACACAGAAAACCTGAATGAGTGAGTGAATGAATGCGAACAGCCTGGACGGCGAATTCGATCATCGACTGCCTGTCTAGCCTAGCCTGCCTGTCCAGAGCTGCCCGAGCTGCCCGAGCTGAAGCTAAAGCTAAAAATCTAGCGTCGAAACCTGTTTCGGTCTGCTCGATGCTCCTTCAGGCGACTACGGCTGCTTCTGCTGCTGCTGCTGTTGCAATTACTCGCCATTAACGGCGCCGACTGTCTCTGACTGGCCATATTATCGCTGCTGCTGCTGCAGTATTCCGATTCAACACAGCCTCCTCAGGGGATGATGAAGAAGCGGACGGGAGGATGATGATGATGATGAAAAAGACGACGTTGTTGATGTTGATGCCGTTGCTGATGATGATGAAGATGATTGGCCAAGTGGAGTAGTGGCCAATAGAGCACCAACACCGGTCTCTCCCTCTCCTCTCATTTCCTCTTTATCATCATTTCCACTTCTGAGCCCACTTCTAAAAGTACTTCTAAAGTGTGTTCTTCTGAAGTCTTCTGACTTGCAGTCAGTCTTGGCGGCGTCCACTTGGCGTCCACTGACCACCACCAACACAAAGCGGGCGCCACACAGGCTACTCAACTCAACTCAACTCGACTTGCCTGCTCGCTTTCTTCTTCTCCCTCTCTCCACTTTAAGCTTCTCAGCTATCTTTTCTGCATCTCCTGCCGCACAATCTACCTCTTTCTTTCTTCCTTTTGACGTGAACACTGAACAAGTGAACAGGCAGTGCACATGAAAACATGCAAAACAGACTAGAAATGCACGACAACACAACCACAACACAGTGCAGAAATGATCGCCATTCCTGACGCCAAACAGTTTCCATACACCCACCGCCGTCGTGTGAGTGTACCGAACTCTTTTTCTTCTACTTTAGTGTCAACAAAAGCATCACCTGATCACCAGCTTCATCAAAACAACAAAAAGAATGGCCCAAGAGAAGGAGGTGGTGGAAGAGGGAGCATCTTCTGCTTCGGTTCGAAAACAACAGACCACCACCACCACCTCCTCCACTTCCTCTTCATCTCTGGGCGGCAAGAATAAACTCCGCGTCCTCGGTCGCGACCATCTGAAACTGAGTAGTCTCAGGTAGGTGATCCTTTTTTTTATTTGAACTACTTTTTGCCCTGAGCTGCACCAAAGATTAACACGTTGCACACGTTATAAGAAAGAGATGTTACGCATTTTTTAAATTTCTATTCTATTGAGACTTCTTTCAATTCATCATTCGTTTTATTGCCGCCTCATGTGACCAACATTCTCTTTATCTCTTTCACCTAATTTTAATTGTCCTCTACCGCTCTTCGCTCTCACCATCATCATTACCGTCGCTTCTAATTCGTCGGTAATTAGACTTCACGCGTTGAGCTTTTCTCCTTCTTCTTCTCCTTTTCTAACTGCCTAACACTTGCCATCATCATCAACACCTGTTGTCCTTGTGTGTCCTTGTCATCGTAGAGTTGAGCTGAGCTGAAGAGTCGAAGTTGTAAAGGGAGGAGGGGGTGACCATCGTCGTCGTCCTCTTCCTCATCATCGTTTAATCTAATTACCTGCTAATTTACTGCGGCTGCCTTTCACTCACACACACTCCTATGCTTTAAATGCGCATACCTCAAAAGGAAAGGCAATAGAAGAAGAAGAAGAGCAAAAGATGATTGAAATGTTTAGCACCTTGCAGCAACAAGAGCAAAAGCAAAAAAGACAGCCACACAGGCAAGAGCAGTGAAAAATGGTACTCTGACTAGTGCTCTTTGCCCGTTTTTGGAAATAGAAAGAAGAAGAGGAAGAAGAGGGGTCTAAAGAGCAGATCGATTGTCTGTGCCTGTTTGTCTGCCTCTATTGGGCCACTAATGATCTCCCCACTGCCACGGCCAGAACAGAACAGCAAAAAGTGCCTGACAGTGAGTCAGGCTTTTCTCATTCTCCTTCTTCTTCTCCTTCTTCTTCGATGCCCTATGACCACCGTCGCCTGGGGGCACTTTTAATTTGCGCGCACTGAAGTTAAAGAGAGAGAGAAAGAGAAGCCCAAAAGCGCCAGGCTATCCAGCTTAGTAATTATGGTAGCAAAACTGATGACTGCTGCTGCTGCTGCAAGCAAAGGAAAAGGCAAAGGAGAAGGGGCACATCATCTTCGTCCTCATCGTCCTCATCGTCGTTGACTCACGCGAGGCAACACTTTTACATAGTCAGGCAGCCAGCCTCAGTGACTCTCGTTAGCTAGTTAGCTTAACTGAAAAAATCACAGTCTCAGTCAGTCAGTCAGCTTTAGGTGCTCATGCTGCTTGGCAGTAGCCGTCGACTTTTTTTCTTTTTCTTTTTCGATCTTTTTGATCTCTCAGTCGTGCCATGGATTCGGTGGTAGTCGGAGCTCCTGCCCATCACCCTCATCGATTGAATTCAGCGGCAACTATTGACCTGAACAACATTGCCAGCAGTTTACAGCGACGACGGCAACAGCAACAACCACCGATACATTATGCAACACTACCACATCCCCAGCAACATCAACCTCGATATTCGAACACTCTGGCGCAGTGTCCAGGTGCTCCTGAAACAGAGCTCTTCTGTTTCAAAAACTGACGAAAATGGACCAAAGTGGCCCAAAAGTGGATCATCATCCGCAGCAAGTTTGAGCTTGACTTTTGCCAACCGTCAACGCCATTCACATCATCAACAGAACCAGCATAACTGGTGGAAGGTCTGCTGGCTCTACGGCGGCAATGGCGGCAATGGCAGCCACCACCTGTTGGAACAGCGTCCACAGGGCAACATTAGTCACTTTAACTACCATCGCTCCTCAAAGCCTACTCAAGTGCCAACTTCTCAGCCACCTCAGCCACCTCGGTCGCCTCGCTTCACAGGTCACCGTCGGATGTGCCTAAGCTTCAGACTTCCTCCTCCTCATTCAGCGCTGCCGTGGCCACGCTGCCGTCTCACTTTCGACTACGAAGGCGACAGCGACGTGACGGTGCCAAGTAAGCGAGACACTGACGACGATGATGACAAAGTTCAGCAGCAAGCAGTGCCAGCAGTTCTCTGGTCACCGTCTGCTGATGTTGAAGCAGCAGCAGCAGCAATTAAACGGCAGTAGATTTACGGCCATTTCGCGCTTACACCACCTAGCTTCTGTCTTCGTCATGCAGTGACGAGCATCGCAGTAGCTGCATTAGTAGAATGGCTTTTTTGCTATCTCTCTCTTCCCTCTTTGGTCCATTGATTACCATCACTGAGGAGAGTAGTAGTGCAAAAAAGACTTTTCAGCTGTGACAGCTTTTTTCGCTTGTTGTTCGTCCGTCCCCGAGATCTTCTCTGTTTCTTCTTTACAGCAGCAGCAGCAGATAAAACATCCGCAGTTTAGTTAGAGTGCATTCTCCAGAGTGTCAAGCAGCTTTTTCTTCTGCTCTTATTCTGCTGTTTTTGACCTGACTAACCATTTTCTTCTTCTTTCCGCCACTTCACTACAGAAACTACCTGCACAGCTCCAAAGGTGATCTAAAGTCAGCGGCAGCATCAGGTGGCGACCAGCAACAACAACAGCCCTCAATTACAAAGGGACCCGAGAAATGCAAGTCCATGATGACGCTGAACATCAGTGGCAGCAATGGCAGCAGCGGCAGCAATCAACACCACAAAACTCCTCAACTTCCTCCTCCCTGTTCTCCTTTCCCAGCCAACTTCGACTGGTGGAGAAGATCAACCACCACCGGCGGGAGTGGATGGCGGCCCGGTTTTGCGCCAGCAGCAGCAGCCACATGGCAACAACGGTCCTCAGAACATCCTCTCGCCGAGTAGTCTGCTGCAGCAGGCGACACGCCAGCCACTGGCCATCTGGAGTAGATCATCAGCAGCGGCGACGGTCACAGCGACCAAGATGGTCGGAGATGCTGCACTTGGCTGGTCAGCAACAGATGAACATCATCAGCACTGGCAAGGCGGACGCCGTCGAGCTGCTGCTGCAGCTTAAAGGTGAGCTTTAACTTCTTCTCGTCATTGTTTCTAAATTGTTCTGGTGTTGTGCACTGTGTGCAGTGGTGGTCAATTAGCATCACTCGGAATACATACATAGGATATGAATCCGGCTGATGTTGACCACACACGGCGGCGTTTAAAGCTGCGACTGGCGCGAGCGAGCTGAGCTGTGCTTTTTTGGCTTTGCCTGACTCTCAGCCTTTGCCCTCTGCTCTCTTCTGTTTCAGCCCTGCTCACTCTGCTCACACCCCTAAAACACACGCTAGGCTAGAGAAAGCAGAACTCTGAACACACAGAAGCGAGTGTGTGTGCGTGTGGAGGGCTCAGTTTCTTCTGTCTTCTTCTCTTTCTGTTGCATTCCCTCTCTTGCCCTCTCTACTTTATCCACCCACCGAAGCCACAGCACAGTGAGGAGAGTGGCCAAAGCTGAAGTGAGTTGGCCACTCTGCTAATGTTTGCAGTTGTTTCTCTGTTGCTGCTGTGCCTCAATTAGCCTTGGCGAGGGAGGCAGCCAGTGTGTGTGTATTGTTGCACTGTAGCTCCATAGCATCTCAGATTACTCTTCAGACTACAATCAGACAATTCGCAATCTGACTGAGCATTTAGTGAAAAGATTATTCTCCTCATCTTCTGCTGCTTTCAATTATCCACTTCTTCTTCTCGTATTCACCTGCCTGCCTGCCTTTAATTGACCAACTTAATTCATTGACCATCATTACGTCTTCTTCTTCTTCCCTCTAGGAGCCAACTGGCGACATCGGCAGCTGCAGCACCAGATGCCCATCCACGATGCGGAGCTGCTGCGCCAGCCGACGGCGGAGAGCCGTTTCATCAGAGGCAAACAGCGACGGGCGCTGGTCCGCTCGGAGCTATTCCTGCGACGACGCAGTCAACAAAGCCGGTGACCTGCCATCGGGTAAGTTAACTTGTTGAGTGACATCGTAATTGCAGCTCGCTTTACTTTTCAATTCAACTCTTTACTAATAATACTTTTGGTGTCATTTTTTCTTCTTTTTCAGTGCAAGCAGCTCATCAGCGGTGGAGCCTGTGTCAGGATTGGCCTCACCGATTGGCTTGGAGGGCAAAAGAATGGCAACAGCAATAGTAACAGTATTTCATCCACCACCACAACTGCCACCGCCCATCACTTCTTCCACATTGACTGCTTCAAGTGCGAGGAGTGCCAGGAGGTGCTGGTCGACTTGAAGGCCTACCTCCATCCAACTACGTCCAACGTCCACTGCCACCACCTTTGATCATCATCACCCTCACCCTCATCACACACCAACAACAGTCAACAACTAGTCAACAACAATGGCATCAGCAATAGCAATAACCCAGGTGACCTTCTTCAGTACAGCCTCTTCTGCTGTCGGCACTTTGTGGAGATCTTCAAGCCGCGCTGCCCGCACTGCGACCGCCTCATCCTCGACGAGGAGTGCACCGAGGCGGAAGGGAAGGCCTGGCACATTGGCCACTTCTGCTGTACGGAGTGCAGCCGGTCGCTGGGCGGGCAGCAGTACATCATGGCCAGCGCCGATGTGGTCAACCGGAAGTCTTCATCAGCGGAAAATGGAGTTTCATCCAATTCGAACTCCAACAATCGTCAGCAGCAGCAACTTCCCTACTGCCTCACCTGCTTTGACATTCTCTTCGGGACTGTGCGAGGAGTGCGGCGAGCTGATCGGCTGCGAGGTGGGCGCCATCATCCACGAGGGCCGCTCCTGGCACGCCACCGACGCCTGCTTCCGCTGCTCGCTCTGCCTGAAGACGCTGCTGGGGAAGCCATTCCTGCCGGCGATGGACGGCCGCATCTACTGCTCGCTGACCTGCAGCCAGGCGATGGTCAGCCACCAGCGGGAGAAGGCACGGAGGAGTAACCGGCTGCACGGGCTGCAGCAGCATGAGACTAATCAGAAGAGGAATCGGAGTGCGGGGAGCAGGAGCAGGAGTTTCTCCTGCTGCAAAGAATGGAAATTCTGTTCCGGAAGCGGAGATGGTGGTGCAGAAACAGCAGCAGCAGCAAAGTCCGGTGACTGGAGTGAATGGAAACGCCGGTGATCAGGAGAAAAGTGCCGCAATTTCTGTTACGAATGAAACAAAACCCACCACGACCACTACCAGCAATACCATCAAAGAGAATCGGGACCAGTTTCTCAAGTCGATGACCCTCAGCCGTTACGAGCAGAAGGTGAAGGCGCAGAACCAGGTTCAGAATAATCGAACAGCAGTAAACGGAAGTCCAAATCTGAATCAAAACATCAACAGCAAAGTTGTGGAAGACCTGGCCGCCGCTCGGCTGAAGGCCCTCAACCTCAGTCAGCTGGTAAATTACGAGCAGTTCATCCGCCAGAGCAACCAGTACTTTACCTCCAAGTACGACTGGTCGAAGGAGCAGGAGTTTGCTTCGGCTGTTGCTGTGACGGTCACTTCTCAGGAAACAAATGGATCCGTGGATCAACACGAGCAGGCGATGAGCTCCTCGCTGACGACGGCCACGCTGAGCGACGCCGAGGAGAGCTCCTCAGCAGGCGGCATCATCAAACGGCCATCAAACATTACCTCCAGCAGTGAGTGCTCCAACTCGCTGGAGAGGAGTTCGCCGGCCTACTTTACCGGAGGTGGTGATTACCAACTGCACCAACACCAACAACAACAGCATCAAAATCAGCAGCATCAGCAGCACCTGTTGAATGGGAACAGTTTACTGCCGTATCCCCATCACCACCTTTACTCGACGATTAATCACAATAACACCACCAACAACATCTCTTCTAGTCAAACCACCGCCACCACCACCTCCACTGATAATCCTCTCTCGTTTCACACTACCACTGAACACTCGCACAACAGGTGATCATCAAGTGAAGCAAACCTCCTCTTCCTCTCCTTCACCTCATCATCACCATCAAATGCCTACTTACTACAACCTAAGAAATGGTGAAATCCATCAGAAGAGCTCAAACTCCGGTTCGCTGCTCAACTCGCCGGCCAACTCAAACTCAAACTCCTCTTCCAATGAGACGCCGCCCTCTTGGACGGTCGCCTCGTCGTCGGGAAACAGCAGCTTCCAATGTCTCCGCCGCCCGAGTACTCCAAAGTCCTCGGTACGGTAGAGGACGGCGGGGAGAGTTCTGCGTCGGTTTCTTCGAGCATCACCGGTGGTCATCACCAGCAGCAGCAAAAGCAGCCCTCACCAGCCAAAATGACAAATGGCATTTTAAAGTCACCAGCACTGCCAACAGCACCTCCAAAAGCAGTCCACCGCTAATGGAGGAGACGCTGCTGGTGCAAAAGTTGCTGCTCTCTAAAGTTGCAGCCAAGGAACCAAAGCCATCGAGCAGCCTGGAAGCTTCGCCCTCACCGCCGGCGACCAACACCAACAACAACTCGGCCAACAACAGCGACGACTCGGACGCCACCAACAACAGCAGCTCACTGCAGCTCAACCTCGGCCACCGGCAGGCCAGCTCGGTGGACACGAACAACAGTCCGCGGCCGGGCCAGTTGTTCCCCACGGGCTTTGCTCTTCAGCAGCAGCAGCAGCAGCAGCAGCAGTTGTTTCTCAATCATCACCACCACCATCACCCTCAGCAAACTTCGACGCCGCTCAGTCAACAGCATCAGCAGCAGATGATGCAGATGATGTTGATGCAGCAGCAGCAGAATCAGAATCAGAATCAGATGCAGCTGCAACTTCATCAGCAAAGATCGATTGCTTCGGGCTCTACTCAGGCGAATGAAAAGCAGCAGCAGCCCGCCTCGGCCACCAAATCGGTCTCCTTTGACCCGAACATCGAGGACAAGGACGAAAGTCAGCGACGGTACATTCGCCGGCTGCGCAGCTCTGCGAGAGCTTCGCAGCCTCGAAGCGGCGGCGGAGGACATCACCACCACCAGCGGTCATCAGCGGCTGAAGAACTGCTGCACCACGAGGACTGCAGTGATTCGCACTCCTGCTCCAGCTGCTCCACCTGTTCGAGCTCCTCCAGCGACGACGATGATGACGATGATGATCTGGGCGACTTTGACCTGGTCAACTACCGAGCTCAGCAGAAAAGTACCGGTGCCACCGAGCAGAACAACACCACCACCAACAGCAATGACGCCTGCATAATATCATGATCTTTTCTCTGTACAATAACGCCTACGGGATTTACATTCTTTTTTTCTGTTTGATGCACTAGCAATAGTAGTAGAGGTTACTAATAAATAGAAAAATTTTCTAAATGATCTAAACTCTTGAGCAGTTGTTGGCTTACTACTGATCAATCATCGGCGGCGGAGGCGCTGGGACTTTGTATCCGACCTTGGGCGAGAGGCTTTACCTCCTCCTCAAAATAGCGGAACTTTCGCTCGATCCAGATCGGTTTGCCGACGCGGAAGCCAATGTACACCGAGAGGAGGAGCATGCCGACGCCCAGCGGGAGGATCACCTTGGTGTTGGCCATTTTGTTTCGTTGTTTCGATTTTGTTGATGCGAGATTCTATTTCGGGTTTTGTTGAAGTTGTTGTTGTTGGAGTTATTTCACCTGCTCGCCGACTGGTAGCTCCTGCTGTTGTTGCAGTTGCTGCTTGACCTTGTTGATCACCTTGTTGATCTCCTCCGGTTTGCTGCTGAATCTGCCTGATCGCCTCCTGCCGGCGCTTCTGCACCAGTGGATTCCAGATGTAGTAGCCGCTGCCGATGCCCAGTGCCGCCACGAAGAGAATCGACTTGAGGTCGACGGCAACCGACATGTGAATTTGAGGGAGAAGGGGGTGAACAACGGTTTGACGATGATGGTGATGTTGATGATGATGTCCCGAGGAAACTTTGATCAGATCACAAAAAGTACCAAAAAACCGCTGTTGCTGCTGCTGTTTTGGTTGGCCAATGTTTTCCTCGCCACCTCTGGAAATGTGCGCTGAAGACGGTAGCGGCGCCACCTTCGGGCGCCAAGATCACTAAACAAGAGGGAGAATCCGTGATTCCTTTCTCCTTCACAAACCACATCCAAAGAACCACACAATTTTGAATCATTTTTATTTGCTAATGAGAGTAGTGTAATAAGAATAATAATAATCAGAGCCAGAAGAGAGGAGGAGCTCCGTCTGCTCGTCCATTTACATTCACTTTGCATCATCTGATGCCGATCATCATCATCAAGTGACTCTTAAAACAGTGCTACGGCAAAACAAAACGCTACTCCACCTTCTTGGTCCACTGTCGGTTGATGTAGGGCACGTAGATGAGCACGGCCTTCCAGTCGGTGAAGTAGGTGAGGGTGAGGAAGCCGGCGGCGCCGTAGGTGAGACCAGATCGGGCCCTGAGGAGAAAATGGTGATCAGCAGTGATTCTAAAAAGACACACACACACAGACACTTACCATTTACGAGCGTGCATCGCAAAGTAGGGCATCGTTCGGCCGGGCCAAACTCCGGGCTTCTGCTGTGCCATAGCTGTGGTGGTTTGAGTGTTCGAGGGAAGATCCGCAGAGAATCTCAAGAAAGTCGAGGTTTCAATCAGTCAGTTCGCAACAACAACAAGGCTCGAAGAAGTTGACCTCTGTTTTCTCTGGCGTCAGCTGCTGCTGCTGCTTTCGTACAGTGTGAGTGGCGCCACCGGTCTGGTGTGGGCGCTGGCAACCTCGCTTTGGGGCTGTTCACCGGTGCAGTGACTGTACTGCGGTGAGTTGGAGAAAAAGCAAATTACCTGGCGCCCCCCAACTAGCTGCACCTGAATGTCAACGCGAAGAGTGGTGTTTGTTGTTGATTTCTAAACTGTGTGTGTGTGTTTGCTGGAAGTTCTAAAACTCCAGCCGCGTTCAATCAAGTGAAGCTTCATTCATCTTCTAGATCGCTTCTTTTTGCTTTGAAGTAAAGCTAGATCAACAACAAAAGCATTCTCCTCTAAAGGCACAACTATGGCCCTTAATCTACTCAAATCTTCGGCCAGTCGGCTGAATGCAGAAAGGTGAGAGTTTGTTGAAGTGATGTTTCTATCTTGTTTTACCACTTTTCCTGTTTCTATTTCCCCTCCCACCAGGACTCTCTTCATCCTCTCGCAGCGCCTCCTCGCCTCGAAAGGCAACTCCCCCAAGGGCGAGCTGCTGGTGCGCGAGGACACCGACCTGGCGATCGCCGACGCGGACACCGCCGAGCGGCGCAGTCACCTGCAGAAGCTGCGCACCACGGCGATCACCGTCGACCAGCCGAACCTCCTCTCGGTGGTCTCCGGCGTGCCCGAGGAGCACATCGTCAACCGGCGCGTCCGCATCTACAAGCAGGCGAAGAACGCCATGCAGTCGGGCACCTACGACACGCAGAAGTGGAAGCTCGACTACGAGAACCGGGAGCGGTGGGAGAACCCGCTCATGGGCTGGACCTCAACGTACGTTCCCCTCGTTAGATCGATTTTCGAACCTAATGCTAATCTTTTCTTTTCTTTTCCTCTCATTTTTTCCAGCGGTGACCCCCTCTCCAACCTGAACCTGTACTTCAGCAGCAAGGAGGACGCCATCGAGTACTGCGAACGCCACGGCCTCACCTACCAGGTGGACGAGCCGCAGGAGCGCAAGAAGCTGCACAAGCTCTACGCGGACAACTTCTCCTGGAGCAAGCGAACGCGCGTCGGCTCCAAGTAGTAGAGTTCCTGCGTCTCTTACTAACTGTTTGTACTATTGTATTGCAATTGGTTCTCTGTAATAAAGATAGAGAGTGTTCGGGCGTGTCGCCCGAGTTAAGCGTCAACAGTTTTTGTGATTTCATTCGTTATCCTTCACTTTCACCTTCAGTTGCCATCACCCCATCATTTCTGATCGTTTGCGCTTGTATTGTGGTGATGTGTTCGCTTCTTTCCCTACTCTCCAGATAAGATTGTGCAGACTCTGAATCACGTCTTTTTTTGGTGATGTGTGATAATTGGCATCAATGAGAGTATGCGCAGTTTCTATTCAGAAGCAAGTGAGCTAGGCAGTTAGGCAGTTTTGTTCTGGCTTTCACTTGGAAAAAATCCTCAAGTGGTGAGGTGAAGTGTCAATTTCTTAGTAAATTCAATTAAACGTTTTAATACTTTATCATTGCTTTTTGTTAATGAAAATGGCAACACGTCTCAAATATGTTCTTTGGTATGTGAGAGACTTTCAAAATGTAAGTTGATTAAATTGTGTCGTTAAAAATTTTCAATTATTTGTATTTAGATTTGGATGACAATATGGACGTTCTCATTTGTTCTTGATTATGAACACATTTCAAATATTCTTTCTTCTGAATTTAACGTCAAAAAGAATATTTGTTTGGAAAGCAATAATGATTGGTCAATTTTGATAAAAACAGTCGACTTGAACACCTGCCAGATCTGATAAAAACTGCCTTCGGTTTGGCCGTTAGATAAGCATTTTATTGATATTTTCATTTTTGAGTGTGACTTTTTATGCCTACCTGATGCTGTCCAAGTGTGGTTTAAAAGATTTTATAACAATGTCCTTCAAACCTGCCAGCAATCAACTGCTCTAGTTTTAACTTTGACAAATTACTTACGTCGTCACTTCTTTCCAAGATTGCAAGTAGCAACTTCTGTTTGCATGCACAATTAAATGGCCTGTTAATTTCTATCACAATAAATGTTGGCACTCATTACCGTTCATTAATTCCAAAGACAAAACATTTCAACTCGCACTGCTAGGCGTAGTTGTACGCATTTGGTGGTAGATAATACCCATAATCCACAATTTGATGTGGAGTCGTGACCTGAGTGATCCTCGTCTCAGTGGAAGCCAGGGCAGACATGAAACAAAGCAGATGGGTTTTGCAGTGTCGTCCTCAATGACACCATCTACGCTCTAGGTGGAATGGGACTAAAATACCTCTCCGTAGTTGTGAACGCTACTGCAGTCAACTGAATGAGTGGTCAACAGTGGCAGACATGACGTGACCGTTGTACTGCTCAGCAGCATTCATCAATGGATGCATCTATGTTGCTGGAGGAGGATGAAGAGATTTAAGTCAGTTCAAGTACTGCCTGAGACTGACACCTGGAGGAGGTGGCACGATGACCACTCAACGCAGTGTTTTGCCTGACCCCCTTTGCCGGTCGTCTCTGGGCCATGGGGGTATGGGATGGTGACTACACATTGAGCAGTTTGTGAGTCCTACGACCAGTGACTGACACCTGGCGAAAGGAGGCACGATGAAGGAAGATAGATTTTAACATGCAGCAATTGAATTCAATGGGGAACTGTATGTCGCGGTGAGAAACATATGAATAGACAAAGAAATGGTAGTTTTTTACAAACAACATTTGATAATCATTTTTATTTTGTGTAAGAACAACTAAAATCGTCGAGAAATAGTGCCAATATTAAAAATGGATAGAAGACAGTACTTTGCAAATGAATTGTTAACCCTCAACTCTGCTCATACCACCCATGTGCTCGTCTTCTTCACAACCGACCAAACCAGTAGTCAGTGCCATAAAATGTCATTGTCTACATTGTGGGACAAGGTGTGAAGCGAAGATATGAGCGTCAGTTGAAAGTAGACCCTCAGAAACAAAGAGGTTGTCAAGTGGAACCTGTTTAGTTTATTACTACGCAAACTGCCGACTTGTGAAATTACCAATTTAATTGTCAGAATGAAATAAAGTACTAAATGAATGATTTCAGTAAACTGTCAATTCCGAAGAGTATAAGTGGCCAAGTGATCGTTTAATGAATGAGAGAAGCGAGCTTTGTGATGGATTTACAAGTGAACCAGTTTGAGACAGTGAACCAGTCCGCCAAAAGGTTTCAGTGGCGTCGCTTGCCCTTGAAGTCATCATCGCTGGAGTCGCTGTCACTGCTGCTGTACACTGCGACTGCGAGTCCACCACCTCTTGTACTGGTTCTTAATCTTGGCGATGGAGATGCTCTCATCGTCCTCGTCATTGTCCTCCAGGAAGCTCGAGTTGATGCCC
>JAMZRA010000002.1:10936887-10987075 GCA_024499935.1 Tyrophagus putrescentiae | reverse complement strand
CGGGCATCAACTCGAGCTTCCTGGAGGACAATGACGAGGACGATGAGAGCATCTCCATCGCCAAGATTAAGAACCAGTACAAAAGTGGTGGACCCTCGCAGTCGGCAGTGTACAGCAGCAGTGACAGCGACTCCAGCGATGATGACTTCAAGGGCAAGCGACGCCACTGAAACCTTTTGGCGGATTGGTTCACTGTCTCAAACTGTTCACTTGTAAATCCATCACAAAGCTCGTTCTCCTCATTCACTAAACGATCACTTGGCCATCTTATACTCTTCGGATGACTTGGCAGTTTACTAAAATCATTCATTTGGTACTTTATTTCCAATTTTGACAATTAAATTGGTTAATTTCACAAGTCAGTAGTTTGCGTAGTAAATAAAACTAAACAGGTTCACTTGACATCACCTTTTTTTGTTTCTGAGGGTCGTACTTTGCAACTGACCGCTCATATCTTCGCTTCACACCTTGTTGTCAGCAATGTAGACAATGACATTTTATTGGCACTGACTACTGGTTTGGGTCGGTTGTGAAGAAGGACGAGCAGATGGGTGGTATGAGCAGAAGTTGAGGGTCACGAATGTCATATTGCAAAGTACTGTCTTTTACCCATTTTTTTATATTGGGCACATTCTCGACGGTTTTGGTTGTTTCTAACAAAAAATAAAAAATGATTATCAAATGCTTGTTTTGTAAAAAGGACTTTTTCATTAACTTTGTTTTACCATTCCATCTTCCCCATACAAAACCGTTAGTGACGACATAGAGTTCCCCATTGAATTCAATTGCTGCATGGTCAGATCTTGCTCCCTTCATCGGTGCCTCCTCTCGCCAGGTGTCAGTCACTGGGTCGTAGGACTCACAACTGCTCAATGGCTGACGGTCAACATCCTTACCCCCTATGGCCCAGAGACGACCGGCAAAGGGGGTCAGGGTAAAGTGCCAGCGTTGAGTGGTCATCGGTGCCACATCCCTCCAGGTGTCAGTCTCAGGGCAGTACTTAATGACTGACTTTAAATCTCTTCCTTCCAATCCTCCTCCAGCAACATAGATGCATCCATTGATGACTGCTGCTGAGGCACTAGACGGCCTCTGTTCATGTCTGCCACTGTTGACCACTCATTCAGTTGACTGCAGTAGCGTTCACAACTACGGAGAGAGTCGATCGTTATTGTCCACTCCACCTAGAGCGTAGATGGTGTCATTGAGGACGACACTGCTAAACCACTTTCTGCTTTGTTTCATGTCTGCCCTGGCTCTCCACTGAGACGAGGGATCACTCAGGTCACGACTCCACATCAAATTAAGTGGATTACCGGTATTATCTTGTCCACCAAATGCGTACAACTTACGACCTAGCAGTGCGAGTTGATAATGTGTTTGTTTTTGAAATTTCAATGACACAGGTAATGAGTGCCAACATTTATAATTGTTGTCATAGAAACCAACACGGCCATTATCCTTGCTGATGCAAACAAGAATCGGCTCAGTAAATCTTGGAAAAAAGTGACGAACGTTAAGTAAGTTGTTCAAATTAAAACTAAGAGCAGTTGATTGCTGGCAGGTTTGAAGGCCATTGTTTATAAAATCTTTTAAACCACATTGGATAGCATCAGGTAGCGCTGTAAAAAGGTCGCACTCAAAAATGAAAGAATCAATAAAATGCTTATCTAAGCGACCAAACCGAAGGCAGTTTTTTATCAAATCTGGCAGGTGTTCAAGTCGACTGTTTTTATCAAAATTGATCCAATCATATATTGCTTTCCAAACAAAATATTCGTTTTTTACGTTCAAATTCAAGAAGAAAGAATATTTGAGATTGTTTCATAATCAAGAGACAAAATAGAAGAACGTCCATCACGTTCTGCCAAATCTGAAAGTACAACATAATTGAAAATGTTTAAACGCACATAATTTAGAGTCAACTTACATTTTGAAAGTCTCTCACATACCAAAGAAAATTGTTTGAGACGCTGATTGCCATTTTTTAACTAAAAAGTAATGATTCAAAGTACTTAAAGTTTAATTAAATTTACTAGTAATTGACTGCTTCACCTCGCCCTTGGAGGATTTTTTCAAAGTGAAAGCCAGAACAAAACTGCCTAACTGCCTAGCTCACTTGCTTCTGAATAGAAACTGCGCATTACTCACATTGATGCCAATTATCATCACCATCACCAAAAAAAAGACGTGATTCAGAGTCTGCACAATCTTATCTGTAGAGTAGGGAGAGAAGCGAACACATCACCACACTACAACTGCAAACGATCAGAAATGATGGGGTGATGGCAACTGAAGGTGAAAGTGAAGGATAACGAATGAAATCACAAAATCAGTTGACGCTTAACTCGGGCGACACGCCCGAACACTCTCTATCTTTATTACAGAGAACCAATTGCAATACAGTAGTACAAATAGTTAGTAAGAGACAGCCCAGGAACTCTACTACTTGGAGCCGACGCGCGTTCGCTTGCTCCAGGAGAAGTTGTCCGCGTAGAGCTTGTGCAGCTTCTTGCGCTCCTGCGGCTCGTCCACCTGGTAGGTGAGGCCGTGGCGTTCGCAGTACTCGATGGCGTCCTCCTTGCTGCTGAAGTACAGGTTCAGGTTGGAGAGGGGGTCACCGCTGGAAAAAGAAAGGAAAGATGAGCATTAGGTTCAAAAACATCTTCTAAAACTCTAAACGTACGTTGAGGTCCAGCCCATGAGCGGGTTCTCCCACCGCTCCCGGTTCTCGTAGTCCAGCTTCCACTTCTGCGTGTCGTAGGTGCCCGACTGCATGGCGTTCTTCGCCTGCTTGTAGATGCGGACGCGCCGGTTGACGATGTGCTCCTCGGGCACGCCGGAGACCACCGAGAGGAGGTTCGGCTGGTCGACGGTGATCGCCGTGGTGCGCAGCTTCTGCAGGTGACTGCGCCGCTCGGCGGTGTCCGCGTCGGCGATCGCCAGGTCGGTGTCCTCGCGCACCAGCAGCTCGCCCTTGGGGGAGTTGCCTTTCGAGGCGAGGAGGCGCTGCGAGAGGATGAAGAGAGTCCTGGTGGGAAGCGGAAAGCTGGTCAGAACAAGATAGAAACATCACTTCAACAAACTCTCACCTTTCTGCATTCAGCCGACTGGCCGAAGCTTTGAGCAGATTGAGGGCCATATAGTTGTGCCTTCAGAGGAGAATGCTTTTGTTGTTGATCTAGCTTTACTTCAAAGCAAAAAGAAGCGATCTAGAAGATGAATGAAGCTTCACTTGATTGAACACGGCTTGCTGGAGTTT
This sequence comes from Tyrophagus putrescentiae, assembly GCA_024499935.1. Taxonomy (NCBI): domain Eukaryota; kingdom Metazoa; phylum Arthropoda; class Arachnida; order Sarcoptiformes; family Acaridae; genus Tyrophagus; species Tyrophagus putrescentiae. The sequence continues at coordinate 10,983,813 of JAMZRA010000002.1, read as the reverse complement.
TAGAACTTCCAGCAAACACACACACAGTTCAGTTCAGAAATCAACAACAAATACCACTCTTCGCGTTGACATTCAGGGGCAGCTGGTTTGGGGGGCACCAGGTAATTTGCTTTTTCTCCAACTCACCGCAGTACAGTCACTGCACCGGTGAACAGCCCCAAAGCGAGGTTGCCAGCGCCCACACCAGACCGGTGGCGCCGCTCACACTGTACGAAAGCAGCAGCAGCAGCTGACGCCAGAGAAAACAGAGGTCAACTTCTTCGAGCCTTGTTGTTGTCGCGAACTGACTGATTGAAACCTCGACTTTCTTGAGATTCTCTGCGGATCTTCCCTCGAACACTCAAACCACCACAGCTATGGCACAGCAGAAGCCCGGAGTTTGGCCCGGCCGAACGATGCCCTACTTTGCGATGCACGCTCGTAAATGGTAAGTGTCTCTGTGTGTGCACTTTTTAAAATCTGATCACCATTTTCTCCTCAGGGCCCGATCTGGTCTCACCTACGGCGCCGCCGGCTTCCTCACCCTCACCTACTTCACCGACTGGAAGGCCGTGCTCATCTACGTGCCCTACATCAACCGACAGTGGACCAAGAAGGTGGAGTAGCCGTTTTGTTTTGCCGTAGCATTGTTTTAAGAGTCACTTGATGATGATGATCGGCATCAGATGATGCAAAGTGGAATGTAAATGGACGAGCAGACGGAGCTCCTCCTCTCTTCTGGCTCTGATTATTATTATTCTTCTTATTACACTACTCTCATTAGCAAATAAAAATGATTCAAAATTGTGTGGTTCTTTGGATTGTGGTTTGTGAAGGAGAAAGGAATCACGGATTCTCCCTCTTGTTTAGTGATCTTGGCGCCCGAAAGGTGGCGCCGCTACCGTCTTCAGCGCACATTTCCAGAGGTGGCGAGGAAAACATTGGCCAACCAAAACACAGCAACAGCGGTTTGGTACTTTTTGTGATCTGATCAAAGTTTCATCGGGACATCATCATCATCACCATCATCGTCAAACCGTTGTTCACCCCCTTCTCCCTCAAATTCACATGTCGGTTGCCGTCGACCTCAAGTCGATTCTCTTCGTGGCGGCACTGGGCATCGGCAGCGGCTACTACATCTGGAATCCACTGGTGCAGAAGCGCCGGCAGGAGGCGATCAGGCAGATTCAGCAGCAAACCGGAGGAGATCAACAAGGTGATCAACAACAGCAGCAACAGCAACAACAGCAGGAGCAACCAGTCGGCGAGCAGGTGAAATAACTCCAACAACAACAACAACTTCAACAAAACCCGAAATAGAATCTCCGAGAATCTCAACGAAATCGAAGCAAAATGGCCAACACCAAGGTGATCCTCCCGCTGGGCGTCGGCATGCTCCTCCTCTCGGTGTACATTGGCTTCCGCGTCGGCAAGCCGATCTGGATCGAGCGAAAGTTCCGCTACTTTGAGGAGGAGGTAAAGCCTCTCGCCCAAGGTCGGATACAAAGTCCCAGCGCCTCGCCGCCGATGATTGATCAGTAGTAAGCCAACAACTGCTCAAGAGTTTAGATCATTTAGAAAATTTTTCTATTTATTAGTAACCTCTACTACTATTGCTAGTGCATCAAACAGAAAAAAAATGTAAATCCCGTAGGCGTTATTGTACAGAAAAGATCATGATATTATGCAGGCGTCATTGCTGGTGGTGGTGGTGCTGTTGTTCTGCTCGGTAGCGTTAGCTTTCTGCTGGGCTCGGTAGTTGACCAGGTCAAAGTCGCCCAGATCATCATCGTCATCGTCGTCGCTGGAGGAGCTCGAACAGGTGGAGCAGCTGGAGCAGGAGTGCGAGTCGCTGCAGTCCTCGTGGTGCAGCAGTTCTTCAGCCGCTGATGACCGCTGGTGGTGGTGATGTCCTCCTCGAGGTTGCGCAGCTCTCGCAGAGCTGCGCAGCCGGCGAATGTACCGTCGCTGACTTTCGTCCTTGTCCTCGATGTTCGGGTCAAAGGAGACGGACTTGGTGGCCGAGGCGGGCTGTGCTGCTTTTCATTGACCTGAGTCGAGCCCGAAGCAATCGGTCTTTGCTGGAGCATTTGCATGCTGCTGCTGCTGCTGTTGCATCAACATCATCTGCATCATCATCTGCTGCTGCTGTTGTTGACTGAGCGGCGTCGAAGTTTGCTGAGGGTGAAGGTGTTGGTGGTGATGATTGAGAAACAACTGCTGCTGCTGCTGAAGAGCAAAGCCCGTGGGGAACAACTGGCCCGGCCGCGGACTGTTGTTCGTGTCCACCGAGCTGGCCTGCCGGTGGCCGAGGTTGAGCTGCAGTGAGCTGCTGTTGTTGGTGGCGTCCGAGTCGTCGCTGTTGTTGCCGAGTTGTTGGTCGCCGGCGGTGAGGGCGAAGCTTCCAGGCTGCTCGATGGCTTTGGTTCTTTGGCTGCAACTTTAGAGAGCAGCAACTTTTGCACCAGCAGCGTCTCCTCCATTAGCGGTGGACTGCTTTTGGAGGTGCTGTTAGAAGTGCTGGTAGACTTTAAAATGCCATTGTCATTTTGGTTGGTGAAGGCTGTTTGCTGCTGATGATGACCACCGGTGATGCTCGAAGAAACCGACGCAGAGCTTTCTCCGCCGTCCTCCACCGTACCGAGCACTTTGGAGTACTCGGGTGGCGGTGACATTGGCTGATGTTTTCCCGACGAGGCAACAGTCCAAGAAGGCGGTGTCTCATTGGAAGAAGAGTTTGAGTTAGAGTTGGCAGGCGAGTTGAGCAGCGAACCGGAGTTTGAGCTCTTCTGGAGCTCACCATTTCTCAGATTGTAGTAAGTAGGCATTTGATGGTGGTGATGGAGATGATGAGGTGAAGGGGAAGAAGAGGAGGTTTGCTTCACTTGAAGATCACCTGTTGTGCGAGTGTTCAGTGGTGGTAGTGTGAAACGAGGAGAATTATCAATGGAGGTGGTGGTGGCGGTGGTTTGACTAGAAGAGATGTTGTTGGTGGTGTTATTGTGATTTATCGTCGAGTAAAGGTGGTGATGGGGATACATTTGTAAACTGTTCCCATTCAACAGGTGCTGCTGCTGCTGATTTCGATGTTGTTGGTGTTGGTGCTGGTGCAGTTGGTAATCACCACCTCCGGTAAAGTAGGCCGGCGAACTCCTCTCCAGCGAGTTGGAGCACTCACTGCTGGAGGTAATGTTTGATGGCCGTTTGATGATGCCGCCTGCTGAGGAGCTCTCCTCGGCGTCGCTCAGCGTGGCCGTCGTCAGCGAGGAGCTCATCGCCTGCTCGTGTTGATCCACGGATCCATTTGCTTCCTGAGTAATAGTCACAGCCGTTGCCGAGGCAAACTCCTGCTCCTTCGACCAGTCGTACTTGGAGGTAAAGTACTGGTTGCTCTGGCGAATGAACTGCTCGTAGTTTACCAGCTGACTGAGGTTGAGGGCCTTCAGCCGAGCGGCGGCCAGGTCTTCCACAGGACAATCCTGTTTGCTGTTGGTGTTTTGATTTAGATTTGGACTTCCGTTCACCGCTGTTCGATTATTCTGAACCTGGTTCTGCGCCTTCACCTTCTGCTCGTAGCGGCTGAGGGTCATCGACTTGAGAAACTGGTCCCGGTTCTCTTTGATGATATTGCTGGTAGTGGTCGTGGTGGGTTTTGTTTCATTCGTAACAGAAATTGCGGCACTTTTCTCCTGATCACCGGCGTTTCCATTCACTCCAGTCACCGGACTTTGCTGCTGCTGCTGCTGCTGCATCACCATCTCCGCTTCCGGAACAGAATTTCCATTCTTTGCAGCAGGAGAAACTCCGCTCGTTCCCCGGCACTTCGATTCCTCTTCTGATTAGTCTCATGCTGCTGCAGCCCGTGCAGCCGGTTACTCCGTCGTGCCTTCTCCCGCTGGTGGCTGACCATCGCCTGGCTGCAGGTCAGCGAGCAGTAGATGCGGCCGTCCATCGCCGGCAGGAAGGGCTTCCCCAGCAGCGTCTTCAGGCAGAGCGAGCAGCGGAAGCAGGCGTCGGTGGCGTGCCAGGAGCGGCCCTCGTGGATGATGGCGCCCACCTCGCAGCCGATCAGCTCGCCGCACTCCTCGCAGAGCTCCCCGAAGAGGATGTCAAAGCAGGTGAGGCAGTAGGGGAGCTGTTGCTGTTGACGATTGTTGGAGTTCGAATTGGATGAAACTCCATTTTCTGTTGATTTTCGATTGACCACATCCGAGCTGGCCATGATGTACTGCTGCCCGCCCAGCGACCGGCTGCACTCCGTACAGCAGAAGTGGCCAATGTGCCAGGCCTTCCCTTCCGCCTCGGTGCACTCCTCGTCGAGGATGAGGCGGTCGCAGTGCGGGCAGCGCGGCTTGAAGATCTCCACAAAGTGCCGACAGCAGAAGAGGCTGTACTGAAGAAGGTCACCTGGGTTATTGCTATTGCTGATGCCATTGCTGTTGACTAGTTGTTGCTGGTGGTGAAGATGAGGATGAGGGTGATGATGATCAAAGGTGGGTGGCAGTGGAAGGTGTCGTCGTTGGATGGAGGTAGGCCTTCAGGTCGACCAGCACCTCCTGGCACTCCTCGCACTTGAAGCAGTCAATGTGGAAGAAGTGATGGGCGGTGGCTGTGTGGTGGTGGATGAAATACTGTTACTATTGCTATTGCTGCTGCTGCTGTTGCCATTCTTTTGCCCTCCAAGCCAATCGTGGAGGCCAATCCTGACACAGGCTCCGCCGCTGATGAGCTGCTTGCACTGAAAAGAAGAAGACGAAAAAATGACAACAAGAGTATTATTAGTAAAGAGTTGAATTGAAAACTGAAAAGTAAAGCGAGCTCAATTACGATGTCACTCAACAAGTTATAACTTACTCGATGGCAGGTCACCGGCTTTGTTGACTGCGTCGTCGCCAGGAATAGCTCCGAGCGGACCAGCGCCCGTCGCTGTTTGCCTCTGATGAAACGGCTCTCCGCCGTCGGCTGGCGCAGCAGCTCCGCATCGTGGATGGGCATCTGGTGCTGCAGCTGCCGATGTCGCCAGTTGGCTCCTAGATGAAAGAAGAAGACGTAATGATGGTCAATGAATTAAGTTGGTCAATTAAAGGCAGGCAGGTGAATAAGCTTAAGAAGTGGATAATTGAAAGCAGCAGCAGAAGATGAGGAGAATAATCTTTTCACTAAATGCTCAGTCAGATTGCGAATTGTCTGATTGTAGTCTGAAGAGTAATCTGAGATGCTATGGAGCTACAATGCAACAATACACACACTGGCTGCCTCCCTCGCCAAGGCAAATTGAGGCACAGCAGCAACAGAGAAACAACTGCAAACATTAGCAGAGTGGCCAACTCACTTCAGCTTTGGCCACTCTCCTCACTGTGCTGCTGTGGCTTCGGTGGGTGGATAAAGTAGAGAGGGCAAGAGAGGGAATGCAACAGAAAAGACAGAAGAAGAAACTGAGCCCTCCACACGCACACACACTCGCTTCTGTGTGTTCAAAGTTCTGCTTTCCCCAAGCCTAAGCAGTGTGTTTAGGGGTGTGAGCAGAGTGAGCAGTGGCTGAAACAGAAGAGAGCAGAGGGCAAAGGCTGAGAGTCAGGCAAAGCCAAAGAGCCAAAAAAGCACAGCTCACTCGCTCGCGCCAGTCGTAGCTTTAAACGCCGTCACCGCCGTGTGTGGTCAACATCACACAGGCCGGATTCATATCATACATGTATGTATTCTGAGTGATGCTAATTGACCACCACACCACTGCACAGTGGACAACACCAGAACAATTTAGAAACAATGAAGAAAAGTAGAAGAAGTTAAAGCTCACCTTTAAGCTGCAGCAGCAGCTCGACGGCGTCCGCCTTGCCAGTGCTGAGGTTCATCTGTTGCTGACCAGTGCCAGCAGTGCCATCTCCGACCATCTTGGTCGCCGCCACTGCTGATGATCTACTCCAGATGGCCAGCGGCTGGCGTGTCGCCTGCTGCAGCAGACTACTCGGCGAAAGGATGTTCTGAGGGACATTGTTGCCAGTGTGGCTGCTGCTGGTGCAAAACCGAGCCGCCATCCACTCCCGCCGGTGGTGGTTGATCTTCTCCACCAGTCGAAGTTGGCTGGGAAAGGAGAACAGGGAGGAGGAGGAGGTTGAGGAGTTTTGCTGCTGTTGATTGCTGCCGCTGCTGCCATTGCTGCCACTGATGTTCAGCGTCATCATGGACTTGCATTTCTCGGGCCCTTTGTAATTGAGGGCTGTTGTTGTTGCTGGTCGCCACCTGATGCTGCTGCTGCGCGCTGACTTTAGATCACCTTTGGAGCTGTGCAGGTAGTTTCTGCAGTGAAGTTGCAAAAAGAAGAAGAAAATGGTTAGTCAGGTCAAAAACAGAGCAGAATAAGAGCAGAAAGAAAAAGCTGTTTGACACTCTGGAGAATGCACTCTAACTAAACTGCGGATGTTTTATCTGCTGCTGCTGCTGTAAAGAAACAGAGAAGCTCTCGGGGACGGACGAACAACAAGCAAAAAAAGCTGTCACAGCTGAAAAATCTTGCTGCAGCTCGTAGTGATGGTAATCAATGGACCAAAGAGGGAAGAAGATAGCAAAAAAGCCATTCTACTAATGCAGCCACTGCGATGCTCGTCACTGCATGACGAAGACAGAAGCTAGCGTGGTGTAAGCGCGAAATGGCCGTAAATCTACTGCCGTTTAATTGCTGCTGCTGCTGCTTCAACATCAGCAGACGGTGACCAGAGAAGCTGCTGGCACTGCTTCTGCTGCTGCTGAACTTTGTCATCATCGTCGTTGTCGTCAGTGTCTCGCTTACTTGGCACCGTCACGTCGCTGTTGCCGTCGCCTTCGTAGTCGAAAGTGAGACGGCAGCGTGGCGGCCACGGCAGCGCTGAAGGAAGAAATAGAAGAGGAGGAGGAAGTTGGCTGCTGCTGCTGCTTAGGCACATCCGACGGTGACCTGTGAAGCGAGGCGACCGAGGTGGCTGAGGTGGCTGAAGAAGTTGGCACTTGAGTAGGCTTTGAGGAGCGATGGTAGTTAAAGTGACTAATGTTGCCCTGTTGACGCTGTTCCAACAGGTGGTGGCCATTCGCCATTGCCGCCGTAAAGCCAGCAGACCTTCCACCAGTTATGCTGGTTCTGTTGATGATGGCGTTGACGGTTGGCAAAAGTCAAGCTCAAACTTGCTGCGGATGATGATCCACTTTTGGGCCACTTTGGTCCATTTTCGTCAGTTTCATCGAACGAGGCTTTGTTTCAGGAGGAGCACCTGGACACTGCGCCAGAGTGTTCGAATATCGAGGTTGATGTTGCTGGGGATGTGGTAGTGTTGCATAGTGTATCGGTGGTTGTTGCTGCTGCTGCGTCGTCGCTGCAAACTGCTGGCAATGTTGTCCAGGTCAATAGTTGCCGCTGAATTCAATCGATGAGGTGTGGGCAGCAGCATGAGCAGGAGCTCCGACTACCACCGAATCCATGGCACGACTGAGAGATCAAAAAGATCGAAAAAGAAAAGAAGAAAAAAAAGTCGACGGCTACTGCCAAGCAGCATGAGCACCTAAAGCTGACTGACTGGACTGAGACTGTGATTTTTTCAGTTAAGCTAACTAGCTAACGAGAGTCACTGAGGCTGCTGGCTGCTGACTATGTAAAAGTGTTGCCTCGCGTGAGTCAACGACGATGAGGACGAAACGACGACGAAGATGATGTGCCCCTTCTCCTTTGCCTTTTCCTTTGCTTGCAGCAGCAGCAGCAGTCATCAGTTTTGCTACCATAATTACTAAGCTGGATAGCCTGGCCTGGCGCTTTTGGGCTTCTCTCTTTCTTTAACTTCAGTGCGCGCAAATTAAAAGTGCCCCCAGGCGACGGTGGTCATAGGGCATCGACGAAGAAGAAGAAGAAGGAGAATGAGAAAAGCCTGACTCACTGTCAGGCACTTTTTGCTGTTCTGTTCTGGCCGTGGCAGTGGGGAGATCATTAGTGGCCCGATAGACGCAGACAAACAGGCACAGACAATCGATCTGCTCTTTAGACCCCTCTTCTTCCTTCTTCTTTCTATTTCCAAAAACGGGCAGAGAGCATCAGCCAGAGTACCATTTTTCACTGTTCTTGCCTGTGTGGCTGTCTTTTTTTGCTTTTGCTCTTGTTGCTGCAAGGTGCTAAACATTTCAATCATCTTTTCTTCTTCTTCTTCTATTGCCTTTCCTTTTGAGGTATGCGCATTTAAAGCATAGGAGTGTGTGTGAGTGAAAGGCAGCCGCAGTAAATTAGCAGGTAATTAGATTAAACGATGATGAGGAAGAGGACGACGACGATGGTCACCCCCTCCTCCCTTTACAACTTCGACTCTTCAGCTCAGCTCAACTCTACGATGACAAGGACACACAAGGACAACAGGTGTTGATGATGATGGCAAGTGTTAGGCAGTTAGAAAAGGAGAAGAAGAAGGAGAAAAGCTCAACGCGTGAAGTCTAATTACCGACGAATTAGAAGCGACGGTAATGATGATGGTGAGAGCGAAGAGCGGTAGAGGACAATTAAAATTAGGTGAAAGAGATGGAGAGAATGTTGGTCACATGAGGCGGTAATAAAACGAATGATGAATTGAAAGAAGTTTCAATAAAGTAGAAAGTTGAAAAGTGTGCGTAACATCTCTTTCTTATAACGTGTGCAACGTGTTAATCTTTGTAGTGCAGTTCAGAGCAAAAAAGTAGTTCAAATCAAAAGCAGAAAAGGGGATCACCTACCTGAGACTGCTCAACTTTAGATGGTCGCGACCGAGGACGCGGAGTTTATTCTTGCCGCCCAGAGATGAGGAGGAAGTGGAGGAGGTGGTGGTGGTGGTCTGTTGTTTTCGAACCGAAGCAGAAGATGCTCCCTCTTCCACCACCTCCTTCTCTTGGGCCATTCTTTTTGTTGTTTTGATGAAGTTGGTGATCAGGTGATGCTTTTGTTGACACTAAAGTAGAAGAAAAAGAGTTCGGTACACTCACACGACGGCGGTGGGTGTATGAAAACTGTTTGGCGTCAGGAATGGCGATCATTTCTGCACTGTGTTGTGGTTGTCGTTGTCGTGCATTTCTAGTCTGTTTTGCATGTTTTCATGTGCACTGCCTGTTCACTTGTTCAGTGTTCACGTCAAAAGGAAGAAAGAAAGAGGTAGATTGTGCGGCAGGAGATGCAGAAAAGATAGCTGAGAAGCTTAAAGTGGAGAGAGGGAGAAGAAGAAAGCGAGCAGGCAAGTCGAGCTGAGTTGAGTTGAGTAGCCTGTGTGGCGCCCGCTTTGTGTTGGTGGTGGTCAGTGGACGCCAAGTGGACGCCGCCAAGACTGACTGACTGCAAGTCAGAAGAACACACTTTAGAAGTACTTTTAGAAGTGGGCTCAGAAGTGGACGATGATGATAAAGAGGAAATGAGAGGGAGAAAGACCGGTGTTGGTGCTCTATTGGCCACTACTACTACTCCACTTGGCCAATCATCTTCATCATCATCAGCTTCAGCAGCAGCATCAACATCAACAACGTCGTCTTTTTCATCATCATCATCATCCTCCCGTCCGCTTCTTCATCATCCCCTGAGGAGGCTGTGTTGAATCGGAATACTGCAGCAGCAGCAGCAGCGATAATATGGCCAGTCAGAGACAGTCGGCGCCGTTAATGGCGAGTAATTGCAACAGCAGCAGCAGCAGCAGCAGCAGCCGTAGTCGCCTGAAGGAGCATCGAGCAGACCGAAACAGGTTTCGACGCTAGATTTTTAGCTTTAGCTCGGGCAGCTCGGGCAGCTCTGGACAGGCAGGCTAGGCTAGACAGGCAGTCGATGATCGAATTCGCCGCTCAGGCTGTTCGCATTCATTCATTCACTCATTCAGGTTTGCTGTGTTGGCTGACATCACCGCTGTTTTTGTGGAGCAGCAGCAAAGTAGACAGATTGTGTCCAGCAGCAGCAACAACGGTTTCAGTTCACCTGCTGAACTGAACTCTCCTCTTCTCCTCTTCGATGTATATCGTTGGGGCTGACCATCACTCAAGAGAGTGGGAAGGCAGTGCCAGCAGCCAGCAGTGGCAGCCACTGCACCGTTAGTCGATCAGCGGCTGATCGACTTCTCTTCTATTTCTTCTCCCTCACCTTCTTTTCCTTCCTTCTGTCTTGTCTGTCAAGTCTCGGGCAACATGTTTTGCTGAAGCTGTTGTTGCTGCTGTTTCTGCTGCCGTTGTTGTTATTGTAGGGCACGGTCTTCGCTCTGAAGAGTCAGCCAGTCAGTCAGTCAATCGAAGGCCCCCGCCATCATATTCACACAGTTTAGCGCCCAAGAAGCGGTAGCTGCTGCTGCCGATTTGATTGCTTCTCCCTCACATGTTGCTGCTGTTATTGTCGTTGTTGATGTTCACATCACTTCAAGTGTGAAGAAGAAGGAAAAGAAAATGGAGGGAAAATTGAGAGAAAGAAAGAGGTGGTGGTGGATGATCAAGCGAAACCAGGACGGCAATTCTTCATCTTTAACTTGGCGCACCGCTTTGTTTTGCGCTAACATTCAGTTCGATTGGGCTCGATTTGCGAAATGCTAAATTGAGATTAATAATTTTTGAAGTAGTTCTTTTGAACCGAATAGAAATAGACATTTTAGAAGTGATTTTTACCTTGTTTTCCTTTCGGAAAGTGATTGCTTGAGGTGATTATCGATTGACAAATTGAAGTCGACTTTTTGGCCATTCTTTTTGGCGGCCGAGCTTCCAAGCTCTGCTGTTTCACTGCATGACGAAATTCAAGCACAGGTCCGTCCTCTGTGAGCGCGCCAAAAATTGGAACAAATCTGCTGCACATTTTTGCTTGTTTTGTTCTGACATCTGAATCTTACCCAAAACTTCTTAATGATCACCTAATTAATTTGCCAGTAAACTGTCCTGTGATCTTGCCACCATTCACTTTTCCTCCCTTCAGGATTCCCTAAATCCTGTTCTCGTGATCTCTCTCCCCTCGACATGGTTGATCATCTGAAGATTGCCGTGGTGTGCTCCAGCAACCAGAACCGGTCAATGGAGGCGCACAACTTTCTCAGGTGAGCCGCAGCATCTCTAACTTTTCTAACGTGTGTTTGTAACTTGTCCTTGAATCTTTCTTCCCAATTCTATTCTTCCCACTTGACCACCACTACACAGCAAAAAAGGCTTCAATGTGCGCTCCTTTGGATCAGGTCAGTTCAGTTCTTTTATTTGTTTGCTTACTTCAGTCAAGGTTAACTTACCTCCACTTTTTCACCCACCTCCAAGGAAACCAAGTAAAACTGCCCGGACCGTCGCAGGACAGGCCGAACATCTACGAATTTGGCACGCCCTACGAAGTCATGTACAGTGATTTGCTAAATAAAGACAAAAATTTGTAAGAACCCCAAAAAACTCCACAAAAAAGCTGTGTTGCAGTGTGCACTTCTTCTTTTTGCATTGCAGTGTGCTTTGTTTGAGAGCTAACTTTTTTTCTGACAAACACTTTCCTTTTTCGCCTTTTGCGTTGCTGTGGTTCTAAAACAACCCAAAACAACTCCACTTCTACTACACAGGTACACCCAGAACGGCATCCTGCACATGCTGGACCGCAACCGGCGCATCAAGACCAGTCCGGAGCGCTTCCAGGACTGCCCGGAGAAGTTCGACGTGATCTTCACCTGCGAGGAGCGCGTCTACGACCAGGTGGTGGAGGACCTCTGCGGGCGGACACCGCTGGACAACAGCACCGTGCACATCATCAACATCGACGTGCAGGACAACGCCGAGGAGGCGACGCTGGGGGCGTTTCTGATTGTGAAGATGGCCACCTCGCTGGCGGCGGCCGAGGACCTGGACAATGAGATTGACGAGCTGCTGCAGGAGTTCGAGACGGACATCAACCGGCCGCTGTTGCACACGATAGCCTTTCAGTAGAATCGAATCACTGGATCGAACTGATCAACTCACACACACTAATTACGGCAATTACGGCATACTTTTGTTCACCCCGCAAATCCTCACCATCACCATCACCATCACCTCCACTCACATCAGAACACAACTCACACTTCTCCTCTCCTTATTCTTCTTCACTGATACTGCAACTTCTTCTTTTTCCTCTTTCTCACTGTACTCAAACGCTACCGTTTCTTTTTCTTCTTGTTATTGTTGTTAAAAACTGCGTTCCTTATTCTTTTAATTCACCCCACCTTTCCTTCATTTACCCCCCTTGTGCAAACAGAGAGTCCATTTAAAATATATTAACAAATAAAGCATGAGTTATACAGGCAAAATAAACAGAGAGTAATCTTCCACACTTTTTTTTCTCACTCATCCAAGTGGGCGTACACCTTGCGCAGCTTCTCCTTCTTCTTGCGGTTATGATGGCGCTTCCAGGGCTTTCCCTCCACAGCCAGCAGCAGCTCCAAAAGCCTCCCCACCCTGCTGAATAAACTCCCGCGAGTGGACGGCAATGCCCCGGCTGCCCTTCGTATGGGCGGCACTACCCAGCCCGGCAAAGTACTCCTCGTTGAAGTTACGCTTTTTAAGGAGGGCCTGGCCCTCGTATGCTTTGAGGAGGCGACGGTCGGTTATGGCATTCGCCGTGGCGGAGGCCTCCTTCGCCAGCGCCTTGGAGCTTCGAGGGTAGCGGTGAAACTCCTGCTGGGGAACGGTGGGCGGCGCGTAGCAGAAGAGGAGCCGTCCACAGACAAAGTCCTTGAGGAGGTAGCGGGCGGCGCGGGAGGTGTCGGGCAGGCCGCGGGCCGTCATGAAGCCCTTGGCGTAGCCGTAGGCGCTGAGCAGCTCGAGGGCGGTGGCCTTTCGATTTTCCTCGTCCTCTTCTTGGGCTCCAAAGTCGTCTTCAGACCGCCTCGGCAGCATCAGCCCGTAGCGCGTCTCAAAGACGTGGCCGGGAATGCGCGCGGCTATGGCGGCAATGGGCGGCACCGCCTCCTTCATCTGGTCGATGGGGAGGATGCCGTTGATGATCATCTCCGACTTGCTGCTCACCACATTGGGAAAGACCAGGCCGGGGCAGTCGCAGATGGTCAGTTGGTCGTCGAGGAGGATCGTCTGAAAGTGCTTCGTCTTGCCGGGCATCGCCGAGACGGAGACGGCCTTCGAGCGGAGGAGGGCGTTGATGGTGGAGGACTTGCCGACGTTTGGGTAGCCGATCAGGCCGACGGTGAGCGGCCCCTCAAGGAGGGCGACGTCCTCGGGAAGGCGGCTCCGAAGCGACTTGAAGTAGGCAATCAGCTCGCTGTAGCTGAGGGGCGTGTAGAGGCGCTTTCGAGCTTCGGAGTCTGCTTCTGCTTCGATTTCTTTGAAGGTTAAGCGATTCGAGCTTTGTTTCAACGACCTCTTCTTCATCCTCTTCTTCTTCTTCAGAACTTTCAGCCTCATCTTTCTTTTCCTCTTCCTCATCTTCAGTGGCCGTCGTCGTGGGCTGCTGCTCGAGGGCGGAGAAAAAGACCACTACCTTGCCAATGGAGGTAAAGTAGTCGAACCAGTGCCGCCGTTGGCGCTCCGTCAGGTAGTCCGACTTGTTGAGGAGGATGACGGGCAGCTTCCGCTCGCCGCCCACCTCCTTGATGTACACGTCGAGGTCCTCGCAGAAGAACAGGAGCGGATTGCGGGCGTCGAGGATCTGCACGAGGACGTCGCTGCGCTCGACGACGCGCCACAGCTGCCGCCAGAAGTCGAGGTTCTTCTCAAAGGGCGTCAGGACGAGGTCGTCGCGCTCCTGCAGCTGCGCCAGTCGCCGACGCCACTTTAGGTAGCTTTCGTTTTCCGCCTGGTGCAGCTCCTCCGGCGTGGTGTTTCGATCCCAGAAGGGTCGTCGAGGGATGAGCAGCTCCTGTTCCAGGCTTTCATCTACGACTGCCAAGGTGGAGGGCTGGGAGACGGCCGCCGACTCGATGATCTTGATGTTTTGGCGTTCTAAAAGAGAAAAGAGGTTAGTTCAGGTGTTTTGGTTGGAATCTCCTGAGATCATCTCACCAGCAACAAACTGCTTGTTGGACATTTCCGCCGTGGAGAGAAAGTCATCGAGGGAGGTATTTTCGGTGATGCTCTTCGCATTGGAGGGGTCATCGTGGACGGTGTGACGCTAATGAGGAGTGAAGATCATTTAGAGAATGGTTAGAAAATGGAAACAACAAACACTCAAACCCAAACACCATCTACCTCACTCAGCTGATCAGCCGTCGGTCGTCGCTTCTTCGACTTGATCAGCGACCGTCCGAGGACCTGCATCGTCGTCTTGGGTCGTGGCCTCATGGTCACTTGATGGTGGATTAGATTCTGGTAAACAAGAATCCTCGGAGACGAAGCAAAACAAAACCGAACCAACGTAAAACGCACGTGAAACGCAGCAGCAGCGGCAGCGTGGTCTACTGTGGCGCCCTCTACAAACTCAAGACACTGAAACAGCTGTTCGTATTTTGAAAATTTTTTAATTTCTTAAAAGTTGCGTTTACAAAGAAAGAATTTATCTCCTATGACTAGAGCGTTTTATTAATTTGAAGATTAGTATGAAAAGAGCAGTGGCCAAACTTGCAAAAACAAAGGCTTTCGCCTTTAGATTCGCTTCACATTGACCGGTCGGTAGTTTCTGATCCGTTTGTCAATCTCCACGATGAGCGGGTCCTTGAGGGAGACGCCGCGCTTCAGCAGCTCCTGCCGCTCCTTCTTGATCTTCTCGATGATCAGCGGCTGTGGTGGTGGCTGTGCTTCGGTGGTACTCTTCAACAACGGAGGAGGAGGGTCGGGAATCATCGTCTGTCCTGTGGAGATGGGTCGATGGTTAGCTGCTTTGACCGTCGTCTTCAGCGGCGGCGGCGGCTTGGCACTGGTACTTCGGTGGTGGCTCGCCGGCGAGCCGATTCGAGTGCCCGTTTCGAAAACAGGCTTTCCACCACCACTGCTGGGCTCAATCATGCTCTTGGAGAGTGGCCTAAAAATGAAAAGAGGTTAAATAATGTCCTTATCACAAAATGATGATCGTCACACTTACGGCGTGCTAGTGTCTCTGGTGATCACAATGCGACGAGTTCCGGTGTTGCCAGTGTTTCCAGTTCCACCACCGCCAGTGCTGCTGATGGCACTTCGAGTCAGCGAAGAGGTGCGCTGAGCGCTGAGAGCCCGTCTCGGCGGAAGTGGACCTTTACTTGAAGCCTCCAGCTCCCGAATCTTCAGCTCCCGCTCCTTGAGCCGCCGCTCCAGCAGATAGAGCCGTTCCTGGAGCCGCCCCTTCTCCGCCTCCGCCGCCTTCAGCTGCGTCCTCTGGGCGGCGGCCTTCTCTTCGTAGGCGAGCCGAACTTCCGCCGTGGCCGACTCAATCTCGGAGGTAGGTGGCGCAGACGGCCATCAAGTTCCTGCTGCCTGCTGACCACCTCAGCTTCTCGCTCCGTGAGCAGGCGTTCCCGTTCGGCGACATTCTGCAGCCGAGCCTCCAGCTCGGCCTTCTGTTTGCTGTTCCCCAGCAGCTGCTGCTCCTTCAGCTTGAGGCGGCTCTTGAAGATCCTCATCTGCTCCTCCTTCCACAGCTCAATGTCGTGCGCCGTCTCGATGATCATGTCGTTGAGGCTCTGGTTGACCAGATTGAGCTGCTCGGAGACATTTTCCTCATTTTCATCAGGCATCGAGGGGACAATGGACCGTCGCCGACTGGCCACCTCCACCCGATTAGGCTCATCAGCACAGTAGCTGAGATTGGTCATCTCCTGGAGGAACATCACCACCTGCATCTCGCAGATCTGGTCGTTCAGCTCGTCCTCCACGGGGACGGTCGTGTTGACGAACTGGTCGTCGCCCAGTTGGTTTCGGTAGCCAGTTGTTCCCTGATCTCCTCGATCTTCTTTTTCTTCCTTTTCTTCAGCAGACAGCTCAGGTCGAGCTCTGCCGTACCGAGCAGCGTATCATCCGCCTCGAGGTGCAGCGTGACGATAAACGGGACCGTGGAGAAGGTGTACACCAGCTTCTCCCGCGTGGTGGCAAAGTTGAAGCCGCAGAAGCCGTGCGGCACGGTGATCGCTTCCAGCGGCTGGGCGGCGGCGAAGCGAATCGCCGGGTAGGTCTTGATGTAGTCGCTGATGCCGAAGAAGGCGTAGGAAAACTGCAGGTAGAAGGGCTGAAAGAGGACCGTCTGCTGGCAGCAGGTGCTGCTGCTGTTTGTTGGAGAGGAGGAAGTGGACGTGGAGTTTTGCTCAGCAGCCGTCGTCAGTCGAATGGTTCGCAGGTCAATGGAAATGTAGTAGTGATTCACAGGCTGTTGGTGAGTGGCTGCTGCTGCTGCTGCTGCTGCTGGTAAAGGTGGAGATAATGAAGGTTTTGGGCTTTGGTGCTGATGCTGTGCTAAAGGTGCAATCGGTGGCTTTTGTTGTTGATGATGGCTGTCTTTAGTTGTCTTTGGTGGCGGAAATGGCATTTCGGTGGGCGTGGGTGTCGACCTTTGCAGTTGATCATTGACCTTCTCTTCTTCCTCCCATTCTTTTCGCCTACTGAGCACTGGAGTTCGAGGCGTGTTTACCATTTGAGTAGGTTGTTGGTGGTGATCCATTCGCGAGATGGCCAACTTCAGCTGCACAACGGGAAAGGGCTCCTTTACGTAGACGGACTCGTCTTCAGGAACAATCTATTCAAAAGTTGAAAAGTTACAATCAAAACAAACCTTAAACCCATCTCCTCCTTACCATGTAGTCGCCCTCAATCGCCGCCGAGCTGTTCTCAAAGAGGCGCAGCAGGTTGGTGGTGACGAAGCCGATGACCACTGAATTTCGAACACTGCACAGGCGAATCTCCACCGTCGGATAGGCCTCAAAGTACTCCTGCAGCATTGGCCCGTCAAAGGTGAGAATGGGAAATAGAAAACGGTGACGGCGGAAGTCGGCGGCCGTCGCCAGGTCGAAGAAGCTGGCGCTGCGAATCTGCTTGCCCAGCATGGTGTACTTGAAGTGGTACTCGGTGCTCTTATCTCATCTTCCTTTTCTCCTTTGCCTTTCTTCTCACCGAGCAGGTTCGCTAGATTCCGCGGCCGGTCAATCTGAATCTGAATGAGGTACATCTGCGTGCAGTCCGCCTCCCGGCAGCGGTTCTCGTCCCAGACGTAGAAGGTCCGACTTTTAGCTTCACCTTTAGATTGGAGTCGAATTCGTGAGTTGCTGAGTTCGAAAAAGAGTGGTGGGAAAGCAGTGCACCGAGCTGGACATCGCCGGCGCCGGCTCCTTGCGCAGCAGCGGCCGAATGAAGGCACTCTCGAGGTACTCGTGGTGGCTTTCACTTAGCGATAGGCCTCCACAATTTCCACCTCCAAGAGATGTTTGCGAGGTCATCGAGCTGGACATCAGATCATCCGAGGCTGCCTCGTTCAGCTTGTTGACCATGAAGGCGAGGTACAGCTGGGGCCGCTTCGTCGAGCTGCCCTTGTACTTTGGGTTGAGCAGCACGTGCCACCGGTACTTCGGCTCCGCCGTCCCGGGCTGTACTCCTGGATGTCGCGAATCTGCAGGACGACGTAGCCGATAAAGTGCCGCTCCTCGGCCGCCGGCCTCGTCGAGTACTCCACGAAGCACTGCAACTTGATGGACTTGCGCTCGATGCGGAACTGCTGAAAGTCCTTCTTGTTGAGGCGGAAGCCCAGTTCGGTGGCCAGCTCCGGGTTGACGGAGTCAATTAGAATCGGGTCGCTCTGCAGCACCTCCTCGTTGAACTTTGCCTCGAGGATGGCGGTCGTCTTGCAGGCACGCGAGAGGAACTCCTCCTGCAGCGGGAGGTTGTCGCCCAGGCTGACGCTGATTAGAATTTCGTAATTCATGTTCGGTAGATGGTGGTGATGAAGAAACGAGAAATAGAACAGCGCCAGAGCAGGCACTGAAGAAGTGAAGGTGACACACCGGTCACCGGGCGAATTCTAGATTCTAGGGGCGAGGAGATTCATCGTTGAGGTGAGATTCTGAAAGCTCTGAAGAAGAAGAAGAAGAAGAAGAAGTTGCACCTCGGTTAAGTCATACTGTGGCCGTCGCCGCGCCGCATCAGCCGTCGGCACCAGAATCAGAACCAGGAAGCAGTGAGGCGAAGCGCACAGAGATAGATAGAGAATTGAGAGCAAAAACAAAACAATAAAATGCAAAAAAAATTCTCAGCATCAGCAGCAGCTGCTGAAGAATCGACTATTTTAACCAGGTCATTTGAATTTTTTTCAGCAGCTAAAAACACCTCAGCTGCCGATCGCACTTTGGCGGCAAAAGATTTGTCAAGTTTTTTAATAACAAAAAAATGAAAATTGAAGCTTGATGAAAAAAAAATGATGAACATTGATAACGATTGTTTTCTGTACAAAAATTGGCCAAACTAGAGACTCATGGCAGTGGTCACATTCAGCGTTGACCTGATAATGCTGGCAGTGGTGGCCGCTTTAACCGGCGCCGTTGTAATGTCAAAGATAATCTCGCCCCAGGTGTTGGTCATCACGAGGAGCACCGCCAGGCAGATTATCTTCACGAAGAAACCTGGCAGAAGCTAGAAGAAATGGAAAAGAAAAAAGACATCAGTAAAGTCCAAAACTTCTACTACCACCGCTTACCATGTCCTTATTCTTCATCCGCCCCACCTCAAAGATAATGGCGTTGGTGCCCGATGAGACGGGCAACATGAAAGCGTAGGAGCAGCTGACGGTGACGGGCAACATAATGGAGAGAGGGTTGACGCCCATGGCCGTCGTCTATTGATAAAAAACCGTTATCAAACCCTTATCAAGACCTTATCAACTTCTCCACCACCGCTTACCATTGTCTTAATAACCGGCAATAGAATAGTACAAGTGGCCGTATTCGAGGTCAGCTCCGTCATGACCAGCGTAATGGCGCACATTATGACCGTTATCAGCGGCTGCGGAAGGCTGCTCAGCGTCGCCAGGCGATTGCCGATGGCCACCGACAACCCCGATCGCTCGCAGCCCTTGGCCATGGCGAAGCCGCCCCAAGAAGGAGGATCACGCCCCAGCTGACCCGCTCCTGTGTGCTCTTCCAGTCGAGGAGCATTGGAGAGGTCTTCAGGTTCGAGGGCTCGGCGGGGATGAGGAAGAAGAGGACGACGACGAGGATGGCCGGCACCGAGTCGTTGATGTCGCTGATTAAAGAAAAAACAGCAGCTATCAGCAAAAGTGTTTGGTTGATATAAGAGCAGCCGGAAGTCTGTCTCAGTGCGTTAGGTCAGTTATTATTTATCAACGTCCTGATAAGTAGCAAGTGATCAGCAATCAGTCACTTACTTTGAATTCCACGTAAAGAGCGTCGTCCAGCCGCGCATGAAATCGGGCGAGCGGAAAAACCAGAGAAAGAGCATCAGCAGAAAGAGCACCAGGACGGCCACCTCTTGAAAGCTGAAAAAGAGATTTTAATCAAGGTTTCTAGAAAAGCCCCAAGTTATCCATCACCACCACCTACCGAAAGCTGCCCAGCTGTTCGTACTGAATCTTGATCGTCTCGTAGACTTGCTCCTCGCTCTGTTTGGTGTTTGCTCGACTGTTGTACAATTAGGATGGAAAATGAAAATGCTGATGATGATTGAGAATTCATGCTCACCTTTTCTTGTTGTTGACAAAGAAGATGGTGAGAAAGGACCAGGTGAGGGCGAGGCTGATCAGCAGCCCCGGTACGTTGAAGAAGAACCAGTGGGAGAAGGAGATCGGGTGTCTAAAAGGGAAAAGGATAAAATGTGTGTTAGAAAATGTTGAAAACGGAAAGGTCAAAAAGAAGTTCTAAAAAGGTTTCGAGGTAGTAAGTAGCGCCTACTCTTTGTAGATGGCATTGAGCACCAGATTGGTGCTGCTGCCCGTTAGCGTACCAGTGCCGCCGATGTTCGCCGCGTAGCAGATCCCAAGGAGGATGCCCTTCTTCAACTTGCGAGAGGCTTTCTTCGTTAGACCGACGCTGTACAGAAAAAAAGATGTGAAAAGAAAAGGTTTTTAAAACATTTCAATGCTAATCACCTCGTAATCTGCGTCACCGTGCGCAGCGAGTTCTTCCGCCGCATCTTCTCATCCACGGTGATGTACGCTAAAGGGGGAAAAATTGAATTTAATTGAAAGAAGTTTTCATAGCAAATTGTCTCACCGTGATCAGCATTTCCATCTTCTCCAGCTCTAGAACCAGTTCCACCAGCTCCAATTACCCCACCGGACATCTCCTGGTGGCAGGTTCCGTAGGAGACCGATTTTCGTCTGGTCAGCTGGTCGAGCGCCGCATTGACGATGGGAATCATCAGCGCCACCGAGGCGAGATTGCTGTAAGCACAAAAGTATTTTTGATGAGTCAAAAAAGAGGACATTTTTTACCATTTACTCACCTGATCCACATTGAGAGGAAGGCAGTGGTGAACATGAAGCCGAGCAGTAGTCTGTAAAAAGAAAAAAATTTAAACTTCCAAAAAACATTCTAAAAAAGTTTCCATACCTTTTAGGCGACGTCCCCGAGAGGAGGATCACCTTCAGCGCCACCCGCTCATGCAGATTGGACTTCTCCACGGCGGTGGCCGCTATGAGGCTGCCCAGGAAGACCATGATCGTCCCGTTGAAGTAGGTCTTGCAGATGGCCTCCGAGGAGACGATGCCCATCACCGGGAAGAGGACCACGGGATGAGCGCCGTCACCGAGATCGGTATCGTCTCCGTGAACCAGTAGGTGACCATCACCAGGACGATGTAGGCGCACGGTACTGCTGCTCGAAGTTCTGCAGGGAAGAGAAGGTTTGAGAAGATAATATCTCAATTCACTAGATC
Source organism: Tyrophagus putrescentiae (assembly GCA_024499935.1). NCBI lineage: Eukaryota > Metazoa > Arthropoda > Arachnida > Sarcoptiformes > Acaridae > Tyrophagus > Tyrophagus putrescentiae. The sequence continues at coordinate 10,963,104 of JAMZRA010000002.1, read as the reverse complement.
ACTTACATGTGGAGGTCATGGTGGTGGCCGGAGAAGAGCAGCGGTGACCAGATGACCGGCGTCAGCCAGGCGATGATGTACCGCTTCAGCGACCACATGTCCGACAGCTTCATTCTGGTCATAGTGGTGGATGGTGATGAGGTGGTTGTGGTGATAGGGTGAAAGTGGTGATGATGCTGAGGTAATAAGGTCACGAGGGTGATGAGAGAGAAGATGTGGAAAAGGTTGTGATGATGGGCGAAAGTGAACAAGCACACAAAAATGTTGTTTGGCTTCAGTGCATTTTGTGAGAGAGCTATTTGTGTTTGATGATTGGAATCCGCCGATCTGAATTGTGAGGTGATGATTAGGTTGGTTTTGGCTTTGTCAGAGATGACTAGTATTTCTCTTTTAATTGATGAAAATCCTAAGTGATGTTTCTGTCTGAGAAGATATTTGAAGATCTTCAGAAGAACGCACCGTCTTCATTCACCTCACGTCTTCATCACCGTCGTAGTAGTGGTGGTGGTGGTGGGCTGTAGAGTAGCATAACAAAGCGCTGGATAAAGTAAAGTTTGATAAGATAGTCAGCGAAAATGTTTTGGTGAGGTTGAATGAAAAAAAAGAAGTGGCAGGCGGTGTCAATCAGTGGCAGTTGATGATGATGATGATGATGACGGTGATTACTTCACAATTAGCTGAAATGATTTTTGAGAAGAGGTGCAGTGGAGTTTGCAGACAGTTTACAGTTGACCAGCTGGTTTAATCAACTGAACTGACATCGAGTCAATCAGAGTAACTAACAGTTTGACACCGAAGTGAGCTTTTTCACTCGTTTTCATCAATGGCTCAAATCTAGAGTAGCAGTGGTAAAAATAAGAAGAAAAGAAGATTGGAAAATCGAGGTTAACTGCTGCTGCACCACCCAAAAAATCTGGTGTACCATGTACTCAGTCCTAACTGTTCAGTTCACCACAACTGACAAGACTGGCACTGATTTCAAAGTCGAAATTCTGCTCCCCCTTATCAGTGGGTGACGTTACTGAGGTTCACTGCTGTACAGAGCGGCCTGGTCCTGTGCTAAGTGGGCGCCAGTTATCATTATCAGCAGCAGCAGCAGCGGCAGTCGAAGTAAATTTCGCACCAGGATCAAATGGAGGCACCGAACAAAAAGAGGCGCCCACACACTCGCGCACAAGCTGATAAGGACTCTCTCAACTACTTATTACACAAGCATCTCATCTGACGAGCAGTGTCTATCTTCAGCCCTTGCGATAGCAGTTTTTCGATTTTGCTCCATCTCACATGATGGAAATTAGCTCAAAGTGATCAATTGAACACTTGGGCAAAACAACAAAGTAGAAAATAGTAGTAGCGATGATGACCTGTTTTTGAGCTCCAGTTGAAACAAAGTAGAACCAAAGACTCAGAGTTGACCATTAGCCTTTACTGATCTCCTTCTCTAGATCACAGTTGTTGAGAATGTAACAAGTGTCATTGCTGCTGTTGCTGCTGCTTTTGTTCCTTCTGCTGCTCCTGCTCCTTCTGCCGTCTCAGCGTCTCCTCGAGCACCTCCCACAGAACCGTCTCCCTTGGGTAGTCATTATCAACCAGATTCACCAGACAGTAGTTCTCGGTAATGTCCTTTAGAATGGCCCGTGAGGCGCTCTCCTCCGGGTAAATGGCCGCCCACTTGTCCATCCACAGGCTGAAGGCCTCGTCCTAACGCAAAAAAAGATATTTAGAGCTAAAAACCCAATAAAGCATATTATCCTCCACTCACCTTCCACACTTGAAAGCTCACAATGTCGACAATGGTCGGCTGGATGATCTCCTTCCCGGGAAAGACGCCCCAGGTGACGGCTATGGGCTCGCTCTCCGAGCAGTTGGTCACAAAGTGGTCGCCGGTGCGATTCACTACCTGGTAGTTCACATTGGGGTAGTCCTCCAGGACGGCCAGCAGCTGGTCGGTGAGGGCTCGGCTGAGGAAGAACTCGACGTAGGCCTGGGGGAAAATACCAAGATTAGATCTATTATAAAAAAACTCCAAACCTCCAATTACCTTCTGATAAACATAGCCACCCTCTGAGCCCCAGCCAAAGACCGGATCAGTGGAGGGGGCCCCGTTGACATTGGGCTGCGAGTTGATGGTGAGAATGCCCGCCTGGTTGCAGGCGGACAGCCGATCGAGAATGACCGACGTCTCCGACCTCAGGTCGGCCTCCTCGTTCCAGGGAATGGCGGCACCGGGTGGCCGTAGCGATTGGCCGTCCCGCTAATGTAGCAGTGAAAGACCTCCCAGACGTCCGCCTCCGCCGTCAGCTCGTAGCCCCACATCGCCAGCAACGCCTCCCGCCCCTTCTTCGGCTCCAGGAAGAGGTAGTAGTCGTTGAGGTTCCCGAAGGCGGGCGAGTCGACGTGGCCCCAGCGGCCATTTGGGAACTCGTCCCAGGTTTTGGTGCGGCAGACGTAGCTGAAAAAAGAAAATGGTTAGTAAAAAAAATTTCGATTATTGTTACTCTCTTCCTTACCTCTTCGGCCTCGAAGACCAAAAGATAGGCCGACCGTCTCCTTACAGCGCCTATGGTTCGCCGGCGGCAGCCACGGCAGCGGCTTCTGCACCTTCCGCTTCGAGAACATCCAACGGCGCCCAGCCCCAGCGCCTTCACAATGCTCACCGTCGCCTGCTCCCGATTCAGTGTGTAAAAGTGAATTCCCGGCGTCAACCCAGGAACGGCCAGCAGCTGCCTGCACAGCTCCACGGTCCACTCCACGCCGTACGCCCGCACCGCCTCGTCATTGTTCTTCAGCGGGGCAATGTCCGCTAGGATGTGCTCCGGAATGACCAGCCCACTGACGCGGGCAATCTTCTCCAGCGAGTCGTAGTTCTGGATGGGCATCACCCCGGGGAGGATGGGCACGGTGATCCCGAGGGCGCGGACATCCGCCACAAACCGAGCAAAGACCTCCACCTCAAAGAAGAGCTGCGTGATGATAAAATCGGCGCCGGCGTCCACTTTCTCCTTCAGAAAAGCTAGGTCCGAGGCGCGGCTCTCCGATTCAGGGTGAGTTGTGGGGTAGCCGGCCACTGCGATCGTAAAGTAGTCGCCATACTGTTCGCGAATGTACCGCACCAGGTCCGCGGCGTAGGTAAAATCGGTCGCCTTTTCACTCTGATTCTTGTCGCCTCTCAGCGCCAGAATATTCCGTATGCCGATGGCCTTCGCTCGCTCCAGGCAGCCGGCCAGCCGCTCCCGGCTCATGCCAATGCAGGTAATGTGCAGCATGGTGTTCAGGCCGCAGTAGTTCAGGGCGCAGCCGGCGATAGTGATGGAGCTGGTCTCGCATTCGCCCTCGGGATTGCCCGCTGCGTGCCAGGTAATGTCCGCAAAGAGCGGGCCCAGCGCGCGAAAGGCGTCAAAGCGGGCAATCAGGTTGACGGCAGCCGCTTTGCTTTTGGGAGGGAAAAACTCCACCGAAAAGAACGGAGTGTCACCGCCGGCGGCCACGTGCTGAGCAATCTTCCGACTGAGGGGAATGTACTCTGAAGAAGTGCTGGAGTGGCAAGAAGTGGTGGCAGCAAATTCGGCGGCCGAATCCGCCGAGTACTTCCGCTGAGGCATCATCAAAGTGTTGCGGTGTGTGTTGTTGTTTACGTTTTTAGCGAAGAGTTTTTTCCTAGTTTCGAAGTTTCCCTTTTGTTGATCACTGCCTGCTAGAGTGAAAGTTACTGCCTTGAGGGGCTATTTCGTTGTCGTCCGTCTTCTACGGCCGCCGATCAAATAGTACATTGCCCTGGCGATCCTTCAGCCGAACGCGACCATTGCTAAATATAGTCTCGCTGCAGCCGTTGCCGTACTGCGTCTTGATGTGGCCGCTGCTGAAGTGCCGCCTCTGATAAGGGGGAAAAGAAGAGAGAAGTGATAGAGATGATTAGTAAACACATGCAGTAAAACTGTGTTTATCAGCAGCTCGACCATGACAAGCACCACGATCCACACCATAACCCTTGTACCCACCGTGTAGTCCTCTGTTCGCCACTCGACGTCGCCGTTTGGGTAGATTATTCGCTCGCACGCCGTCGGTGGTCGTCGAGTGGACGGTCCCATCGGCGAGGTGGATAATCTCCTCACTGTGTCCTCTTGACCACCATTTTTTCTCTTGATCACCAGCCGCCTTTGAACTGGCTGGCCGTCGGCGAAGGTGATCTCCTTGCTGCCGTCAGGGTGGAGCCGCTCAACTTGACCACTGTGATGTTTGAAAATCGAGGAGTAAGTGATTAGGCTTAGGTACACTAGTGCTTGACATTATCAATGCCTTCTCACTTCTGGCATCAGGTTACTTACTTGGGAAATCGAATCACCCTCAACCCGTCCCGATATAGCGTCTGTGAGGTGCCGTTGCCGTGTACGTAGGTCTAAATGTGTTCATTAGTGTGTTGTCAAACGAAAGAAATAAGAGGAAAAGAAGATAGCAAGAATGAGCATTGCAGCTATTGCAAAACAAACTCAACCAGAAGTGAACCATAAAACGGGGGACAACTGAAAGTTGAGAGCTGATTTTGGTTGGTGTTGCACTTACAATTGATTGATCACTGGCAAAGGCAATCTTATCACCATTCGATAAAGATGTCGTTGAAATGCAGCTTTCGGGCGCTGATTCTGAAGCACTGGGGGCAGTGGTGGCTGCCGTTCTCGAAGCGTCCTCAGCAGCATCTTCCAAGTGGCGTGAGTTTTTATCTTCCTTCTCTTCTTCTACTTCTTCACCACCACCGCCGTTTTTACCAGTGGTCGCCAGTGAGGACACTTTAGTGTTCAGCGCGGCGATCTCCCCTCTAATCAGCTCAATGGAGGAGGCCAAATGTTCCGTGGCGCTGTGGTCCGTTGTGGCGTCGCTTTCGCCTGTGTCTCGCAGTTCAAAGATTCGCTCCTCGGTCAGCTGCCCTTTCAGGGTCATCAAGTCGAGCAGGCGCTTCTCGAGGTGGGCAATCTGCCGGACGACCTCCACTGTGCTGAGACTCGGAGGAGCAGTTTCTGTAAAGTAGAAACATTTGGTAACAAAATCGAAATCACAAACATAACAAAGATACCTGTCGAACTACTGGTGATGCCGTTTTCGGTCATCTGCTGCTGAGAAAGAGTCCTCGAGATTGGCAGCACCTTTCGCGCAAAGTCAGCTCGCTTTTTGGTGACCTTCTCAGTGGCCACGTCTTCTCGTCTCAACTGAGGCTGTGCCTTTCCGGCGAGGCTTTCAGTGATCACTTCACAATTCTTAGGCTTGACATTGGTCTTTGGTCTAGGCGCCTTTTCGATGATGATGGCAGTAGTGTTGTCCTGAGGAGGACGCTCCAAGGAAGACTTTGCCGTCTTTGGTGATGCCGCCGTCTTTTTACCGTCCTTTGGACTGGTGATTTCTCCTCCTCCTTTACTGAATCGCCGCAAGCCTTCGCCTCTTCGAAGAAAGGGTCGCTTCTCGGCGGACTGAACCTTGAAGGGATTACGCTGTCGCAGCTGTTGAATCGGTTGTTGCTGCTGTTGTTGCTGTTCTCCTTGCTGCAGCTTAAGCTTGACCAGATCTTCAAACGTCTTCACGCGAGTGCCGTCCACACCTGGACTGATTTCCAGCCCATCCTGCTTCTGATGGTGATGATGACTTGCACTGCTTCCCGTTTCCTTGGCACTTCCTCTTCCTCCTTCAAAGACAATTTCGCAATCAGTGTCTTCTTGATCAGTGTCACCACCGCCACCTGACAGCACCAGCTGATTCAGCGCCTCCGACTGCCTGTTGAGCGACTCCAGGGTGGACGCCTCCAGCAGGCTGGCGCGAATCTTCTCGACGTCCAACTTAAGGAGCTTCTTCAGCTCGTTGACAGTGTTCATCTTTTGGCGGCGGCGGCGATGAAGATCCAGAAACTCTGATTCAAAACAGATGCAAAGCAAAAAATACCTGATGATTTCGAAATACGTTTTGCAGACGCCGCCGCGGCCGCTGGCGCCGTCCGTAGATGTCGCTACGCTGCGGCAGCCAATCACGAAAGCAGCGACCGTTTGAATGCCGTTTCGCCGTTGGCGCTGCTGTGTTTGTTGTGTTTTCTGCTTTCTGCTGTTCTGTTGACTGCCGCGAAGTGAAACGGTCACAACTTTGTTTCAAGTTCTTTCATCGTCAATTTCTAAAACCTTGATCCTCTGTCAATTCTGATCTTTGTGGTTCACCCCACCACCCCCAGCATGGAGCAGATAGAGCTGACCAAGGAGAACGTCCAGCCGCTGAAGTGCGGCCGCAAGATCGAGAGTCTGCGGGCGGCGCTCAGCATGGACCTGAATGAGACGAGGCGGCGCGACGAGACAAAGGCGTAAGTTTTTTGACTTCAATCAATTTTTGTGTTTTGGGATTTAACCTTTATCCCTTCTCTTCTTCAAGTGAATTCGAAGCCAAACTGGCGAGCACCACCGACGACGACGAGAAGCTGGACGTCTACGTCAACTACGTCCGCTGGATCGAGCAAAACTACCCCGAGGGCGAGAAGACGCTCAAGCCGACGCTGAAGGAGTGCATTCTCTACTACAAGCAGAAGGCCGACCAGTACAAGGACCAGGACCGGCCGAAGCCCAGCTTCAAGGACAGCGAGAAGCTGCTCTCCATCTTCCTCAAGTACATCAGCTTCAGCGAGCACCCTCTGCAGCTGCAGCTGTTCAAGATCTTCTGCAAGGAGGGCTTCTTCCGGCAGTTCGCCCAGTTCTACGTCACCTTCGCCTACTCGTACGAGATGGCGGGTGAGACCCGCAAGGCGGTGGACGCCCTGAAGAAGGGCCTCCTCGAGCGGGCGGAGCCGAGGGCGGAGCTGACCTCCGCCCTGGCCGACCTGGAGGTGCGCACGGTGCGGCAGATGGTCGCCCACCCGGAGGCGATGCTGGAATCGGCGAGCAAATCGAACAACCACCGCAAGGCGCTCACCGGGCTGAAGGCCAAGGTGGACCGGCACGGCGTCGCCGAGGCGCCCGTCAGGCGGGTCGGCCACGCCGCTCTCGCCAGCAATGGCGGCGGTTTGAAGGCCGCAGCCACAGTTCCCGGAAATCTCTCCGTCTTCCGCCTCAAAGTCGAACGAGCAGCTGCGCATTCTCAGCGACGAGAATCTGATCATCGAGGCGCCCGTTCCGCCGGTGCCTCGAACGCCGCTGGCCACCAGCAGTATCAGCAGCCGGAGCAGCTCTTCATCTTTGGCACCAGCGAAGTGGTCCAGTGCCTCCACTCCGGTGCCCCTGGTGAAGGACAACAAGGAGAACGAGCGAGAGCCGGGCAAGTGGAGCGAGAACAAGCTGAACATCAAGGGCATGCGAAAGCGAGCGCCGCTGTCCTCCACTTCCTCTTCAACGACGCCGGCCTTTGCGATTCTCGAGGACAACAACGCCCCCGCCGCCGCCGAGCAGTTGTCCTCGGCGAGAAAAGTTTCTACCAGTCAACAGAAGCCACCGCCTCCCACAGCCACTGCTGAAAAACCCATTGCCGTGGCGAAGTTCGAGGACGAGGAGGCGATGAGCAAGTACGTGTGGAGCAGCCTGCGAGCGCAGATCTACCCACCGGGGGCCCCCGCCACCGAGTTCTCCTTTGAGGAGCTCTGGTACCCGAGGTGGCTGGAGCGGCAGCAGGCGAAGCAGAGGCAGCTTCAACAACAGCAACAACTTCAACTTCAGCAGCAGCAGCAGCAGCAGACCTCGGTCATCATTCAGGAGGAGCACAGCTCCCGGCAGCTGCAGTCACTGTGCGACTCGAGCACCGACGGCGCCACCACCATGGTCACCCACGGGGCGACCTCCATCGTGCGCGACTTCTACAACGGCACGCTCAACAGCAGCTCTTTTAATGAGAGCGCCGGGGCAGGGCTAACCAACGCCACACTGCAGCAGACGATGGCGGAAGCTGGTGAGGCAAAAATCACTACCACCGCCACCAGAAACGCCTCACCGCCGGCGGCGCTGCACAAGTCCTTTGCCATCTTCTCGGAGACGATGATGGCGGCGAATGCTGCAGCAGTGGAAGCCTACGAATCTCCCGATAGTACCGTTCCACATCTCGACATTGAAAGAGAGGGGCAAAATGAAGTGAACAATCAGCAGCAGCAGCAGCACCAGCACCAGGAATCGACGATGATGGAAGTGGGTGATGAAAATAATGGCATTGGCAATGGCAATGAGGTGACCTTCGCGACGATGACCACCACCACGATGACCTTCAAGGAGGACGACCTGCTGCGGCGGTCGGGCGCCTCCTCGACGCCCTGCGCCGAGCGAGGGGCGGCGGCAGCGGCCGCGGGCGCCTCCTTTAAACGCCCCACAAACATGACCGTCACCCGGCTGCAGTCGCACCCGAACTTTGTGACGGGCATCACCGCCAAGCTCAGCCCGATCATCGAGACGAGTCGCGAGTACAACAAGTCCTCCTCCACCTCCTCAGCTTCCTCATCTTCCGGTTCTTCAACCGGCTCCAAGAGTGGCTGCTACTCTGCCTACTCCTCTTCTTCATATGCTGCTAACGGCGTTTCATCGGGTTTCGGCCTTCCGCAGCAGCTCTTCTCGGAGAACACCTTTCACCAGCAGCAGCAGCAGCAACCTCAACAACAACAACAACCTCAGCAACAGCCTCCACCTCCCCCGCCAAAGCCATCGCCTTTGACTGTGTCCACTGCTGCAGCCGAGACTGAGAAGGAGGAGAAGGAGAAGGAAAAGGAGAACTGCAAAGCCATCAGTCGGCGACACCAGCAGAAGAACCGCGCCGAGCTGCTGGCGACGCTCTCCGACTCGGCGGCCTTCTACGCCGGCTATGAGCACGGCGGCGGCCTGGACTTTATCGAGCAGATGGAGGCGATCCTCTATGAGCCGCTGACCAACCCGGGCTACTTTGAGCAGCACGACTGCCACCACCGCCGACTGAATCACCACTACCCGGCGATGCCTAATTGAGAGATTAACACCACCATCACTTTTATTCATATTCCCCCTCCTTTTTCATCTCCCGATCAGCCTGTGTATTATAAAACAAACTCCACCAGAATCTATCTGCTCACCACCACCACTAACATTATTTCCCTCTTTATTCTCTTTCTTCTAACCACTTTCTTGAACATGCCGAAAAGGTGCTCCTAACGTTTTTCTTCTGTTTCTCAGAGTGGATGTGTTTGTGTGTGTGTGTGTGTGTTTTTCTGCAAAGAGTGGTGCTACACAAGCAACGCGCCAACAGCCATCACGATGACTGCACGTTTCTCCCCCAGTAGCGAACATAACTCTTTCGTAATCAAACAGTTCGGGGAAGGAGAGGGGGAAAGCACTACACGACTCGTGTAGTACTAGAGAGAGAGAGAGAAGAGAGAGAGAGTGACGTCAGGTAGGGCTGAATAACTGGCGAAGAAAAGCAGTGTTGGCGAAGTTCTACAGCTACCTTTTTCTGCAGCCTGGTGCTGTGTTGTGAAGTGGTGAACAGTGTTCACTGAACATTGTGGTTGCTGTTAAACTGATGCTTCTGCTGCTGGGCCGAATGCAGTGGAAAGTTGAAAACTAACCTTACTAATCTTACTTACTAACCTTCATGGGTCATCATGTGGTATCAGGAGAACGGGTAGACTCTCTAGTTTCAGAATATGTTTACTTTGTCGAGAAAAACTCAATGGTTCGAAAACTAGAGCCTAAAACGTGACCCGTAGTAAAGACGTAACCTGGGTCACTTGAAGACTGATTACTTTGATGTTCTTTTAACTTTATGGGTCATGTGTGGTATCAGGAAAACGGGTAGATTCTCTAGTTTTAGAATATGTTTAATTTGTTGGGAAAAATTCAGTGGTTTGAAAACTAGAGCCTAAAACGTCCAGTTTGCGCTGGGAAAAAGACTTTACATGTGCGTGAGAAAGAGAAAACACTGTTGTTGCTGGTGGGTCGAATGCAGTGGAAAGTTGAAAACCAAAACTAACGTTACTAACCTTACTTACTAACCTTTATGGGTCATCATGTAGTATCAGGAGAACGGGTAGATTCTCTAGTTTCAGAATGTGGTCATCCCGTTCGGAGAAACTCAATGGTTTTCAAGTAAAACACTAAAACGTGATCTATGGTAAATGAAGACTTAATAACTCTTATGTTCTCTCAACTTTAGGGGTCATGTGAGGTATCAGGAGAACCAGGAGACTTTTTAGTTTTAGAATATGTTTACTTCGTTGGAGGAAAAACGCAGTGGTTCAAAAACTATACTATAAACTGCTCTCTTTCTCTCCATTACTGTTTTACTTGGTGATGGACAGTGTTACGAGGGACCTGCAGAAACCTCCTCCTTGAACTCCTTGAACTGCTGTACGCCGATGATGTGGTTTTGTGCTACACGTCAGCTACAAGTTTGGCGACGGTAGTCCAGCAGTCGAAGGATACCGTTTACAAGTAGACCGTTTACAAATAAAAATAAAAACTGCATTGATGAAACCAAAGAAAATTTTTTTTGTGAAGAAAATTAACTACACAAAAAATAAAAATGTACAAAAAAGTTGCATTTATTAATCCAGTAAATTTTTTTTGTGGAGATAATGAACCAACACAAAAAAATAAAAATGTACAAAAAAGTTGCATTTATTTATTTATTACTTGTAAAATTATTTTATCGTGATAATGAACTAACACAAAAAATAAAAATGTACAAAAAAGTTGCATTTATTTATTTACAACATGTAAAATTATTTTATCGTGCTTTTTTAAATACAACTTAAAGACCGATCGCTATGACACTCAGTCACTCCCAACGTTGGATGCTGGTCGAACCCGGTGTTCTCGCTCTGTTGTCTTCGTCCTTAGCAAACATTCAGTTTTTCTGTTCTACTGCCACTTTCACCATCATTGTTGGTGTAGCTGTTGGTTTCTACCAGCGGTAAGTTAACTTGTATTTGTCACACCTCAAACTCTTATGTTTTATTTTCAATCCCTTTTTGCTCAAAAACTGTTTCCAGATCCAGACAATCCCAAGGATCCAGACACCAGTAAAGCAGTATTTTGGTGACCGGCACACAACCAGCCCTTTTTCCTCTAACATGAACAACGTAACTCCACTTTTGCTTAAAGTTAGTTCGGTATTTGGGGCCATAGAGGTAGTGATTGGGCCTAACGCGGCTCTTTTGGAGGTGACTGCCCAGGTAGTGCCCATGAGCACTGACCCAAATAGCCGCATCACCATCTCTGCAACAAACATTTGGCCATCACAAAGTCATGAAACGGCTCAAGGTTTGGTCAGAGAGAATGACCAGCCAATCCCGATGGAAGTGGATTGAGTGATGGATTAATTGTCGGTTTATAAACTTCACTCTCACAAGGAGTTCATTCAATCATTCCTGATGTGCAGTGTGGACTCCAAACATACACTGCTGTCAACCAGTGTTTGTTATGCGAAAATTCCATCCAAAGAGTGTTAAATACCTTGCCGTCTTCTCAACTCCATATTTTCCACCCCTTTTATCCCCCCTTTATCTCTTGTTATCACCATTAAAAATGATATGCCCGTAAATGTGTGTCTTGTTGATTGGACTATTTAATATTCCACTGTTTATGGTGGTGGAGTGATATAAAAGAGAGAAAGAATTCATAATAAAAATAATAAGTTTAAGTTTAAGAAGGAGGAGGAGGTGGTGTCGCTGATGTGTGTTGGTTTGTTCTCTTCCTGACTGGCGACGTTTGCTGGAAAGTGAAATGGAGATGAAACATATGGAGTTCTTTCGGTGTTTGCCCACTACTCCTTCTGTTGTTTCTGCAATGCCTGCGCAAACTCATTTTTCATCGCTTCCTGGACTTTCATCACGTTGAGCGAGTTCACCGAGCGCAGGCTGCTGAGGATGTTGTTTGTCTTGCCAAAGTTGATCTCATTGAGGGTGTTGCGAATTTTGTTCTTCATGTCTTGTGTGTTTGTTTTGTTTGAAGTGGTAAATATATGTTGAACTAAAAATTAGTTTGGACTTAAAAATATGGTGCTCTTGAATGCCGAGCGCTACTGTACTTCTAGAATTGTCTAGAAGAAAGCGAACGCCAACTGCGCAAGCTTGTCAACGCTTGTACGCACTCAGTTACACTGCAGCTAGTGGCAGCCAGCCACTCACCGCCAATGTACAGTGAAGACTCTCACTGCCAGTGACTCACTGATGCCAAGGATACTCAGGAGAGCCAACTACCACAGCAATGAGCTGTGTTTCATCAACTGCTACCTGTTGCCGAGAAGATCGTCTGTTATTGAAGTACAGGAGTAGCATTATGACAAGTGGCTACCACAATCTGACGATTTCTATTCGTTGGTGTTTAGCAGTGCGAAAAAAAATCAGCACTGCGAAATGCTTTGTACAGGAAGTTGGAAAGCCAAAAAGAAAACAAGAAAAATCCCCCTCTTCTAAAAAAGAGAAAATCGCTGATTTTGTATAAAAGGAGACTGTTTTCAGGTAGAGGAGCAACCCTTTTCACCAGTCTAAAATCTTCACGCCACTAGCTGAACCAACTTCATAATTTGCCATCGCCGTTATTCTGATTTAGTAAATTTCTGCTTTGCCGCTCATTAGTCGAGATAGACTCTGAAGATAGTCACACTCAATTGAGCTAGTTTTACACCCGGTGCGCAGCACCCTTTGACCCTTGTGAACCTGATCTGAGGAGTTGAAGTTCTAGACCCCCTCTCTTTTTACTTTGAATTGTGTTTGTTTTGTGTTTTGTACTGCTTTGATTAATTAATTAAACTGTGTTATTATCGTATTTTGTGTATGTGTTACTTTGCTTGTCCCCATGTTCCCCTGCTTAGCTTAATGCAATACCACTCGACCACTTCGCGCCTTTACCTGAGTTCCCAAGAAAAAAGCCCAGGCTTAGATCGATGTGATTGAGTGCTCTACTTAGTGAACAAGTAGCGTAACATTCAGTCTCTTTTTACATATATTAGAGTTTCATTGGGTTTCGGCCTTTCGCAGCAGCTCTTCTCTGAGAACACCTTTCACCAGCAGCAGCAACCTCAACAACAACAACAATTTAAGCAACAGCCTCCACCTCCCCCGCCAAAGCTATCGCCTTTGACTGTGTCCACTGTTGCAGCCGAGACTGAGACTAAGAAGGAAAAGGAGGAGAACTTTGAAGTCATCAGCCATCACCAGCGACATCAGCAGAAGAACCGCGCCGAGCTGCTGGCAACGCTCTCCGACTCGGCGGCCTTCTACGCCGGCTATGAGCACGGCGGCCTGGACTTTATCGAGCAGATGGAGGCGATCCTCTATGAGCCGCTGACCAACCCGGGCTACTTTGAGCAGCACGACTGCCACCACCGCCGACTGAATCACCACTATCCGGCTGATGACTAATTGAGAGGCTACCATCACCACCACTTTTATTCATACTTCCCCCCCCCCGATCAGCTTGTGTATTATAAAACAAACTCCACCAAAATCTGTCTTCTCACCACCACCACTGACATTATTTTTCTTTTTATTCTCTCTCTTACCCATTTTTTTATACATAAAAATATTCTCTTTCATTTTACCCATTTTTTATACATACAAAAAAATGTTCCTAACGTTTTTCTTATATTTTTTAAAGTCAATGTGTTTGTGTGTGTTTTTTTCTGCAGAGAGGTGCTACTACACAAGCAAACCGGCTTGTAACTTTTTTCTCTGTGTGCAGCTCGCTAACAGCCATTGATGCCTGTACGTTTCCCCCTTAGTGGACAGTAACTCTTTGGCAATCAAACAGTTTGGAGAAGGAGAGAGGGGGGAAAGAGAGGGGGATGGCACTGTACAAAAAAGTGGCGGCAAGTAGGTTTGAATAATTAGCGAAAAAAAGTGTAAGCAGCAGCTACTTATTTTTATACAGCGACTTTTTTATCAAGGACTGGAGAGAGGGGGGAAAGAGAGGGGAATGGCACTGTACAAAAAAGTGGCGGCAAGTAGGTTTAAATAATTAGCGAAAAAAAAGTGTAAGCAGCAGCTACTTATTTTTATACAGCGACTTTTTTATCAAGGACTGGAGAGAGGGGGAAAGAGAGGGGGATGGCACTGTACAAAAAAGTGGCGGCAAGTAGGCTTGAACAAGTAAAGCTAAATCAGCAAATCGAAGACGATCAAAATCTAGATTTTTTTGTTACCTTTTTTTGGCAAGTTCAATCAAGCCATGCCACCTTCCTAGGATACCGATGTGGGTACCGTTGTGTTCAAAGATCATGTTGAAAAAAACTGTTGACTAGAAAAGAAAACCAAAAATTTGAAAAAAGTTGCGATGTGCGCGGTGTCCCGCCTTAATCACGTTAGTTTTTTTGTTTTAAAGTTATCTTTTAGCTCAACTTTTTCCTGTTTGTCTGAAAAAGAAAATGTTTAGTTTTCAGAACAATTCAGTTTTTTCCTTTACCATTATAATCAGTAAAATGTGTGTGTTGATGAAAACTGCACAGTAGAGCTTGACCCTTTTGTTTGAACGCCTTCAGCCAGCCAGAATAAAAGAATCTTTTTTTCTTTGGTTTTTGTTTTTGTTTACAAATGCTGCTGCGTAAAATTGAAAGAGGCACCATATTTGTTCTGTTGTCAATTAAATTTGTAATAAACACATAATTTATTAATAACACACGCACACAAAAGATAAGAGGCAAAAGCAGACTTCAGTGTTTATCTTTTCTTGTTTATTTTTAATTTTAATTACCTTTTCCTTGAGAAGGCATAAAACTAATGCTGATTTTTGCCAACGTTTTGTGTCGTAGCATTTATCAGGCAGAAAAAAATACCGCTAATTAAACAAAAAATCCTCTAATTACACGCACACAAAAGATAAAAGGCAAAAGCAGACTTCAGTGTTTATCTTTTCTTGTTTATTTTTAATTTTAATTATCTTTTCCTTGAGAAGGCATAAAACTAATGCTGATTTTTGCCAACGTTTTGTGTCGTAGCATTTATCAGGCAGAAAAAAATACCGCTAATTAAACAAAAAAGCCTCTAATTACACGCACACAAAAGATAAAAGGCAAAAGCAGACTTCAGTGTTTATCTTTTCTTGTTTATTTTTAATTTTAATTATCTTTTCCTTGAGAAGGCATAAAACTAATGCTGATTTTTGCCAACGTTTTGTGTCGTAGCATTTATCAAGCAAAAAAATACCGCTAATTAAACAAAAAATCCTCTAATTACACGCACACAAAAGATAAAAGGCAAAAGCAGACTTCAGTGTTTTTTTTCTTTCTTTTTTTAATTTTAATTACCTTTTCCTTGAGAAGGCATAAAACTAATGCTGATTTTTGCCAACGTTTTGTGTCGGAGCACTTATCAGGCAGAAAGAGTGAAAAGTATCGTTTTTCTAAACCGATAAACTGTATTTGTCATTTCTTGATAATTGTTCCCTTTGCAGTTCTATTAATTGTATCTTTTTTAAAAAAAAGTTTATCTTTTATTAGAAGTAAGTGCAACAACACTTTTGATTTGGTAAACATTTGTTCCAGTTGCAATCGTTATTGCCACAAACATTTTTGCTGTGGGCTAGCTGAACTGGCATAATGCAAAACACAGATAAATCACACACAGTGTCTGAATAGATTAGCAGTGAGCCGGTCTCACTTTAACTTTCATTCAAAACTTTTACACACTAGCTTTTAGTTGAGTACAAGTTATGTTTCGCGTTAAACCTTGCTCTGCCAACAAACAAAAAAAGTAAAACATTTAAAAATTTGTTGGTTTTCTTCAACGTACTTTTCAAAAAAAATTAAACTTTGAAAAATATGAGATTTGAAAAAACGGCGCTTGAAGCGCCGTTTTTTCAAATATCTCATATTTTTCAAAGTTCTTCCAACTTTTAATTTTGATTTTTAAACTTGTTAAAATTTTTTATTTTTTACAAAGTTTTGTTGATTATCTGCTTCGACATTTGTGTGATCAATCAGAATTATTGATTTTAATCTATTTTACAGCGGCTCACCCTGGCTTCACTTGACTTACCAAGAACGCCCGCCGCCTCGGGCCTCGCTCGCTCCGCTCGCGAGACCCTCGTCGGCGGACGTTCTTGGTAAGTCAAGTGAAGCCAGACCTCGCCGCTTTTCCCATGCACTGCTAAACATATTCGATAACTTGACCGGCGGCTCACCCTGGCCTCACTTGGGCGACCGCCAACGCCCGCCGCCTCGGACCTTGCTCGCTCCGCTCGCAAGGCCCTCGGCGACGGGCGTTGGCAGTCGCCCAAGTGAAGCCAGACCTCGCCGCCTTGTGCCGTGCACCGTTACCTTACATTTATGTCTGGGCCAGCGGCTCACCCTGACGTCACTTGGGCAATGCGCAAGGCCCGAGGCGGCGGACGTTGCACATTGCCCAAGTGACGTCAGACCTCGCCGCACTGTGCTGGGCACTGCTCCCCCGCATCACAGTGCTCTCCCGGCAGCCCAGGGCTGCGGTAGCAGCTGCGACAGCGACACGCGATAAGCGAGCGCTCACAGGCTGACACGAACGCTGTGGCTGCAACGGCCGCAGGACGAGCATGCGCATTGCAGGCGAAACAAACCAAAAGTCAGAAAACTCAAAAGAAAACGTTTCAAACTTTTCGGGTTTTCTGGTCAACCATAAGGTTTAAAAAGAAGCCAACATAGACACAGACTAATTATGAGTAGGGGAATCTGATTGTGTGCTCAAAAAAGTTATCGGAGTTCATTTAGTATTTAATATTGCTTATCTAAAAAGTGACTATAATCAGATAAAGCACTTCCGGTTACTTTGTTAAAATTCTGAAATAGCCATTTTGTGCCGCTATTTTTCTGATTACTCTAGTCAAAACCCCATGCTTCTAAACCTAGTAGTTTTTTAAATATGGCTAAAACATTAATGACTGAAAACAGATAATCCGCCATATTAAATACCCCCAGTTATCTGATCAACTTGAATTTAGTATCATTAGAAAGATGCCATTTAGCTTGATCTACTGCTGAAAACCGTATTTCAATAGCATCAATAGCTTTTTTTCTAGAGTCAAAAGAGTGAGTGCGGAGAGAGGGAGGGAGAAACTGTTGGATTTTAGGGGTTGTAGAGATAATTAGCGAAAAAAAGTGTAAGCAGCAGCTACTTATTTTTATACAGCGACTTTTTTATCAAGGACTGGAGAGAGGGGGGAAAGAGAGGGGGATGGCACTGTACAAAAAAGTGGCGGCAAGTAGGCTTGAATAATTAGCGAAAAAAAGTGTAAGCAGCAGCTATTATTTTTATACAGCGACTTTTTTATCAGCGACTGGAGAGAGGGGGAAAGAGAGGGGGATGGCACTGTACAAAAAAGTGGCGGCAAGTAGGCTTGAATAATTAGCGAAAAAAAAGTGTAAGCAGCAGCGATTTTTTTTAAACGGCGACTTTTTTATCAGCACTGGAGAAGGCAAAAGAGAGGGGATGGCCTCGACAAAAAGTGGCGGCATAGGCTGAAATTAGCAAAAAGTGAGAGCAGCAGCGATTTTTTTAAACGGCGATTTTTAACGCTGAGATTGCGCCCCGGAAAGAGTAGGGGCTGGCACTGTCGAAAACTTGACGGCACAGTAGCCTCAGTAAGCAAAACATCAGCAGCAGCGTCTCCTCTCAAAACCCGCTTTCTGTTCACACTGGAGCGAGGGGGAAAGAAGGGGGAGGACTGCAAAAGTCGCAGTACCACGTACATAGCGAAAACCAGCCAAGTGTGGCGCACCCTCTTCCATCGCGCCTTACGGCTGCACCTCGGTTTTTTACGAGATGAGGCATCCTACTTTAAGCGCTACACCACTACTAGCATGCACGCTCCACCCGGCGCATCGCATCCCTGAAGCTTTGGACGCATACCACGCCACACGTCATCAATCCCCCCCCCGATCACTGTGATACAAGCAGAACCCACCGAATCTCTCTCCACCCCAGCTACATCCTCTTATCTCGGTTCTTCAACCCGCTCGAAGAGTGCTCTAACTTTCTCTACTCCGCTTCTACGTATGATGTGTGTACGGGTGTTTTCTGACAGAGGTGGCCTCCGCAGCAGCTCTTCCGGAGAACACCTTTTACCAGCACGCGCACAGCAACCTCAACAACCTCAGCAACATCAACAACAGCAGCCGCCTCTACCTCCAAAGCCATCGCCTTTGACTGTGTCCACTGCTGCAGCCGAGACTGAGACTAAGAAGGAGAAGGAGGAGAACTGCGAAGTCATCAGCCATCACCAGCGACACCAGCAGAAGAACCGCGCCGAGCTGCTGGCGACCCTCTCCGACTCGGCGGCCTTCTACGCCGGCTATGAGCACGGCGGCGGCCTGGACTTTATCGAGCAGATGGAGGCAATCCTCTATGAGCCGCTGACCAACCCGGGCTACTTTGAGCAGCACGACTGCCACCACCGCCGACTGAATCACCACTATCCGGCTGATGACTAATTGAGAGGCTACCATCACCACCACTTTTATTCATATTCCCCTCTCCTTTTTCATCTCCCGATCAGCCTGTGTATTATAAAAATAACTCCACCTAAATCTGTCTTCTCACCACCACCACTAACATTATTTCCCTCTTTATTCTCTCTCTCTTCTAACCACTTTCTTGAACATACCGAAAAGGTGCTCCTAACGTTTTTCTTCTCGTTCTTAGAGTGGATGTGATTGTGTGTTTGTGTGTGTGTTTTTCTGCACAGAGAGGTGCTACACGAGCAGCGCGCAAGCAGCCATCGATGCCAGCACACTTAGGAGAAGGAGAGTGAAGTGGACAAAGTGGCAGTACAGGAGGAAGTGAGTCAGGTAGGGTAATTATCGGTAATTAGCTGAGTAATTAGCGAAGAAAGGCAGTGCTGCCGCTACTTTCTTTGCATCCGGTGCTGGCGACGATGGAGGAGTAGGCTGTACTTGTGTGTGTGAGAGAGAGAGAGAGAAGAGAGATAAAGAGAGACACTTGGCGCTGTTGTGAAAGGGAGCACTGCTGTTGCTGCTGCTGCTGCTGAATTGCCGGTATGATACTTCTGCTGCTGTTCCGACTGCGGAAAGTGGAAAGTTAAAAGCAAAAAATTACCTTCTGGGCCTAACTTCAGGGGTCATCATGTGGTATCAGGAGAACGGGTAGACTCACTCAGGGTAGAGCATTAGAGTACAGTTAATTGGATACCCACTGTACTCTGATGTTCTCTCAACTTAATGGGTCATGTGTGGTATCAAGAGAACCAGGAGACTTTCTAGTTTCAGAATATGTTTACTTTGGTGGGAGAAACTCAGTGGCTCAAAAACTATACTATAAACTGCCTCTCTTCTCAAAAAATAAAAAATTGTCATGATAAAAGATAAAAAATAAAAAATTGTCATGATAAAAAATAAAAAATTGTCATGACAAAAAAACAATTATACTTTTTGCATTTATACTTTTATGCATTTATATTTTATCATGCTTTTACAAATACAACTTAAAGACCGATCGCCATGACACTCAGTCACTCCCAATGCTGGATGCTGGTCGCACCTGTTTTCTTGCTCTGTTTTCTTCGTCCTTACCAAACATTCAGTTTTTTCAGTTCTACTGCCCCTATCACCACCATTGTTGGTGTAGCTGTTGGTTTCTACCGGCCGTAAGTTAACTTGTATTTGTGGCAACGCCTTAAACAGTCTTAGGTCTTATTTTCAATCCCTTTCTGCTCAAAAACTGTTTCCGAATCCAGACAATCCCAAAGATCCAGACACCAGTAATGCAGTATTTCGGTGACCACCAGCACACCAGCCCTTTCTTCAACATGAACAACGTAACTCCGCTTTTGTTTAGAGTTAGTTCGGTATTTGGGGCCATGGAGGTAGTGATCGGGCCTAACGCGGCTTTTCTGGAGATGACTGCCCAAGTAGTGCCCACTGACCCAAATAGCCGCATCACGATCTCTGCAACAAACATTTGGCCATCACAAAGTCATGAAACGGCCGAAGGTTTTGTCAGAGAGAATGACCAGCCAGTCCCGATGGAAGTGGATTGAGTGATGGATTGAATGTCGGCGTCTATACTTTTCACTCTCACAAGGAGTTCATCATTCAATCATTTCAGATGTGTATGAAGTACAAATAAATTTGCACTTCTATTTATTAATTTAAAAGTACTGTAGAATATAAAAATAATGAATTGATACAGAAATGAGAATTTAAGTACGAAAGTGAAATATTAAGTTACTAGGTTGGACTGTTTAGCGATTTAGGAGAAAATAATTTATGCGCTGAGGTAATGATTGCTTGACTTTGCAAATTCTGAAAAAATAAGACTTAAGTGTGTTTTTAACAGTTGTTACGGTCTAATGAGATCTGAATGAATGGTAGAGGTGACCATAAGGTTAATAACTAAAACTGTGTCAAACTAAATTATGGCAAAGAAAAAAAGGTGAAGCAATTTTTTTTTTGTTCTATCCTGTTTTAACTTTAAACGCTTTGACCTCTGTAATTGAGACAGGCTTCGACTTATTTCCACACATGCACACACAAACAATTATTATACACGGAGTGTTAAGGAATTTTCCTTGAGGTGATGGCCTCTGACAAGGCCATTCGAGAAGGCTCCAGAGCGTGGAGCGGCGGCTGGCTGAGTCATCGCTTGGCTGCTGCTCAGCACCTTGCCTGTGAGCTATCGGATGACGTGAACGTGAGAGGAGCGTTCCCTCACGTCGTCTCACAGCCCCACGTGCTCCCACCGTCGCTAGAAGGCATATAAGCCTGCGGCGCCCAGACCGTCTTTAGTATTGAAGCATTCAGAGCGTCAGTCACCGAGCAGAGGCTCCGTCGACCGGCTGCCCAGTGTGCGCCCCATCAACGCCGGCCTCTTTGCCGCGCCGTGCCCCGTGCCCCGTGCCCCGTGCCCTGTGCCCTGTGCCCCGTGCCCCGTGCCGCGCCGTGCCCGTGCCGTGCCCGAGCCCTTGTCTTTGGACTCCCGAACCCTGCGCCCATTCGCCCTGAGCGGCCCTCACCACCTACTTCTATTAGCAGGGGACAATTGAATATTGAGCCTGCTGTAGCTAACTGTATCACCGAGGGAGGGCGCCACGACGGAGCGTGGCAG
Source organism: Tyrophagus putrescentiae (assembly GCA_024499935.1). Classification (NCBI taxonomy): domain Eukaryota; kingdom Metazoa; phylum Arthropoda; class Arachnida; order Sarcoptiformes; family Acaridae; genus Tyrophagus; species Tyrophagus putrescentiae. The sequence goes on along the minus strand of JAMZRA010000002.1, from coordinate 10,942,106 downwards.
ACAGCTGATGTGAGGAGAAAACTGTCTGCTTTTCTGCTGCCTTCATACAGCAAAAGCGAGTGAAGTTTTTAGCACTGCTTGTGCAAAAACAGCCAAACTGAAGCCGGCTTTACACTATTGAGGCTGATTCTCATTGGCTAAAAACTTTTAAATTCTTTACAATTGGCACCACCTGAAGACAGTCCTACTGCAAACTTACAAACCGATGACCAAAAGTCAGTTTGCATCAGTTTTTGCTTAATTTTTCAACTGTAGTGTTGCAAGTTTTACATTAATTTGTTTTAGAGCGACATTCCCAAGAAGAGTCCATCAGATCGATTCAGGAGACTTTTAGAGCTGATCTGTATTTGTTTCATATGGTTATTTTCTGGTAATATTAGTTTGGCACGAGTGACTTTATCTGTGAAAATAAACAGGGGAGTCAACCCAAAGGCAGTTTCAGACAAAGACTTATTGGCGTTTGTAAGTTTCCTTAGTCAAGAATTGCGTTCAATTTTGAAATATCTAGAAAATGCTATTCCTCATGCTACAACTTGACCTATACAATCGATCCTCAAAGTCTCTGACGATTATGACTTTAATTCGCTTTAACGATAAATGCTGCAACATGAACACTAAAAACTATGCAACGCTTGCTCGCTGTCATGTAGGGTTTCTGAGTGCGCCATTGTAAGATTCAGTTTTTAGTCATTGACACGAATTTACCGGTCATTGCGTTTTTGCAACGCTAAATTCACTCCTTCATACGCAGAACAACTTTTCTTATATCTGTTCCCCTCTCTGCCCTCGTATACGTTAACTCAGCCGCTCATATCAATGTCCCAACAATACTCAATCTGCTTACTCCCCTTCCCCTCATCTTCGCGGAGAAATTCCGCGACACGAGCATTTATACGACCCAGTTAATGCACTTTGACTCTCTCTAAACCAACACTTCGCACAGACTTAGTACAATGAAGAGCACAGATTCGCTGAACCATCAGCAACCTATAACAGTCGTAAGATGTCAGCTTGTCGCTTCGCAGATTGTTGACCTCTTAAGCTTAACTGTTAGCTCGAGAAATTAGAGAATGTGCTCAAGATAGTGATAACTGCCCTTCTGATATGCTGCCTTGTGATCGCCCTTTTTGATCATTGTACTTTTCTTGAATTGTGATTTATTATAACATCTGTTATGTCAGTGATAAAGCGAGTTAATAAGTCAATGTTTGTCGTAGTTTACAACTCAAGCAATTGGTTCCTGATGTTCTTTACCATGACTCATGGTATTCTTTGTGGTTTTATTGAGACGTTTCCACATTTCTACGTCTTCACGATGAATCTGGCGTGAGCTCTATGAGAATTTGAAGTTTGAAATTTGCTTAGGCCTTTCTTTAACCGCTTTACAGGTTAACGAGGAGCGCTCAGAAATGAAGTGTAAAGGAAATTGAACACCATGAGTCACCGTTTGTAAGCACATCTTCTAAATTTAAACATAGCTTTCACATCATTTCTTTACCCTTATCCTTTTATTATGTGTATGACATCAAAAGATAGCCGAATTTGCTTTACTAACCAGTTAATATTATGTTAAAGAGAAATTTATCCAAAAGAAGATTCTAATAAAATATATGACGTTTAACAGTAAGTTGTCTGATTTGTACCCCTTTTATCCCCTTTTATCTCTTGTTATCACCATTAAAAATGATATGCGCGTAAATGTGTGTCATATTGATTGGACTATTTAATATTCCACTGTTTATAGTGGTGGAGTGATATAAAAGAGAGAAAGAATTCATAATAAAAATAATAAGTTTACGTTTAAGAAGGAGGAGGAGGTGGTGTCGCTGATGTGTGTGTGGTGGTGGTGGTTTGTTCTCCCATCTTCCTGACTGGCGACGTTGGTTGGAAAGTGAGGTGGTGATGAAACGAAAGGAGGGATGGGATGGGAGGGACTATCTTTCGGTGTTCACAGTCCCCACTACTCCTTCTGCCGCTTCTGCAGTGCCTGCGCAAGCTCATTCTTCACCGCCTCCTGGACCTTCATCTCGTTGAGCGAGTTCACCGAGCGCAGGCTGCTGAGGATGTTGTTCGTCTTGCCGAAGTAGATCTCATTGAGGGTGTTGCGAATTTTGTTCTCCATGTCCTGTGTGTTTGTTTTGTTTGCAGTGGTAAATGTATTAGATAGATATAGTCAAGATCTTTCATCACCAAAACAACCAAAACAACCGTACCTCAACCATGCGGCCAATGTTGACGATGTGCGAAGCAGAGTCGGTGACGACGTTGTCCGCCTCAATCTGCCGCGTCAAACTGCCGCCGAGGTTCATCGTCCCGGAGCTCTGCTTGTTCGTCTGCAGCCACAGCATCACAGTGGTCGTCAGCTTGTAGTGGGCATTTCGGCCGCTCGACTTTTCCTAAAGAAGAGGATGAAAGTTTTAGAAACAAAAAGTTAGGGATAAAGCTCCTGAACATACCTGCACCTCGACGACGTGAATCGAGTCCCAGCAGCCCTTGATCTTCTTCGACCCATCACCGGCCTTCTTGATCAGTATGACGCCGGCGAAGCCGTGATCAAGGTCCCAGAAGTAGACGGAGGAGACGCCCCCCTCGAAGTACATCTCCCGGTACATGTCGAAGGCGTGGTTCGCGTCCACCTCCAGCTGACGCAGCTTCTCCGAGGGCAGGTTGGCGTCCTCCATCGGCGGGTCGTACTGATTGCTCCAGGGAGATCTGCCCGAAAATAGAATCGGTGTGATTATTAAGAAGAATAAACAAAAGGAAAAGTGTAAACAAAAACATTTACCTGTACGAATCCCCGTCGCGATTGTAATCACAGAGCAGGTAGTCCTTGCCCGTCTGCCGGTCTCGGGCCACCTTCAACGGCTGATCGACCGAGGAGAGCAGGTCTTCGCAGAGGGAGGGCACCTGGTCATCAAATAAAAAGAAGTAAAGAATGACTTCGAAATTAGGAGCTCTTAAAAAGCTTACCAGATCAAGCAGGTGACTGAGGTTCTTCTCAATCTGCTGCGGCGGCAGGCGCCGCATCAAGTCCAAGGCATGGTCCAACTGCTGCTCGGTCTTTTGTTGTCGTCGATGTTGTTGTTGAGTTTGAAAATGTGAAAAGTAAAGCATTAGAAGAAGAATAGAACAGCTGTGCTGTGATCACTGGTGCATACCATTTTTTCTTCTCTTGCAGCTGGAAGGGTGGGTCAACACTGATCGATTGATTGCCGAGAAATGATCTAAAGTTGATGATGGTGGCGGTGGTGATGATGGTGGTGGTGGTGCTGATATCGTCGATGCTGAGGTATTGTTGTGTGGTACGGTGTCGATGTCTTCGGATCGGTGGTGAGAATCTAGGCGTCGCCTATGCTTTTCTCTTTGAAGCGGAAGCAATCTCCTCTCCTCTCCTCTCTCTCAGTTCTATTTACTGCTGCTGTACAGCAGCTGTCGTCGGCTTGGGAGGTGAAGGTTGTGCTGCTGCTGCTGCTGCTGGTGCTGTTGTTGGTAGTGTTGCTGATAAGAATGCAAAGGGAAAATAGGGAGAAGAACAGAGAGAGAGGGGCTCAACTCTGCCGCAGAGATTGTTCCACCGAATCAGCACAAGACCAAAACAGCGGCGGCAGCGGCGACAGAACAGCACACAATGCGTAAGCGTTTGGCACTTGTAATCTCTCTCTCTCTCTCTCTCTCTCTTTTGGCGTTGCCTCTCTCTTGCCGAGAATACCTCTTTTCAGTACAGAGGAAGTAATCGGCACCAGTTTCGGGCGTCCTAAGCACTGCTGAAAGGTGTCGCATTTGAAGGTAGGCCAGCGCCCAAATCGGTGACGATCTGCCGTCCGGCTTGTGCCCGAGAGGCGCCATCTGGCGGCGGCCGCTGCGACTTTGTGCTTCGGGCTTTCTTCTGTTATGTTTTGGAGTTGTTTTTGTTGCACGTTGTTTTTCCCTTCTCCGGCAAACGCACATTCTCTCTATTCTGTTGCAATTCTCGGTGTTCTATTTGAGGACCACGAAGACGAAGACGGCGACAGCATATCTTCAGACATCTAAAGAGAAGTCATCACCCTCGGCTGAAGGGCGAGTGGATAGAACTGTCAGATGCAATGATGGAGAGGAAGAGGAGAAGAAGACGGTGATGCACCGACGCCGCCGCCGAACGACAAGACGGAGAAAACCGCGCCGAAAATGTGAAGGGAAAGGAGGACATTGACTCGCTGCCACCCTACTACCCGGCCATCCAGGGCTGTCGCAGTGTGGATGAGTTCCAATGCATCAATCGAGTCGAGGAAGGTAAGTAACCGATCGTTTATTGCATTATTGAAGTCTCATTTATCTTCGTCATTGTTTTAATCATTCGAATTTCATCCTTCCAGGAACATATGGCATCGTCTACCGAGCCAAGGACAAGCGCACCGGCGAGACCGTCGCCCTAAAGCGGCTGAAGATGGAGAAGGAGAAGGAGGGCTTTCCCATCACCTCGCTTCGTGAGATCAGCACCCTTCTAAAGGCGAGGCACGAGAACGTCATCTCCCTGCGGGAGATCGTCGTCGGCTCCAATATGGACAAGATCTACGTGTCGATGGAGTGGGCGGCGCACGACCTGAAGGCGTTGATGGAGTCGATGCGACAGCCTTTCCTTCTGGGCGAGGTGAAGACGCTGCTGTTGCAGCTGCTGCGAGCGGTCGCCTACCTCCACGACCAGTACATCCTCCACCGGGACTTGAAGACCAGTAATATCATGCTCAATCACCAGGGAATACTCAAGGTAAGTGTATAGCTTTCTACTTCTTTGATTCTTAACTTAACTTGGTCTGTTCAACTCTCTTCTAGGTCGGCGACTTTGGCCTGGCCGCGAATTCGGCTCCCCTAAAGATACACGCCCATCGTCGTCACCCTCTGGTACCCGCGCGCCGGAGCTCCTGCTCCAGACGAAGCTACTCTCGGCGCCCATCGACAACTGGTCGGTGGGCTGCATCTTCGGCGAGTTTCATCACCATGAAGGCGCTCTTTCCCGGCAAATCGGAGATTGACCAGATCAACCTCCTCTTCAAGGAGCTGGGCACTCCGAACGACAAGATCTGGCCCGGCTACAGCGACCTGCCGCTGCCGAGAAGGTCGCCTTTGGCGGGGCACCCCTACAACACCTCCACAACCGTTTCGGCCGGCGGCTGGGCAAGTCGGCTTCGACCTGATCAACCGCTTTCTGACCTACTGTCCGAGCGGCGATCACCGCGGCG